>VWZI01023520.1:274720-438358 GCA_013396835.1 Psilopogon haemacephalus
TTTTAATGGTTCTATTTTGGATCTCAGAAACCAGAAATAAGTTCAAAAGTCTACTTCACATGCTTCATTTTGATCCTTTTTCCCAGGGATTACAGAAAGGATTAATTATTTAAGGTTAATATTTAGTCTTTGAAATGTTTCATTGCAGTCTTCAGGTGACAGGGTCTGTTTGATCCTGCTGATGAGTTTAAGTGACAAGATTTGTTTCATCCTATTGAGAGACTAGGAGACCTGGGACTCTTTAAACTAAAAAAGAGAATAATGAGAGGAGGTTTTATCAATGTTTATCAATATCTAAAGGACATGAGTAAAGAGGATGGAGGCTAGAAACAGGACAATAAGCAACAAATAAAATCTTGAACCCAGAAGGTTTCATGTGAACATGAGGTGAAAAATTTCTTTCCTGTGAGGGGGCCCACAGAGGTTGTGGAATCTCCTTCTCTGGAGAGATTTCAAACCCAGCTGGACATTGTGATGCTGGGCAACTTGTTGTGGATGACCCTGCATTAGCATTGGTATTGGATTAGATGATCTCCAGAGGTTATTTTCAAGACTGAAAATGCTGAGGTTTGGTGATTTTTTTTTTTGTTTGTTTGGTTTTTTTTCTGTGATGGAAGAGTTTGTTCTGTCTCAAGTCAACCAATACTTCAAATTCTGCTTCCTCAGAAGCAGAACCATAACCTCCCCTTCCAGGAGAGAAGCAAAATCTCTTCTTTCATTATACAGTTTGTGCATCATGAAAGGCATGAAAACAGAGTCAAGCGTGCAATAACATGAGCTCTGCATTTTACTCCCTGCATGTTAGCACACTAATGGAAGTGCTGGCAGGTCCACTCTTAACACATTTTCAAACTTTGCAAGGCAAAGCTGTTTCCTGGATATTGTAGTTTCTTCGTACCTGGATGGGCAACAACAGTGGCACAAAGTTTTTATTCTTAGAGCCACCTGTAGCTTGTGCATCCCATACTCACAACAAATGAAACAACACTGATAGCAGGAAAAAAAAGTCTGAAGCCCCTTCAGGTTTCATCATTGGTTCTGTGCATGATGGAGCCAAGATAAACATCAAGAATCATAGAATGATTTGGGTTGGAAGGCACCTTAAATGCCATCTAGTTCCAAATCACTGCCAAGAGCAAGGACTCCTTCTACTAGACCAGGTTGCTCAAGGTCCCATCCAATCTGTATTTGAATACTTCTGGTGCTGGAAGCCTCTGCAACTTCTCTGGCCAGCCTGTTCTAGTACCTCACTATCTTCATGGGGAAGATTTCCTCCCAATGTAAAATATAAATTGAGTTTCTTCCATTTTCTAAGTTGGTTAGTAGAATTTTTTGCTCTGAAATATTGTCCTAGTAGGGCATAAATCCTACCAGACCAGTTTAACCCTTGCTCTCCTCCTCCTGTTGCCGGGGCCCAGGAGTTTGATGGATTGTGCAAAACAATTGAAGGGTTTGGCCCCAGCAAAGCCCTGAGAACTAGGTACTTAGCACCACCAAGTCAGATGTCTTGTGCTGCCCCGTAGCACATATGTGACCACGTAAGGCACTGATGCTTTGAATTCATTGGCCAAAACAGTGACGCTAGTGCCTATTGGCCAGTTTAATTTTCAAAATAATGTATTTAATGGGGGGTGATTTAGCAAACCATGCTCTTTTGCTGTGACTCTCCGGGCAGCAGCACTCCATTCATGGCTCGTTTATCTGGGAGTCACAGCAGCCACGTGTTTGTAGCTTGCACTGGCAGCCCAGCAGCAAGGCAGTTCTTCCCTCCTTCTCTCTACCTAGAACACTTTGTATTTTTGCTCCAGCATGTCATGAGCACATATGCTAAGACTCCATAAGCATACGTAGAATTTTTCCTGTTTTCGTCTTCCTATTTTTCAAGTCCTGATTGTTTAAACGGTTTAATTCCATGTTTATAAATACACTGTGCAACTACTTCCTGTTCACCGAAGATCTGAGGAATCTCAGGGAATTTTCCTGAATTTTTAAATATTAATAATAAAAAATAATATTCACACAGAAATCAATATTCATAATTTGTATCAGATTATTAATGTAATAGAAAATATTTTCAGAAAATAATAACTATGGGCTTTTAATCTGTTAACTTCATGAAGACAAGGTTGTTTCTGTTTATTTCTCATATTTACTCTGAAACACCATTATTGATATTATGTGCAATCTGGGTATCCATGAAAAAAACCCTTTTCTTATTTGCATGACTGGACAAGAAGCTAGTAGGTGTTTTAAGTGTGTTCTAAAAACAGATGATTGTTTTGCATCTGTTAACACAGTCTGCTCTAACAGTCAAACCCTGCTCCAACACAGATGGGGAGTGGAAATGTCACAGTTTCACAATCTGCCCTCAAAATGCACCCCACACCAAAAGCCCCCCAGAAGCAGCAGGCAGTAGCCAGGGATAAAATGGTTCCCTTCCACCCAAATATTCAGCAGCCAGCCCAGTGGAAAGGCTCAAGACACTAAACCAAGAATCCAGCAGCCTCTTGTGTTACAATCTGAACTTCAAGCCACATGATGTTTTGCTCCAACTAACATTTCATTTGAAGCTGCTATGGTGTTGAACACCACTAGCAGATTCAACTCAGCCAGTGACATACAGAAAGATGTGTTTCTGAAGTTGGCCTTCAGTGAGGCTGGGGCCATTTTCTGGGAAAATGAAGTTGCTGGGTTTTACAGGAGTTTTGCATTGGAAGATATGAGCTGGAATTTCCATTGTGCTGCTGCTCATTATTTTCTGGCTGTGATTAGTTCAGTAAGTACCTGGTGCAGTTCAGATAAAAAAACACTTTAATGTTGAAGGCTTAGGGATGTTGTTTGACAACCTGCTGAAAATCAGTAAGCATGTGCTCAGGTGACCAACAGCATTTGGTCTGTATCAGCAATAGTGTCCAGCAGGATGAAGGCAGGGATTGTGCCTCTGTATTTAAAAGCCATGCAGATGTGGTATTGAGAGGCATGGTTTACAGAATCACAGAATTAAGCAGCATGGAAAAGACCTCTGAGATCATTAAGTCCAACCTGTCACCTAACCCTTCTAATTAACTAACCTACAGCACAAAGTGCCTCATTCAGTCTCCTCTTAAGTACCGGCAGGGCTGGTGATTCCACCACCTCCCCAGGCAGCCTGTTCCAATGGGCAATCAGTCACTCTGTGAAGAACTTCTTCCTAATGTCCAGCCTAAACCTGCCCTGGCTCAGTTTGAGACTGTCCTCTTGTTCTGTCACTGGATTTCTGGGAGAAGAGACCAACCCCGTCCTGGCTACAACCTCCTTTCAGGCAATTGTAGAGAGCAATAAGGTCTCCCCTGAGCCTCCTCTTCTCCAGGCTGAACAACCATGGTTCCCTCAGCCACTCCTCATAGGGCTGTGCTCCAGCGCCCTCACCAGCCTTATTGTCCTTCTTTGGACATGTTCAAGCACCTGCATATCTTTCTTAAATTGAGGTGTCCAGAACTGGACACAGTACTCAAGGTGTAGCCTTACCAGCACTGAGTGCAGTAGTGACCTGGCAGAACTGGGTTAATGTTTGGACTCAATATTAGAACTGTTTAGGCTATAACAGACATTTATGATTCTATATGCCACAAATAATGTAATACTTCAGTGTATATTGAGCAGAATTGGTATTACAAATATACTCAAGGCCTAATCTTACAAGCCATTCTGTCTATTCCTAACTTTATGTTCTGGGCAGCTGAATGAATTCAGGGGACTGTAAATTCAACAGGACATCCTTGCAGGGCTGCAGGAAACAGCATTTCTAGCAGCTAGATATATTATGCCATTGGTTTGTGTGCCTACAGAGTGAGTATGAAAACACTAGTTTTTCAACCAGTGTTTTATCAGCTGTAATATATACAATGTGAGTCACTTTCAGCTGGTCTAATTAGAGTTTGCAAATATTAATTCCAAACAAAAGCTGGTCATGCCATATTAAACACTTAATGCTGGTGAGCAGAGTGCAGGTTTTGTTTCTGAAGGGTAGTCCGCGTACAAGTTGTATTTAATTAATTTTTGTATGAGCTACAGATTCTCTATTTGAGCATTACAAACAAGCTTGGAAAACCTGGCATAGCTGAATTGCTGTGTGCAAGCCCAGTGCTTCAAACCCTGCCAAGGTGCATGTAGATACCAAACAATATCATCGTAAACATACAGAGAGAACTTGCAGGCAAGATAAGGGTTAAATTAAAGCTTAGGATTCTCGTTGTCTACTTCTCCCTTACTGCATCTGGATGTCAGCTGGAGCTCTTACTCTTCTGAATATGCCAGCACTTGAGGATGTTAATGATGAGCATGCTATGAAATGCTGAAGTGTATTTGGAGAGTTGAAAGGACTAACAAATGCAATATACTTAAATGCTGGTGTATTTGTAATGAATTTCACACACACGCAAATACATCACGCTAGTGTGGAGAATTTAGTTTGACCATAAGGATACCAGGGAGTCTTAAGCTGCTAAGGCTGAAGCTTTGTCCCTAATTCACACTGTCATTTCTAGGTGCTGCAGCACAGAACATAACCCACTGTCTCACACCTAGTGTTAAAAAAAGGATGGTATAATGTGATGTGTGTTGGGCAAAGGGGAATCTAAATGAATCTACTGGAACATGAGAGTCACTCTACAGTTTTCACAGTAAATATTTAGGACAGATATTTGTGAGAAGTCAATTTTAGACTTTTCAGTAACTGAAAATTTTGATGCTGGAGTGTCTGGACAAGGGCAGTGACACTGGAGAAGGATATAGAGTACAAGTCCTGTGAGGAGTGAGTGAGGGAAACTGGGGTTGTTTAGTCTAAAGAAAAAGAGGCTCAGAGGGAGATGTTTTGCTCTCTATAGCAATCTGAAAAGAGGTTATAGCAAGGTGGTAGTTAATTTCTTCAATACCAGAAGAACCAAATGACAGAAGAATACTTGTTCCAGGGAAGGTTTATTGGACATGACAAACAATTTTTTCCCCAAAATGGTTGTCAAGCACTGGAGCAGGCTGTCACCATCCCTGAAGGTACTTATAAAACATGTAGATGTGCTGCTGAGGGACATGGTTTAACAGCAGACTTGGTAGTGTTGGGTTAACAGTAGGAGTCGATGATCTTAAAGGTCTTTTCCAGCCTAAATGATTCTATGAAGTATTTATAACACTTACTGAATGATTTTGCAGGATATTTGGAATACAGAATATTTAGAATTACACATTAGAAAACAGTTATGTAGTTAGATGTAATAACTCAAGTTAACAAGAAATCTCTATTTTGCCTTGTTTCAGCAGTGTACATGTATTGTGTAAACCTATAGAAGTATATTCATGGTGATTAACTAGGATTTAGTTCTGTTTGGGAGCAGGGGGAAAAGGTCTAATGGAAATGTTGACAGACCATTAACTAGAGTATCACTAATGGGTGCTATAATAGACAGAGATATTTTTAATTGTAAAGGGGTTAATTGGTATTCCTCATTTACATTCCTTTCTTCCTGAGTGGTGGCAATTTGAGCTCATCTATTGATAGTAATGGCTATTATACCAAGAGAATATAAAGGATCACAATATTTTCCTCCAAGAAAATAAGCAGAAAGGAACACCAGAACTAAGTTAACTGACATGATGATTAGCCAGTTATAGCTGTTGAGAAAACTGATTTTCCTAGGAGTTTATTCAGGGAGAGCCTTCAGGAAATGGTGGTTTCCATAGTAATTAGAATAATTTGATTTTTTTTTTTTAATTGCTTTATATCTGAGCATGGGCAGAAAAGCTCGTGATTGTCAAAGTGTTCACCACAACTTACGTGTTGCAGACTCCAACCCTTTTCTCTGTAGAGATTTCCTAAATGTAAGAGGGAAGCTACTGTTCTTTCCTTCTGCTCAGTCTGAGGTGGTGAGGGGAATGCTTACACAGCCTGTATGCAGGCACACAGACACCTGAAGGGGCTTATCTCCCTAAAGTGATGGGAACACCTTGAGCTTCTGCTCCCTGTTGCCCTCACAGAAACTTAGCTGGCCAAGTGATGCCAAATGAGGTTGTCACCAGCCTGTCCTGTTAGCAAGCTCTTCCCCTCATGCTTTTTAAACTTGGATCACTGCACAGGGTTTGAGCCAGGACCAGCTAGTGAGGACTGGGCAATCCTGGACACATGCTGCCATGGCAAGCTGCTGGCAAGGACTTCTGACTGTGTGACAGACAGTTTCCATCATCTGCCCACAGTTGTCTATGCTTGAACCGGCCTCCAGAGGCTGATGATCTCCCAGTCCTGGCTGCCTATGGATCAGAAGGAAGGTTAGAACCTACTTATGTCCTGATATAGTTCCTGCCTTTCCGAGCATGACTTGCTGATGTGTATGTGAACAGTACAAGGTATCCTTCTCAACACTTAAAATACCCCATATGAAGCCTTCCTCTCCCACCAAATGCCATTGCTTCTTCAACTCTTGAGCCAACGAGACACTGCCTCATTAAGAAAAGCAAACAAAAAAACATGCAGCCATCCATGCTCTCAATCTGTCTACTATGACCTTCTCTTCTTTGGCTTAATGTTTCCCTTTTGACATTCTCCTACCTCTCCTACCTTTTTCCCTCACGTTCAATGAGCTGTGCCCTAGGGTTCTAACAGGATTTTCATACAAACTTTGCCTTCCTGTCCTGCCTGCGGTGTGTAGAAACAAATATTTTGTGTGGATTTTTACTGAGTGATGAAAACAAGTATATTTGGAAAATGCATTATGTAGTTGGATTGTTTATAAAGTTAGGTGTATTTTAGTGAATGAATAGCATATTTTAGTTTCTTTATGCAGTTAACACCTTAAAGAGCTCACCCTTAAATACCATCTTAATGTATGTCACACAATGACATTATTTAATAGAGGAATCTGCCAATTTGTCAATCCTTAAGCATAAACTGTAATTTTTTTGAGTCTTTCCAGTCTTGCAATATTGAACATGTCTTTTTTTAGTGGTCCAGCTCTAATTTACCCCATCTTTGTCCATTTCCTGACTGAGTTGAACTTACCTGTCATACTTGTAAACATTTGCATGTTATATTAGTGAGTACAGGTAGGAGGCTTAGAGCTTCAAAAAAGTTTCCCAGGTCCCAAGACCTCTTGCTCTAGAATCTTAAAGATTTTATGCTTTGTGTCCTTCCAGGACTATTTTTTTGCAGAGTTCAGAAATGCCATGGGGCTTACTAGAGCTTTTCGTTCACAGCTGAGTGTCTAAGTAGCTGGACTGAAAACAAGAAGCTGGCTGCTCCTGAATGAGGCCCAACTGGCCTGCCTTCCATCTGTGGGGCTACACCAGGGCTCTGCTGCCTGCTGGTTACATAGGCAGGGTGGTCCTCTCAGAAATAACAACATCCGTGATGTGCCAAAATCCCAGGCTAGTTCTCAGCTTGATCTAGTTCCCAATCTGCTTTGCCACACGTTCAAGGAACCTTCGTGCCAGCATAAGGCCAGAGGAATAGCTGGCAGGGTGGAAAGGAACTCAAAGCTGCATCCTTCATTCTGTTTGGGATTTTGTGGTTTTTTTTCTTTGCTGCAGTGCTGGCTTACACAAATATGAAATGCCCAGAGGTCAAGTGCTCTGGTGATGTGCTATGCAACTTCTATATGGTCACATTTGTGTGCTATATGTATACCCTTGTCAAGTGGCTGAAGTATTTAGAGTTGCTGCGTAGAATTTCTAAGGCAGGGCAAACTGCCTGTCAGCTCCCTATCTCCCTACAGGATTTTCCTTACTCCTGTAGGCTTCAGCAGGCCAAGGCTCAGCACAACAGCTTTGGCATGTGAGCTGCAACACAGTCATTCAGCTGGAAGCTTGAGCACACTGGTAGTGTCTGTAGCATGAGGACTTTTCACTTTAAAAGTCACCCAGCACTTTGGCAAGGGTACCGTTCTCACGCTGTGGAGTGCCCTCCGCATTGTGCAGTGCAAAGGAAGTGATTTGGTTGAAAAGAATAGCCTTCTTTTTTTTTTTTTTTTTTTTTTTTTTTTAATTTTCCTTTCTCATTCTCATCCCAAAATTATATATGTTCTGGATCATTTCCATGACCCAGTTCCCTGCAAGGCCACACAAATGTGAAGGAGCAGTTGGGTAGGAAGTTGGCAAAGAAGTTTAAAGCATTGAGCCTTTACACTTATTGGGAAAAAGTGTGTTTCTTGAGGGGCAGAAAATCGAGACTCCAACAGCAGGAACAGAGTGCAGTGTGAGCACAGCCATACTGACACTACCAGGTTTATTCTTGAACAAAAAATTCACCCACTACTACTACATACTATTCCCTATCAGCTAAACAGTAAATGCACAGTTTTGCTAATACAACTGCATCTGTGTCAGAGAATTTTGCCACCATCCACTGTGCTATAAAAACTACTTGTCTCTGTTTGGGACCTGACCATAGAAATGTATCTTTACCAGCTTTAATTGATTTTAGCTCAAAGCTAACTGGCTCCAGAACTACTTCTAGCTTAACATTTCTGTTGAAAATGTACCATTTAGTAATTAATGGGTTTGGAAAGCAGCCAGAATCTTTCCATCTAATCCAGTTTAAGAAAAAAGAATCAATTGACTCTTTTTTTTTTTTTTTTTTGAATGGTAAATATAATGAAATATTTTACAACAAATCTTGGTTAAAAATAGCCCCGTTGCACCAGCTGTCATGTAGGATAAATCACTTGCATCAGGATGTGATCCTTGTGATTTGTGGCCTATGCAAATAAGCACAGGGCTTTGCTCCACATTTTATATTCAGGCAAAGTTCCCTGTGGACTTCAGTGGGAATTTTGCCTGAGCAATAACAGCAAAATTGGTCCCATGTGAAAAAAATGGATCACTGGGGAAAATTAAGAGATTTTTTCTTAAAGGCACAGATGGCAGTTAAGCATTTAACATTAATTGGCTTTTTACACGATTGGGAACCCCTCTACTGTTGTACCTTTAGAAGAGTCCTCAGTTCACTGAAAAAAGAAACCTGTGACAGTTGTGAATAGTCAGTTGCTGTGAGGGATACAGCCAGTGTGCTCCAGGGAAATGAAAGGATGCTCCAGAGGGATGTGAAATCACTGAAACAATATGAAGATGCATTAACGGGGGCTTTCTTTGTGTGACTTATTTCTGGTTTTCACAACAACACTGTGTATGAGGAGAAAGAGAGAAAGGCAAAAGGAGTGAAGTAAATCCAAGAGAAGGAGGAACTGCAGAACTTCCATGTTTTTAAGAATGCTCAAGGGGAAAAGATACAAATTTTAGAGCTTATATGGGGCATGGAATGAAATAACTTGGAAAAAGTGGCCTTGAATCCTTAATTTAGTATTTCAGCATATCACATTGAAAATTAAGTGCAAGTAGATTACTTTCTCTATCCAAGGCTTTCACTTTGCTGGGATATGAAAAGCATGAAAAACATCTGAAAGAGGTGCTTAAAGTCAAGCTTACAATGAGCTCTGTGCTTGGCTTTGGATGGAGTTTGTTTTCTATGCATCTTCCTTAAATTAACCCATTCCCATGTTAAAACATTTATTAACTTGGATTTCAACCCAGATAAAAATCCAGGCAGCTATTTCACACATGCACAATTCTGTCATGTACTGAAGCCCTGCACACACTTTTAATGAATTCAGAGTCAGTGCAAATAATCTGCATCTGTAAGAGTTACATGGGAGTGTAACCTCCAGAAAGGATGTGAAGCAAAGGAGTTGGGGATTGGCAGCTACTGTGAGGAATGAATAGCTCTCCACTTTTAGGTGTCTGGAAAGCAGGATTAATCCACAGCCTCATTAACTTTGTCATAGAACTTGTTTAAAGATGATCATAGCATTTCTTTACAAGAAAACCTTAGTTTTGATTTGACTTTTCTGCCATCAGCAGAGAGTCCCATGATTGATTCTGTAGAGGCTTTTCCTCAGGTTGATGCTATCTGATTATGTAGGCAAGTTATAGACTTTGCTGGGCTTTGAGAAGGAATAGAATGGGCAGCTTTGCAGAGCTCATAATATCCCCCCAGTGCCCTTTCCATGGTGCTTCTGCAAGGCAAAATGAATATTTCCTTACAAACTGATGGAGATTCCCTGCTCACTGTTTAGGGAGGTTGGACTAGATGACCTTTCCACCCCAAACTGTTCTGTGCTTCAATGAGATATGGTCCCCAGGTACAAGAGTGCCAAGATGCTGCGACTGCCTAGAGTTGCAATAACATTTTTAGCGTGGAAGATGACTGTATTCAAGTGAGTCCACTTACTGCGATGAAGGAGTTTCTCTGGTTTTGGTGCATGACTTGCAGAAGAGATAAGGAAGGTCTTAAATTATGAAGGAATATTGGAAACAAGAAGTTTTTATGTGACAGGAACCTCCAGCTGATGAAAATTTTAAAATTCCCTAATTACCACACAGCCATGGCTCTTCTTAAGGTATTCTTCAAGGAAGTTAAAAATCAGAAGCAGAGCTGTGGGCTAGGCTTTGGGCTAGAGAAAGAGCTCTCCTTCCAGGGCTGCCTCCCAATATACATTGCAGATACTTCTCTTTCAGATCTTACTCTCTGACAAAAAGAAAACCCCTCCACATCTTCAAACTCAGTTCTAGTTTTGTAACCTTTCTTAAAGCACCCTTTTGAAACCAGTCTCTTGGAGATGTTCTTCAGAAACTCCACTGTCCTGTTTAACAGGTTTGCAAGAGGTGTTCTGGGAAGTGTGTTGTGACAGTGAGTAGCAAGAGATACTAGTGAGTGAAGCAGGCTTTTTTTCAGGCTACACTTCCAGTGTTGGTATTGGCTGTATGAAGGAGGCCACCATGTTTTGCAGGGTGCGTAGTGTCTGCCTTGGTTACTCTGGAATGTGAGGTGATACTGATACTCCAGTTGGTGTTTGGAGATCTTCAGGGAGTTCTCATGTGCCCTGTAGGGGAGGTCTTATTTGTGTGCTAGATCTGATGAACGTGCACTGCTTTGAAAGGACTCTATTCAATGACTGCAATTTCTGTCATTCATTTTAGAAATTAATTCAGCTGTTAACATCAGAATCAAGATTTATCCAAGAGAAAAATATTCCTGTAACTTAAAGGAGAAAGAATGAAATAACACTTAATGATTGAGTAATGTATTGTGCCCACTCAGCCACCTCCCCTTTTTCTGGCTTCTGCACGGCAAGGAATAGTCTTGCTTTGCGTCCATCCTGAATCTCAGGAAAGAGAGGAAGTGAAACTGTACATAATCTGCAAGGAGGTGCTATACCACAGATAGATCCAGTTCAGGAGAAAAGAAATGTTTTCTTCCTTGTAATTATTTCCACAGATTCTGGGTGACCATAAAATGGTGTAGTACCACCTCAAATGTTTTTCAGACAGAAGCTGCTTTCCAGAAGCATTGTAAGTAAAGCAGCATAAATGCCACGCTGATGCTGTCCGAATAGCATAGTTTTGTTCTCGTGCGATGGGAGCAGGTGGTGGGAGGTTGTTTGGCTGAGGTTGAGAAGCTCCTCCCCTCGCTCCCCTCGCAGCAGTCTGATCTGCGTCAGCAGGAATTGTGTCCCTCGCACTGCTTTCCATGAGGGTGGGTGCGCAGCATTCAGCAACGTGAGGTATCAGGCTGAGACTTAGGGGTTCCTTTTAAGTGGCTGCTCGTTTCCTTGAGCCATAACATGGGCTAAAGGTTAACTGACACGTCCTCCGTGGAAAAACGATTTTTTTTTTTCTTNAGGAGGGGGGAAGGGCGTTGCTCACTCTCCTCCCTACCTATAGACTCAATGTGATGTACAGTGCTGCTCATGCTGATATATTCCCCACGTCGGATTATTTCCTAATCAGACTTCAGTGCAGTGGCGATAAGAGCAAGGCCGTTGCCTAGCTGGGAGGCTGTGCCAAGCTCCCGGGCTCCCAGAGCCGAGGACCGAAGCGGCGGGCGCTGCCCCGGGCCGGTGCCGCCGGAGCTGTCCGCGGTCGGGCGGAGCTGTCCGCGGTGCTGGGATGCGGGCTGTGCGGGGCTCAGGGCAGCCCCACCGCAGCCCCGGAGGAGCTCCGCCGTCCTGCCGGCAGCCCAAGGTAGGCTCGCTCTTTGTTTGAGCATCCCGACTTCGGCGACAGACGGAGGCAGCTGGAGAGAGCAAGCCTGCCTGTAGGCACGAGAAGAGCAGCGATGCCACAGCTAGACTGCCTCAGACCTTCTTGGTGGCAATGAGAGAGCCGGTGTCTTTTCTGCTGCAAGAAGCCATTTGGATAGCATGCTTTCTACTCCTTGCATTCCGCCCTTTTTGTCTCTGCAGAACATATTCAAATGAGGCACCTTAGAAACCTCTGTGTTAGTGTATATGATGGTGCTGTGATCTTCTGCGTTGTAAAGTGGGTAAAAATCATCCAGATTATTCCCTGCTGGACCTCAAAGTAAGGTGTTGTTTATACCCTCCCATTATCTGCACCCTCTCTTTGAATGTGGATTTAAAGAAGCAAGCACCTGTCTTTCTGAGCATCTCATTTTTTAAGAGCCAAACTTTCCATGCTATTCTCATTGTGCGGTAAGAAGATCTGTACCCTAACACACTGACTTGGAGTGATGTCGCATTCTACAATCTGGGCAGTTTTGCCAATGAGATTTAATGCACTTTAACTGAAGAAAAGAACTGAACCTAACTGCAAATCTGTTCGTGGTGCTGAAATATCCCTTCCAACTGCACTGAGATAACCACAGGAAAGGGCTTTTACAGAGAGAAGTCACTTTTGATTATTGCACTTAGCAGTCCCCGTGGACTCAAATCTTGGTACGTACATATTTAATACATTATCTGAGCATGCTAATAAAATCTGGTGCCAATTAGGACGAAAAAGATAATTACTGCAAAATGAAACAATGAATAGCTGGAATGCATAACGACGAGGCTGCATGTATTTTTAGGAGGTATTTAATAATCAAGACACTGATGAACCAAAAGCCAGAGCCTACTTGACTGGTTTTGTGTACTTCACATGTTGATTGTGCCTGTAATAGTTGCATTTTGCAGCTGGACTGGTTTTGCTTGTAAAAAGCATTGATAAATAATTAAATTCAATCCTTGCCATTTCCTGATTAATTGATCGAAATAATTTCTAACATCTGTGTTAGTTACTTATCAGACCTGCTGCACCATTAATATTTTACAGCATCTTAATATGGTGCTGCTGGTAGTGAAATCTCCATTTCATTTTCTAAGCGGAAGGGGAAAAAACACCTCCATCATCAAGAAGCTCACTCTTCTGAGTCCGAATACACTCCTGTTTGCACACAGAACATGTGTGTTTATGTCCCTGTGTGTCATGTGGGTTTATTTCTTCCTATTCATAAGTTCACTGCCCAATATTGGGATGGGGAAAAGGTGTTATTGCCCTTAAGTGTGGACCATTCTGAGTCCAGGTTTTTAATTGTCTGACATCCCTGGGGCTAGGAGGTAGAAATCTTTTCCACAGGGCATAAAAGCAATAAAAATGTTTCTGTATTGCAAAGTAAACAACAGCTCTGTACATCTTGGGGTCATAGTGGAATAATTTTTGTCAAATACCTCCTCTTTTGTCAAAAGGGAGCCAAAACTCAAGACTCAGGGTATTTTTGTCAATTCCTAAAAACATCAGGGAGCACAACTTTCCCTTGTGAAGGATGGGATGTCTGTGGAAATGGATCACTTCTTTAAAACCATAGAGTAGTATTCTCACTCTACTGAAGAAGCCACTTTTAACCTCTTTAAATTAAGGGCTTAGAACTCCTTAGCTTCACTGATTTCACCAGGTGCTAGAGCTCATGCTGTGCAATGCAGGGGGGCTGAGGTATATAATCTATAATTCCAGTCAAAATGCAAAGTGTTTTTTTGTACTTCCAATTGAGCCTAGTGGTCCTGTTTCTTCAGACAGCTGCATAAAAAGTTGTCAGATGAGACACAGTAGGAAATTTGCAGCCTATTTGATATTATTATTCCTTGTTGAAGGTAGAATTTGATGTATCACTATGTGAGAACAGTAATGCCAGCTTGTTAAAGACAAGCAGGGAATGCAACTCCAAAAAGCGTGACTTAGCCATTTGTCTCAACACAGCCAACTGTCTGGACATTTAAGAGCTCACTTGGTGTAAGGCTCAGGTCTAATGAGAGACAGACCTCTGCAAAGTAGTCTCTACGAGATATTTTTTCATAACTGAATTTTTCTTGATTGCAGTGGTAATGTCCTTTGCACACCCAATACCATTAGTTCCTTATTAGTGCTGCTGTGGTCAGCAGTTTGTGACAATTGGATATGGCTGATCCGTCTGCTTGGCTCTTACTGCCTTGCAAGCAGCTAGAATGCAACAGCTCAAACTAAGGGGTTGGGTGGCTGATTGGCATCTTTGGTTTGTGCAGAATTGTTCTGATACACTGAATTTAGTGGAGGGAACTGACATTCTATGCGAAAGCAGAGGTGTGCTCAGAGAGAGGAGGCAGTATTTGAAGTGGGGGACAGACAGGGCTGAGGAGGGGTGTAGACCTTTATGGAATTAGGACATGGGATTTTAGACAACCCAACTCTTATTTCTACATTCTGCTCTCCTGTGTTAAAATTTAAAACAAATTCCTCTGGTTTGAAAGAAAGAAACCAATGCCTTTTTCAGTACTCCAAAAAGGTCCTTCACTTTAATGTCGGTGTTGTCAATTTTCAGTGCAGCACAGCTGCAGCTTGTGGTTGTTGAGCACACTGAAAAGGAATTGATGTTTTGGAGATCCTCATTTGAATAAGGGAGAACAGCACATCTCAGTATTAACATCTAACCTTGCTTTGGTACTGTGACACTTAAGTTGATTACTCCTCATTCCAAATTCACTGTTTCACGTCAAGAGGAGGTGATTTGGGCTTGACCAAGAGCCCTGTGTGTTTGGCATCAGTGTAGAATTAAATTAGCAGTAAGGTATGCCACAACCTTGTGAAGCTCAATGCATTATCCTTCCCTAGAAAAGTGAATCAAAACAAAGATTTTAAATGTAGTTATGTAAATATTTCTAGGCAAACTAGTAAGCAGACTGCTTGCCCTTGTCAGATGCCCTGGTAGGGGAGAAAAAATCAATAAACAGTCTTTCTTGCCTTTCTTCTCCCATCCTAGCAGCTGATGGCATGAGCTGCTCTGTGCTCCTCTGCCAGTGTCACTCTGATCTGGGATTACCTGGAGAGGTGTGATTGTGGTGATTTTGTTGATTTTTCCCAGTGGAGTTTCTTAGTTAGACCTTTAAGAAGCAAAGTGAATATGATGGGAACTTTGTATCCTTGCACTTGGGTGAATTTCCCAAAATAGGTTTACTGAATACTCACAGCAAAGTTCCCGCACCACTTTCTGATAGCTTCTACAGCTGAAATCCAGGCCTTTTGCTCCTTCCTGCTCTTTCCTTCTCTCCCTTCACAACAAAGAGGGGAAGAGAGAGGTGTGTCAAGAATTTCCCAAACAGACCATCTCTCAGTTTAAATTTTCCAGGGCTGGTTGTTTTCAGTAAACAAAATGCAATGGAAACAAATTGATTGTAAATAGAGAGGTGAGTCTCTATGGTCTTTGTCACCAGCTAACACAATACCTCACCATAGTGTGCGTGTCAGGGGTGCCAAAATGGTGGTGGCTCACCTACAGTTTGTTACTTATTTAGCAACTTGCATTTGCATATTTGTAATCAAATATAAATGTTCTCAGATGGAACACTTGCTTGTATTCATATCTACCCTGCCAGATGGCTAGGAATTGCTCACTGCCTGCATTCATCAGTCAGCAAAACCTTTGATCAGACAATGATCAGTGCTGTCTGCACACCTTCCAAGAAGGGAGACAAGCAGTGCATGGCACTCAATGGACCATGTGTTGCAGCCCATTGCAGCTATAAAGCACATTTATTAAGGCAACTTATATTTCTGAAGTGGCATTAACTCCTGTAAATAAAACTGGTCCTGTGCTGTGCAAGGAATTCTAATGTTTACAGGAATCAGTTAAGTATTTTGCTTCTGCTACTTGCAGTTTTACTGTTTCAGCATGGCATGCACAACTGTCCACTCATGGCCCACTGCAGTGAGGCTGTAAATACTCTACACAGAAGTGATACACAAGGTTTAATCCACAGAATGCTTCTGCTTTTTAGTTAGTGCCTTAAGAGCTGAGTTAAGGTTTTAAAATATCTGGGAGTCCCCTAAGCCCCTTTCAGGAGCACCCCAAGCTGAATTTGGCATCGTGACAACATTAACCATCACAGGAGGAGTTCAGGAGCTCTGGTTGCTCAGGACTGAACCTCTATTAGGACAAAGAGTAAATCTTGATTTATTTACTAACTATTGGGGAAAATTTTGTCTTTCTCTGTGAGTTCAGTTACAGACAGCATCAATGATAAACCTGCAGGGAGGTCATGTGCATGAAGCAGAAAAAAGGCTTTTAAAATTTCAATCTTTTAGGAATTTGAATTATTTTATCCTCTTATGTGAAAAATAAGAAAAAAAAGGAAACAATGAGGGAAAAAAATGACAGTATTGTCTTAGAGCATGAAGCAAATTAAGTTCTGTATGTCTTTAGGAACAATGGATCAGAATTGCAATTATTGAAAGCCTGTTGAAGTCATCTGCAGTATAAAATTGTGTGCTATATTTTAGGAATAAAATATGGTCACTAGACTCAAAGGAAAAGATGTAATAAATGTTCCTAGAATGGGAGCTTTGCTCTACATGTTTGTCTAAATTTCATCCAACATGGAAAGAAACCAGACTTTTCTGGAAGTCATAATAGGAAATATAGAGAACTAGCCCTCTGTTGGGGCCCAAACTTCATCCATCAGAAAGCAGATCACATCCGAGAAGTTGGGAGTCAGTGGATGTAGAGAAGTGTATGCTCTAGACAGGAAGGCCTCTTGCTATAGACAGGTTCCAGGAAGTGGCTGTGGTATCTGGCCTTAACCAGAAAAAATAGGAATTGGTCTAAACTGATGCCTGATGAAGCATTAGCAATATCGGTAACAGCTTGCTTATCTCACTGTCAGCTTCCTGATCCACTCCTTTGCTGATACTATTACTTATGATGGCTCCATGGAATAGCCCAGTGCATATCCCAACCCAGAGGAGTTCCAGCCACTTCAGTGTGAAAGGTGTGTGAGATTGTATATTTGCACATTGAGCTGCACTAAGACATCCTTCCCTTCATCTATCCTGCAAGGGATTAATAGGCGATACCTACACTCACACCTAATGATACTTCAAAATCAATTTAGTGACCCTGAACTTCAGCCTTATGTTCACTCTGAGGCTTAGTTAATAGACATGTGTGTCAGCCCCATGGCTGATGTGAGAGGTGAAAGAGGTGATAGGAGCACACCCTCTGCATCCTCTTAACCTTCATGGTTTTATCAGTCAGGTTACCATTGTACAGGACTATTTTTTATATAAATACATGAATTAAAAGGAAAAAAATATTCATGTGCTTTTGCAGTACTAAGTGGTTGAAACCAGATGCTTGTTGCCATTGCAACAGCAAATAAAATGGGAGGAAAGAGTGGAAAATTATTTCTCTCTTTTCATCCCTTGTGGATTGCTTACTCCACAGCTGTAAAAGCATTTTGTTCTCATGTTCAGAGCTGTGCGTGAAAGGCCAGAGCCGATTGCTAGAATCTTTAAGAGCTTTTAATTAAACTTTTAAAATGTATTTTTTAATCATCTCCCTGATGAGAATGTTGCTTGTCCAGCAGTGTAGTAAAGATGAGAAATGTGACAGTATATCAGCAAATAGAGGAAGGATCTCTGTTGCTGATTTCACAGGGACTCTGCCCCTGAAATCTGTGTGGAGACAGGATGCTCCTTGCTCGTTCACTAGGATCATTCCTAGTTCCAGCATTGGCATAATTCTCAGGCTGATTCCGAGCAGTCACACCACCCTCCTTCAGGGAAGGGAGGGATGCTCTAGCACTGAAGAAACAAACATGTCTTAGAGAGCTGATTCAGCTGCCAGCTCTGCCAGCAGGTCACACTGTCACTCTGCATTGACTCTTTGCTTTTATGATGAGGAAGCCAATCACAGGGTGTGCAAGGATAATGCCACTCCAGATCCTAATGTCCCAGGATCTGAAAATAATATTTAAAATAAGATGAAATGATACTGTTTTATTTAAGTTCTATTTTACTTGTTGAATACATCTGTTGTATAGAATTTATATAGCTAGGAAAATCATATCTTGTCTTTAGTATAGACCCTGATGGATCTATGTGTAAGAGTTCTGATGACTCCCTGCTGCTGAATGGAAAACCTTTGGAGTCTTTCTGGGAGTTCTTAGGCTGCTTCCCATGGAGCTAGGTGTAACCTGGGGATCTAAGGGTTCCTGTGCTCCATGATGCTTAGCTAAAGGCACTGTAAACCCATGGAATCTTGGAGAATTCAGAGGCTTTAGAGTTCTGAAGGTCCCAGCACATCTGGGATTTCTTATCTGTTCTCAGGGCTTCAAGCTAACAAGCTGTTGGGCAACAGATGACCAGTGCACATGGGCTCATATCTCTGTTACTAATGAAATGTAAGCAAGTATTTCTGAGTAGCTCTTTTTGGATTTTGAAGTTGAAGAAAATGTTAATTTTTTTAGTTCCCAAAATATAGAATGGTATTTCACACCAGAACTATGGAGTATCCTGCTAAGTAGGAATTTTGACTGGTGATGTGTTTTGGTGAAGATTTATCTAATGCATAAATAGGACCTGTTGTGCCGGTATGGAAGCCTTTTCAGACCAGTTCAAACTGGTATTCAGGGAGGTTAGTACTGATACAACGGAAGGATGCGAGGGAAAAAGAAGTGGGAGAAAATGTTTTGGGATTTGAAACAACATGCAACTGGATGGATATGCATTGCTTGGGAGAGACTGTTGGTTTGCATCTCCTCTTGTCTTGAGTAATGCTGTTATTCATACTGAATTGCTTTGTTTATTATCCTTTCAACAGGCAAAAGTTAAAAAACTGTCTCTCGCTGAGATGTTATTTACAACACATCCAATCTTACTGTCATAAACCTTAAGTTACCTTCCTACTGATTAAGGTATTGTGTGTTTTTTAACCTGCAGGAAACGTTGTTTTCCTTTGTTCATTATCTCCTGCAAGATGATGAGTTCTAATCAGGAGGAGGTCACTTTGGGCGCCTTTCTCCAGTACATTGAAGATATGGGGATGAAGGCCTATGATGGCTTGGTTATACAGAATGCATCAGATATTGCTCGAGAGAATGATCGCATGAGGAATGAAACAAACCTGGCTTACTTGAAAGAAAAGAGTGAAAAGCGCCGAAAACAGGAAGAAGCAATAAAACGGTAAATATTTTGGTGAAAAGACGTGTGGTCTGGCAGAGTGAGTGAAGACTGAGGGGCTTGGTCTTGGATACAGTGAATGTGCAGTTGATTTCTAACCAGCTTGATGGTGAAAGGAGCATGGACCATTATCCCAGGTTGTTAACTGCACATGTTTTGCATGGATGCTGAATAGTTCTTCCTTCCACAGTGGAAGAGCGTTATACCCAAATGTATGCAGTGTGCAGTTTGAGCACATGTGGCATCTTCAGTGGGTGTGATTTGAAACAAAAAGTTTGTCTGTTAAGGATACAAGATGTAGATCTAGTGGAAAACAGGTCACCATCCACTTAGGGCTTTTAGATGGTTTTAGATGGGCAGCATCCCATTTGTGCTAAGATATGTTTTGTGTGAGCCCTCACAAGACAAAGACAGGTCAAAATGGACTCTCTTTGAGTTGCTGTTTTAAATCTGGTCAGTTTTCAATGCTCTCTAATTGCTGTCTGAGGTTTTACAGAAAAAAATGTCTGTTATTTACTATTTCCTCCCTATTCTGCATGTTCTGTAGTCAGTAAAAAGGAAAATGAACCAGGCCCCTGATGGGCAGAACCCACCATGGTTTTTCTTGAGCAACCACACTAATTTTAATTGACTGTTAATGAGAGGAACACTCTCATGACCCGGCCTCTTGTATTAGAGGATGCAATGAAACATCTTCAGCCTCATGGAGAGGAAAAGAAGGTTGAATGGGATAGATGAAATATTTATCATATACGCATTTCAATATAAAAATCTGCCTTTTCTTGAAGAAAAGGGTGAATTGTGTATTACAGGGGAATCATCCATCCAAATGCTGAACTTCTACATGCAGAAGGATAACTTGAGCACAAACCAATAGAAGCTACTCTTGATTTTTTATTATTTCCCACACACACACCCAGCATGAATCTTCTGTATTTCAGTTTGTGATTAAATTTTATGCTCTGTCTTGGGTACTGTACATCCAGGTCTAACAGACATGCTGTGCTGTGAATGTTCCAGCAACGCCTCGCTGGTCTGGTAATGATGGAATGTTGAAAGGAAAAGAGCAGCACATACAGTTGTGCAGAGGAGGGAGAAGCAGTAACATAAAGCAAAATTATGGCTGCTTTATGTTCCAGGCAGTAGAATGTTTTGAATTGTCACTAGTTTGGTTGAGGGGATAAGAATAATGTGAATGAAGGTGATTAACAAAAGCCCATAAAACATGTAATTTGGTACCTTCTGGACTGTTCTCAGCTCAGCTTCTGGGTGATCTTTAGGGAGATTCAAGATTTTGGGTAGTCAAAGGCAGAGGCAACTTGTAGCAGGATTTATATTATGCACAACTTAAGAGGCAAAATGTTTTTCCTTGCAGCAGATTAATATGGAAGGGTTTTGTTTGATTTATGATGCATATACATTTGGTTTCATTCTTTTAGTGTTCATCTCTCTTTTGATTACTGAATAGCTATACAAAATTTACAGTTTCCAAGGATAGGGAGACCCACCTCCCCTATATTTGACTCTGGCTGTCCTGTTCAGATGCATTTTTATATGTGTGCTCATGAAGGTTACCAAGTGCCAGAAACAGATTTTATTATGAATTAATTTCTTGAGGCCTGAGTAAGTTGTGTACCCACCTGGTTCTTTCTGGTCCTCTAGCCAAGTTTCTCTACATCGTTTGAATGACGGAAACAGTTTTTCCGACCTTGTGGTTGGTTTGTGTGGGCTGGTTTATTGATCTTGGACAAGCGATTTGATGAAGAGCTCTGGATAAGTGCAGATAAATTAGGGCTAAGCCAAACCATGGAATTCTTGCTGATGCTCTACTGATATCACTAAGAACTGAAGTCTGTTCACTGGGTAAAGCATCAGAAGACACAAAGAAGATTATCAACAATATTGGTTGAGGCTGAATAAGAACTTTCAGGCTACTTGCCTTGTTTGTCAGAGGAACAGCATGTGCATGTATGTGGATTGGAGGTAATGGAACTTCTTGAACAGAGGATTCTTCTGTGGCAATTTGTGCTTGCAATGGTCCCCTCTGTTCTGTCCCCACCTGTTTCCTGTTTCATCTCAGTAACATTTATGAGCAAACAATATCCATCTGAGGAAACAAAGAAGGAAAAACACCTCAGGCCATGAAAGTGGTCAGGGGATTGGAGCACCTCTGCTACAATGATAGGCTGAGGGAGCAGGGGTTGTTCAGCCTGGAGAAGAGGAGGTTCTGGGGAGACCTTCCAGTATCTTAAAGGGGTGGAGAGAAAATGTTTACAAAGGCCTGTGGTCATAGGACAAGTGGCAATGGCTTCAAACTAGAGAAGAGAAGATTTAGATTGGATATTAGGAACAGGATCTTTACTATGAGAGTGATGGAACAGTGGAATGGGTTGCCCAGGATGGTGGTGTGTACACCATCCCTGGAGGTATTAAAAATTAAGCTTAACAGGGCTCTGGACAACCCAGTCTAGTTGAGGATTCCCCTGCTGACTGCAGAGGGGCTTGGACCAGATGACCTTCAGAGGTCCCTTGCAGCCCAGCCCATTCTATGATTCTATGAAATCTCAGAAAACACTCTTTGAGTTTTTTCATCCATTATTTTCCTGTGTAAACACGAAGAGGGAAGACACAGTATTTGTGATCCATCCTTGATTAGGAAAACTAAAAGCAATGGCAGATCAAGGAGGGACATCTGATTCGACTAAAGGATCTGTGATGTCTGAAGTCACTTAGCCTGATTGCAATTGAGCCTGCTCCCTGTAGTAAGCTCCAGAGATTCATCCAAGACTATGTTGTCTGTTGAAACACAGCAGCCAGGAAAGGTAAAATAGAATTATTGATTTCTCCATTGTTCCATGCTATATTACTTAGGTTTCTACCTTATCTTGGTGGGTATTTGTATTATCCCTAAGTCCTGATAGCGTGGCCTAGATAGCAAGTGATGCACATGTGCAGTGATAACAGTGCTACTAAGCTGGAGACTACCAACAGCCAAAAACAATCTCCTTAGCGACAAGGAGTTGTCCCCTGTGATTAAATGCAGGTAGATTTTGAGCAGAGAAGGGGGTTCCAGCTCTCCTTTTGTTTGTAGGAATCAAAATAAGGCAGCTGGAAATCTTTGACACCTACTACAAATTACCTAGTAGTCTGATTATTGAATTTTTCAAGAAGCTATTCAATTTTAGTGTTCATATAGAAGAGGGCTGATCATGTCTATTAACATAATAACGAGTAATTTATTATCTAATAAAGTGGTGGTATTCACACACATCACTATTTGGAAGCAGCTGTTATTTACCTAAATTGTCTCATAACCATGTTGAACAACTTAAAAGTTCATTGAAATGCTTTAGTCTGAGCAGTTTGGAAACAAGGTCTGAAAAATGACCTTAAAAACAAAAAACTGTTTAATGGTACATTTTGCCTTCTTGAGGATGCATTGTATTATGTTTCTTCGGTAGCACTGGTGCCCTTTCAATGTGATTCTTGTCTACTCCTGTGCGATTCAAATAGGTTAATTGTGGGGTAAAATGCATGGATCTGTGGTACATTGAAGGGAATAACATACATCGTATTGGATTGGGGAAAAGAAAGCAACTAGTCTTTGTCTGATCTTGCTGGGCTGAGTCAGCTGATCTGATCTGAATTTCTGACCTAATTTTGGTATGGTACTTAGCGATCATGCAGAGAAAATAAGATTAACGTGCTGATCAGTAGCTGAGAGTCAGCCATGATAAACACGTTAGTTTATGTATTTGAGACCTCATTTTTAGACCTTTTCTTCTACCTTTTATTTGCCTGGTCTCACTACTTCATCACTGTCTGTTCAGGTGGCTGTGTCCAGACCAAGGGAACATACTAGCATATTGCCCACAGGACTTATGAATGGCAAATAAAGCTATGAAGCGGTATCACTGTCACTGGCAATGAAATTGTGGCACTGCAACATTTACTATGATGCAATAGAAGGTAGATTTGCCTCAGCTGTTATGAGTGCCAGGGAAAAGGTGAGTATTTTAAGCATACAAAGGAGATCTGTTAGGATGAGCAGTTGCTTTCTTGACTCATCTGTGATTGAAATGCACACATTTTAAACATGTTTTATCTATTATTCATAGCCTTGTTCAAATACATCACCAGTGCTTTTTTAAATAGTATAAATACCAAGTCTTAGTAAGAAACAAATAATAAACCTTCCTCCTCTGAAGGCTGGTACATTAATCATAGGGAATGTACACACTTTCCTAGGAGGCACAGGCATTCAAAGTTCTACCTTCTAGTCTTCAGGTGTCATTCAAGCTACTCTTTTTGTTGGGGAAGTCATCATTTTTATTTCTAACACGAAGACTGGATTCTGCTCTGCTGGTGTTAGTGGACAGGAATTTCTATCTGGACATACCCATCAATTATATTTATCTTTGCTTCTGATGGTTTCCCTCATTTGTAGTTTACTCCCAGAATCTAAATGGCTCTGTGGAAAGCCTTGTTTCTATGTGTCGAGGGAAGTATCCAGACAGATGCTGTCAAGAGGAGGAGCCTTTAGGAACACTGTTCTATGCTAAAGCAAGCAGAAATGGGCCAGCCAAGCCAGGGACAGAGCTAAGCTCTTGAAATAAAGCAGGAATTGTAATCAACAGCTGTCATCCTAACGTCTCCTGCCTTTGGCAAAACAGATATATTGAAGAATAACCCATCGGCAAAAGTAAGATCATGTTTTTTTCTTGCGTTTTTGGGGTGGTTTTTGTTATGTGGGTGGGTTTCTTTTTTTGTTTGTTTTTTTGGTGTGTGTGCATTGGGTTTGTTTTTTTTTTAATTTTTATTTTTTGGGGTGTTTTTTTGTTTTGTTTTGGTTTGGGGTTTTTTTGGGGGGGGTTCTAAGGTTGTGGAAATAGTTGAATTCAGATATATAGTCTTTAGGTTCCTTCATGAACAAGATGTAAATTGTGTCCTGCAGATAAAAGTCATGTCTTATCACAGCAAACAAATAAAAAATATTTTGATGCGTGGCATTTTTCACTGCCAAAATCTCTGTTCAGATGAGAAAATTATTGTAATCTTAGAGAACATGGATGTGCTGGGGTGTTTCTACTGAAAAGTTTCTAGCACAGTCAAAAGTAACACAAGCAAAATATTTTCATTCTAAATTTGCTGTTTAGAATAATATCTTGAAATTGGAAAAATACTTCAAGTAAAAGAATGTTTAAAATATTGTTCCTTCTTTTTTTTCTGATCATTTATTTGCCTGTGGTTAAAATTTTGTGTCATGAACTAGATATTTATGAATCTGCAGGAATGCTTGTGCATGCTAGAGGATGATATTCTTATGGTCAGACTCAATAACAAAAGGTGAAGGCAGTGCAATAAATGGATCATTGTGGGTGGTTAGGCTGGAATACCCACGAGCAGATTATTGGGATCTTTCAAACTACAAACTTATGAACTTGTTGTTATTGGTGTGGTGTGTTGGTGTGGGGATTTTGAGGGCTTGTTTGGTTTTAGGGTTTGTTTTGGGTTGGTTGGTTGGTTTGTTTGTGTGTGTGAGTTCTGTTGTTGTTTTCAATTCCAATCTGAGTTCACTCGGTGAATGTGATTGTTGGGTATGAGGTCAGTGGTACATGCTCCTTTAATCAGTCTGTTATGAGGAAGCTTAGCTGCGGCACTGGTTGTTTTCTTTGTCTTCCTCCTGGGCATGCTGCTTACTCATTTCATCCTGGATTAAATGATTGCTGTGATAACACCTTTGTGGTCAAAGTGACTGCAGAGGAATGATAAAGACTAATTTTTATATCATTTCAAAACGTTCTTCTCATGAAGATTTTGTAGGGTCTTTTCCGAAGTTGGGCTGAGTAGGAATAGTAGCACTGACAGCTTTTTTCCATCAAGAGTAAGGAAAATGGTTGTGTAGTGACCTCCAAATGTATTTTTGTTGCATTTATAAGCAAACAGATGTGATGATCTAGCCAACAAATCCTCCCTTCCAAATGCTCACATCCATATGGCAGTCTGTATTATTGCCATACAAAATAAACAACAGACACAATGCAAACTATATGATAGTGTTGTTATTCTGAGAAGTTTTATTTTAGGACAGTCAGGCAACAAATGTCATTTAAAATTTAGCACATAGGCTTATAGCCTGCTTGGAGATTCCAAGGAAATAAAGCAGAAATCATTATAAGTTTAGTATCTAAATCTTGATGTTATATTCAGTGAAGTTGCCACAATATTTGCCTAAAACTCTTTCCACTTTTTGGGGCAGTTACATGATTTCTTTCCCTTTGTCATTCCAGAATTTGCTCAGACATCCTGGTATATAAACAGGCACATTTTTGCTCAGGATTCATTTACTGTATTTAAAAGAAGCCTGAGGTCAAAGACACCAGAGGACTTCTGAAGGTGTTACAGACTCCTTTTCTTCCTCTTAAAATCCAGTCTAAGAACTCTATGCTATGGATATTTGTGGGCTGTCAGCCCACCTCTGTAAATGGGTGGACTGGCTGTGCTCCAGTTCCATTTAGGTGTGTGCTCGCACGCAGCCAACGAGCTGCTGCCTCCTCTGCACATTGAGTCATTCAGAGAAGATCTGTTCTATACTGGCAACCATAATGGAAATCTGCTGGAGATGTGTGGGTCTTCATGGCCAGTTTTCAGTCGTTCCTTCCCAGCCCACATCTGTTTTGAATGGTTGGTTTGTGTGGGTTTGTTTTGGGGTTTTTTTGGGGTTTGGTTTTGTTTGGGAATTTTGTTTAGGTTTTTTTTTGTTTTTTTGTTTTTTTTTCCTCTTTATTACTCTTTAACTGTAGGACATGGGGTTGTAATTTTAACCCAGTAGTTAAAATGCCTCAGCATTGCCTCCAACCAAAAAGCCCCTCTTAATAAGACAGAGATGCATTTTGAGCTGTGGGGAAGGAGACATTTTGCACAACCAATCAGGGGTCTCTTGGTGCTGCTATGTCTAGTCAGAGGTTTGCAGCTGTATGGAAAATGTCTTCAGGTATATCATGAAATTGCATCAAGTAGAACAGAAATAATAAAATCTGCTGTTATGATGATTAGGTTAAAAAAATAGGAAGACTGATTTCAAGCATGCCCAGATAATATAGTCTTTATAACTAATCTAGGGTGGACTTCATTAGCAGAGAAATATATATTCAGCAAAGCAGGACAATTAATAGGCCATGTAACATTAATACAGTCTAGCCCATGACTTGCTGGCAAGATGGAATCATTGATCTGTTATGTTACAAGATTTCCAGTAACCAAAACATACTCTATACGGAAGTTCACTGGCACCTGACCAATGTTCTAATTATCTATGACCTGAATTAAGAATTCATGTTATAACCCAAAGGACAGATACTTGCAAGAAAATTTGCAAAAGGATGTCCCCTGAACCATAAGTAGTGAAACTGCAGCTAGACACACTCCTGGACATGCCCATGTGCTTGTTCAGACACAAGTCCTTTGAAAATTCAGGCAAAACTCTGTGGAGTAAAGACTGGGAACAGACAGCACCAGTTGGGGAAGCCAGAAGATGTGAAGGTCTGTGCTAGTATGAGTGAATCTTCCTGTGCCTGCAGAAAAATCCATTGAACCTGTTCATAAAGTTGAAGGAAAACATGTTCTTTGGGCAAGCCAGCTTTCAGAGCTATAAAGTACAGCTTATTTGGCTGTTATTAATACTAAAGATTAATTTGTGCCTCACAGCTGGCAGATGTTTGTTCCTTTAGCTTGTCCTTCTCAGTCCTCTATGCATGCTTTTATCTATGTATTTATTTCCCTCCACAGGATAGCACAAACATTTTCTTTAGGCTAAAGAGGAAAGTCTGTTCTTGCGCATACTTCTTAAAGAAGGCAATGTCAATACAGACCTGCTGCTGCAGCAGAAGCAGCTGGAGGTGGGCATCTCATTGCCGAGTTATGCCAGATCACTGGCTAAAATGTGTGTGAAAAGAGGAATGTGCACGTGCACTGATTAGATTTTCATGTGATTGGATTAAAATGGGAGTAAGGAGAGATTACAGAAGAAATGGGTTGCAGAGACAATACTGGCTGTAGGTTTTATAGTTAATTTGAGACTCCTTTTATTTTTCCTTCTGGCTTTCCACTCTAATTTACTTGTAATCCTAAGTGAAATCAGTTTAAGAGTATAAAAAAAAAGCCACAAAACCAACTGAAAAAAACAAAACAAAACAAAAACCACTGTGATGAATGTCCTCAGCAAGCGGTCTTCATCAACAACACAGAGCCCACAGCCCCATCCTGTGCTGGGAGGCACTGATTTAGCTGTTACAGGATGGCTGAGGGAGAGCCCAGCTCAGCTGGGGCCTGTCAATGCCCTGCACTGCAGCATCCAACACTACTAGGAGCCTGTGCATGAGCAAAGTCTGCTGTTTGGTCCCACAGAAGGCAGCCATAAGTGGAATTTGGTTTGGTTTATTTTTTATTGCACAGTACCCAAGGACCCCATATGGAAATTACATTCCTGTGAAACACTAACCCAGCACAAAGGCAGCTCACAGCATGAGCTGAAATTGTACCCAACAGGTGACTAAAGGCACATGTGAGGAGTTAGGGAACTGCTCATTTCCTTCCTTCTATTACTACAGCAAAGAACAAACTGCATTGTATTCCCAGTGGTTGTGACGAATTGCATCCAGCAGTATTCTCTGAAAGCTACAGAGAAACAAATGCTTCCAACAGTCTCAGACAGATGCTGCAGGAACATGTCACAACTGAGAAGACCACAGTCAGCTAAACCCTTCAGAAAAATTCCTGCCAGTAAGCTTGTCACTTGACAAAACCATAACATTTTAAGAGATCAAAAATGAGAATAATGGTAGGGTTTACCATAAATTAATAAGAATTACCTGAATTTAATCCATCTCTCCTTTTGGTGGATTATATAGGGTGTATCTTGCCAGTAGATCCTCGAATAGCTGAGGGCACTTTAGTTATTAACTTGAGATCACATGTTAGGAGCCATTAAGTGAATTGCTCTGTACAGCCTTTCCCTGAATGCCAGGGCAAATGCAGTATTTCATACCCTTAGCTAATTTCATGCTGTAATTTAATTTCTGAAACATACTTTTAATTGAATCTTTAAAGACAAAAGGAAACTGCTGAGTCCTTTAGTATTGCCAAGGAGATTGTTAAAAATGTAGCCCATCTAGAGAATAATCTTCTATAATTAAACATAAAGTTTGTTTTGTTTCTCTGCATGCACCTATGGAGAAGCAAATGAAGCAAATTTCTGCTGTCTGCAAAAAGCTCAAGGCTGGAAAAGAGGCACTGGGCAATGTGAGAAATTGTTTATCTTACGCTCAGCTTTAATTCTGACCTGAGACAAACCTGGGCAAATCTGAGTAGATAAACAAAGAGATGCTAATTAAAAATGAGTCTGCTAACACCAAAATCACATTAGGACATCTGAGTAGTGATCTCATTTTTCTAATTTTTGGTAATGAGATGAACTGGAGAGATGTCAGCAATTCTGTCTTAAAGCCAAATAGTACAAACAAATCATCTCTTTGCACCTTGAAAGTGCATCCAGTGTTGCAGTGGTTAAGTTTTGACATTCATTTTCCATGAACATAGAGATCCATGTCATCTGTTCAGCAATTTTATTATAGGAAAAGGATCTTTACTGGATCAGTAGTGATGCAGGTCTTCAATTATATGAAGATCCAATACAAAATAATAATAATCAAAGCTGAATGCATCCCAGTCTAATGAAGAGGAAATCCTGAGTGTTGCCTTGTGATTTAGTATCTCAATTTCTTCAAACCAGCTAGTGATTTGCAATGGAGATTTTCCCTTTTGTTGTTATTGATACACAGAGGAAGTGAGGTATGTGGGGGACATGAACCTAAACAGAGCATGAAGCATAAGGTTAAGGAAAAACATCCAAAATTAAGACATAAAGCCCCAACGCAGTATCTTCTAAAAGAGGGAAAGAACCAAAGCAACATCTTGTCTCTGTGCTGGAAGAGCTTGACACTTTCAGCTGCCCTGAGCTGGCAGTGATTATAAACATGAGCGGTTATGTAGGTTTTGATACCAGCTCCCTGGAAGTCTGAAAGCCAGTGTAGGTAGAGGGAGAGCGAATCCATTGGGACTTAACTTGTATATAATTTTTATTTGATTTTTGGCTTGTAAGAAGGAAACACTGTGATAATTAGTTGTCTTTTTAATACGAGTTATCCTTTTCAAGCACTTTTACAAAGAAAGACAGAGGCAGAGGGCTAACTTTTATTAGCTATTCCAATTGTACTGATCCCTAGCTGATCTTGTGTGCGAAGCTCAGATGAAAACTCTTTATGGTTAGACTCATTGTCAGTTTTTGCCTGAAGTTCTGCAGTTTCTGTAGTATAAGAAATTACGTAAAGACTTGGATATCTTTTCTCTGGGAGCAGCAGCACAGATGAAAATTCCCCACGTGTGTGTTGAATGCTGAAGTTCAAGGTGTTCCAAAGGTCTAGCACTTCATGCTAGATTCTGGTACCACCATGAGATTCCTAGATGTGCAGCAACAATATGTCTTGCTGGAGCTGCTCTTAGTCAGGGCAAACACTCCTAGGGCTGCCCTGCAGGGACAAAATCTTCATTGAAATCCTGACTTTGGGATGCAGGTAACTGACTGTATTCCATCACTGAATTAGAAATGGCAGCTCCTATGAGGCAGGTCTTCATCAGGCTATCGTGTTAGCAAGTTGCTTAGTTTTATTACCAGATATTAAAACTCTGTTTTCTGCCTCAGACAGGAACATCTTTCACACAAATCTCTTGCACTGAGTCTCAGCCTCAAGATTGCTACAATAAAAAACGAAAGAATTTTTAAAAAGACTGAAGTTTAAAGCTTGCGTTGACACAGTTTTTGTTGTTCTACTGAGACAGTTGTCCCTCGTTCCTCTCTCTAATAGTTATGTCTGCCTTTGAAAGCTGAAGTAGAAACCCAATTTCCTGTGTTTAAATGCAGAAGTATACTGAAATTCATGCACTGGAATGCACCAAATATACAGCTGCTTTTAGAGACTGAGCTGGTAGTGTTTGTGTTAAATTGCTTTGCTTGGAGATTAAAAGTCTTTTAGTCGGCACATCGCAAATACCATTAAAGAGATAATTTAAATGGTTTCAGCTTTATAGCTGAACTGTTAGTCTAAGCAAAATGCAGCTTTTATTCCTGAGAAATCCTGTTCCTGCATTGTTAATCTGAATTCTGCTCTGTCTGTGAGGAAGCTGATGAAGAACTGCATATGTCCTCGCCATGGCAACCCTGCAGTCACATGATCCACACGCCAGTTCAGCCACAGCTTCATGGCTTATTAAACAGGCAGTGCAGACCTCACAGGCGCTGCCCTGCCATGTGACTGCTCCAGCTCTGCCGGCTTCTTAAAGGCAAACTGGACTGGAGCATCCCAGTGTTTCCGTCAGCAGCATCTGTGTTTCTTTCTCTTCTCTGAGGTGCTGTGAGATTCTGAGAAATTGATAATGTCTGAGAAGATTCTGCTTATACCTGGTTTCTCCTGGCTGTCTTCCATTTGGAAAACACCCAGCAACCTAGTCTGCTAGGACGTGTCCCTGCCTATAGCAGGGGATTGGAACTAGATGATCTTTAAAGTCCCTTCCACCTCAAACTATTCTATGATCCTGTGTGTAAAGATAAAATTGTGTTTTTCTAATTTATCGTTATTATTCATTGGAAATTAAGGGTCTCTTTGATGTATCTGAGTGAGCATTTTCTGCTTTCATTTCTGTGGCATTTTGCTAGATTTGATTTTACTTTTTTCCTACTAGAACAAGTGATGACAGATCAGAAAGGTCCTGGTCCATTCCAGTTTCAGCAAAGCATTCCCAAAATACTTGTCTGAAAAGACCTCTTCTTGCTGCTGAACATACATCCTCTTAGGTCTGACAGTAACTCCTCATCCAGCCTGTTACAAGCTTTACCTGGCTACTTAAAGAGAAGTTGTTAGGCGTTTGATTAGCAGATATGAGGGGCTGCAATCTCAGTAGAATACGTGGTGATGAACAAAGAAAAGCTGGAGTCAAATCAAGCCCATGCCCCTGAAGGAAAGAAGACCAGCAGAAATGCAGTCTTGCCCTGATTCCATCACTGAAGGGCAGACAGAGCATGTGCTGCTGGTGGTGTCATCTCTGCTGCCTGCTGGCATACCAGTATTCAGGAACTGCTGGAAATTGCATTCTCTACTAAAGCAGAGTGCTGTGGAAAGGAAACCCTTTCCCATTCTGTTTTCTCTTCCTCTATCAGATCTCTGACTGAAGTAGCTCAGCTTTTCTTTCCCACCTAGTTGCAACCTGAGGTTTTGGTGGCAAGTATTTCATCTGAGCCCAGGTACATCCGTAGGTGCTTGACTGAAGTGGAGAACAGCAAGAAAACATTGTGAAAAGGCTGCATTAGCCTTAATTATTAATTGCTCTCCAAAACCCTTATTTAGCCTATTATGTCTGCTGTGCAGGTACAATTTACCAGGAGCTGGAAAAACCAATTGTCAGGTCCCTGTGTTGAAACCAATCATTTTGGTGATTTATGGTGTTGCTTTTGAACATTATAGAAATCTGGTTTCTATGTCTGGTTTGAGTCTGTTAGATTTCCATCTTCATTCCCCAAGTAATCAGTCAAGGTGCAAATACTTATAATTAACACTATTCAGTGAGGGACTGCCGGCTCCTCATATTCTGCTTCTGATGAGTTTGTTGTTTGGTTACCACTTTAGAGATGATAACCTACTTTGGAAGTTAATTTAGAGAGATACTTGTACATAAATTGCCATTAAACTGAGAAGCAGCATTATGGGAGTTTTTAGGGCTACAGATAAGGAAGGTGCAGAGAGCATCCTTGCATCTCTGTCAGCAATCCTAGAAAGATTCTGATGTGCAATCAGTATTGAGTCAGGAGACATTTTAGAATGGTGTGTAATTAAAAACTCTTTTGGCAGGTCGAGGTGTTTTAAGTTATTGTTTTAATTGTATCTTATGACAGTACTGATTTCTCAACATCTTTACTTTGCTGAAAATAACCAGCTCTGATATCATTAAGGGGTAGGAGAACTTTGAGATCAGTTCTTTCCCAGGAAGGCACTGAACAAAGGCTCTGCCCACTCCACTGAAATGAAGATTTTGCAATCTAAAGGTTCATGTTTCAACCACAGATTCCTATATTGTGTTTGTTTGCTGTTATAGCAGTGGAAAAGGTTATTTAGGCTCGTGACAAAATATTTTGACTAGACTCTTCCTACTTAGTCATTTGTTTGTCCTCAATATGTGTTTATTGTGAATTGTCTCCCCAAGAGATTATAAGCAAGATAGCAGCTTTCACCAGCTGATCTTTGTTGTCACTTGCTGATAAACTGCTCCAGGAGAGTCTGTACAAAAGGGGTTTGTCAGACTGGGTCTAAAATTTGTGGCAAAAATGTCATTACCAGAATACTTCAGGAGGGGAAAAAAAAAAAAGCCCAAGAACTTCATTGCAAGACAGTTAAGGTTGCTAAGAGACAGAATGTAATTATCTGCAATTTGTTTACCATTCCCAGACACTCAGAAGGACAGAGCTGGGAACTGCCCTGAATTCCAAGCTGGACTAAAAATAAACTGAACATATTTGATTGTAAAATGCAGGTTTAAAGAAGGCATTTGTAAATGACACTAAAGCTCTAAGTCTGACCTGTAGGTTTTTGTTGTTTCTTTTTTTTTTTCTAAATGTATATTTTAATTTCCCTCATAGTCCTGAAGGCTCCATACATTGCATGCATTTTGTCTGACAATACAGAAGATGGTGAAAAAAAATTTATATGTACACAAACACACAATTTTTCTAGTAAACTCTTACAGCTACACTTGAAAATGAAATGTTATTATTTTAGTTGTAGCAGTGTTCAGTGTCCCTGTCTTATGATTCTATTGGTGATGTGTGCTGATGATAATTTAAGGTTGGCCAGTATAAGTTGTTGGTTAATTTTGTATTTCTTTCTCTAAAATACTTTGTGTTGTGCCTGCACTCTGAGATAAGTACTGCAATTTATTTTGAGTGTGAACTAAGTTGGTGCCACAGTGAAGTTTATGTTTCTCTGTGTTACTGTGGCTATTACATAGCATATAAGAGTTGTGCCATTAGAAACTATTAATTTCCTTGTTTCTAAAGGCATGCATTTGGTAAATTAAGTACAGGCAGTAAAAAGGGAATGGCAGAGGATTCTTCCTCTGTTTTCAGAGTGGTAACATCTTCCATTTCTTTCTCTTTAATGGAAATAAAAAGTCTTTTTTGGCTAATACAAAACACAAACTCTAAAATGAAGGAACTCTCCAAAATACTGAAGGAATAAGCACTTCTTACCAGCCTAAGAGTAAGTTCAGATCCAAACTGCTATACAGTCAGTAACTCTGAGGAGGAAACAAATTATCTCAAAGTTCCCCTTCCCTCCTAATAATACTAGATTGGCTATTAATAACAAAGTAGAAATTTTAATAAATAAATAAATAAACCCAAAAAAATCAAGCAGTCAGTCATAAACTGAGGTGGGGTACTGCTTTGTGAGATGGTGCTCTGGGAGGGTTGGGCCAGAGGGTTGTCCTGCACTGTGGTCTTTGGCCTCTGCACTGTGCCCCAGAAAGAGGTTTACGAATATTTCCCTTCAGTGAAGTTCATCAGGACAAAAAGTAGATATTTGCCACAAGCATCAGCATAATCAAAACCCTCTTTCCATCTCTTGGTTTTGCTCCTCAGCTAAGGTCAAGATTTTTTAATTGTACTATTATTATTTGCATACTTACCTGAGGGTTTTTTTTTTTTCCCCATTTTTTGGGTCATTTTTCAGATCAAAGTAGGAGAACAGATGTATGTGCAGATCGAGGTGCATGTTTGTTACTAGTGGTAGCCATGTCCTAAACATTTAGGGTTTCAGCAAACCCAGTACTTCAAGAGGTCTGCATAATTTAGAGTCCATCTGTAAAAGTCAAAACATAGCAAATATTCCATGTCTAGTGTTCCTGTATCCTGATTGTTGTGGTGAGACTTTTATGGTCGTGTGGGGAGTTGTGGTACTGGTGAGCACAAGGTTTACAGGACACAACAGCTACCTTTTGCATTGTAAAGTTTGCATCTCTTGATTTTCCAATGACAGCTGTGTTCATGAGCAGATGGTGCTTAAGTTCAGCCATTTTGAGGTTCAGTTTTTCACTACATCCTGATGTGAATGCCTCCACCTATAAGACCCAGGTACTTAAGTTTTAGCAGAAGGTGCCTGGGTGAGCAGAATTGCCTGAATATTTACTATGTGGCTCTAAGTCACTTAGTGATAGAATTGGCAGATCTCTGTATGGTGTCGTCTTGCCAGAGCTTTTGGGTTAAAAGGCTGCAGTAGCCTTAGGATAGTTAAGGATAGTGGAACCTGTTCAGAAGGATGAGCATGAAATCATAGCTTGAGAAAGAAATACACTGCTTGCTGCTCTTCTCTCCTCTGTGAAGTCAAAGCTTTTTTTTTTTTTTTTTTTTTTTTTTCATTTTGAACTAAAATAAATTGTTTGAGCAAAATTAGTTCTTTGCCTCCTCACTGACAGAATTTTCAGTTCTTTTCACTGTGGTTATGAGATTACAGGATGTAAAGATATCTAATCTTGCTGATTTACCACTGTGTTTTTTCTAAAGTTTGGGATATTTGTTAGAATGAATCAAATACCAGCAGAAGTAACTGGATGAAAAATTTGTTTGACAAGCAGTGATAAAGTTCCTCAGGTGATTCATACTCAGATTGCTTCACCCAAAGCTTTGTAGTTACTTTGCTTTTACTGCTCTGTCCTTGTTTGTCTCTGCAATATTTGCTGATGGAGGTGACTAGACTAGACTAGAATAAGCCAGGTTGGAAGAGACCTCCAAGATAGTCCAGTCCAACCTAGTACCCAGCCCTATCTAATGGCACGAAGTGTCCCATCCAGTCTTTTCCTGAACATTTCCAAGGATGGTGACTCCACTGCCTCCCTGAGCAGCCCATTCCAATGGCAAATCTCTCTGTGAAGAACTTCTAATACCCAGCCTATACCTCCCGAAGCAAAACTTGAGACTGTGTACCCTTCAGGTAGACAGGAATGAGGTCACCCCTGAGCCTCTTCCTCTTCAAGCTAAACAACCCCAGCTCCCTCAGTCTCTCCTCATAGGGCTTGTGCATATCAGTTTTCCCAGTCCTTCTTATCCTGATCTGTGTGTGCCTGGAAAGCAGTGAAACACATTCTTCTCTGAGTGTTTTTGAGCCTGTGGTACTGAAGCTTGTACAGCATCCACTCAGAGCCTGAATTCATTCAAACATGGAAGAGGAAGGTGACATCCAGTTGTACATTTTTTCCAACAAGTCTGCTACAAAGCTGCTGAAGCATTCAGGAGAGAGCTGAACTTCATCTTTGAAGCAGCCAGTTTTCCATCACTTCAATTTTAGAACTTCATTGTGTAGATGATTCAAAATTCATATTTCAGTCTAAAACAAGTAGGTTTCTGGAGCAGAGTTCTCAGGTACTAACACTTGCCTCTCTTTCTTTGTGTTTTTATGAAGTGCCTGTAAGTAACAGAAGCAGAGAGGTCATCTCACCAATCCACAGGCTGTAACCATTTATCATGTGGTAGCTTTTCCACTTATAATGTCTGTGCTGATCTATATTCAAATCCTTTATGCCTACTCATGGAGGAAACAATTAAGACAGTTTAGTCTTCATCCTCTTCCTGGCAGACCAATGCTTTTGATATGCTCTTTGCTGCTTTCTAATGAGAATGCATGATGACTCTGTGGTTAAGTCATTCTATACCCATCCTGGAAGAAAACAAAACAAAAAACCAAAACAAAACAAGCAAACCAACCAACCAAACACCAGTGTGGTCAAAATGCTTCACAATTTTAATTATAATGAAGGCTTGTATATCCATTCTCCTAATTGCCTCAAGTGAACCATTTCCTGATCACACTAATAATACATCCTATTGTAATACCCATGTCTCAATCATGTTAGACTACCTATTGATTTGGGATGGTGGTTGTAAACAAAAAGAGTACAAAGCACCTCTCAGAATGTTAAATTTGTTTCTGCTTTGCTTTCATTGTATCTGTCCAGATAAGAAGCCAGAAATCAATTCCAACCACTTCCAAAACTCTTTAATTAATGCTTTCTCTCACTTTTCCCAAACCACAGTTTCTCCTGAAGCACTTAGAGCTAACATCAGCTCTTATGCAACTTCCTTTATTCACTGGAGTAACACTTGGGATGAACTCATTCCTGAACTTTGCAATAAATCATTAGGGAAATGTTGTTTTTTTCATCTGTGTGGGTTTTTTATATGAGTGACCTGTTGCATTTTGACACTGCTGATGCAGGGGTCCTGGTTCAGCTCCTATTCATTATTCATTTGTGCTCCAAATAAATAGTTCGGTGCTTGCTGTTTACTATGAGCTGTCATGATGCTGAAGCTGTCTGAGATTGCAGTAAGCAAAACAAAAGGTCAGGTGCTCTCCAGTCTTTTAGCAAATACTGCAGCAATCCTTCCTTACAATTGCATAAGCAAGCAGCAAACACACAACAATCAAGGGTACAAGAAAGGCTGAGCCTTTCTCAGCTCAGCACTGCATGATCATTAGTGGCTTTCCACCATGTGGAGTTGTTCCAGCCCAAGGGAGATGAAACTCCACCTGAGAAGTTGTTTCTCCTTAAGCCAGTGCATACAGCAGCTGTTTCACTTCCTCGTCCTTTAGAAGTGTGACAGGCTGTGAAGGAACAGCCGAGGTGGCTGCTGACATCGCGTGCGATGGCTCGCAGCCTCCCTGCATCCTGGTGTTCACTCAGCAAATCAGGAGCATTAAATGAAGGCAGTGGGTCCCACATGCTGTTTGACAGTAATGGGGTGTTAAACCTGCTGCTGTCTGAGCTTTGCAGGGCTGACTTGTAGAATGATAATGCTTTTTGAAAGGATATTCCCTTGGTTCACCCGCAGCCAAGGTTTTCCTGGTTCTTGAGGAACAGAAGTGCATTCTGCCTTGTGACTGCTGTGAAAGGGCAGAGATGAGCAGTGCCTGATGTCTGGAGGATACAGCGACAGCACCTTCCATGTCCTTGTGGGACCAAGGAGGAGTTAGGCCAAGAGGTGCAACTTGCCCTTCTAATGTTTTGAGTGTGACAGATCTAACTGCTTAAAGCCTGTTTTAAACAAGCTTTCTGTAAACTTGGGTGTTACGAATTTGGAAGGAGGTTGTAGGGAGACAGGTGTCAGTCTTCTTAGTAACAAGTGATAGGATGAGAGGAAATGGCCTCAAATTGCACCAGGAGAGGTTTAGATTGGATATTACAAGGAACTATTCACTGCAAGGGTTATCAAACACTGGAATATGCTTCCCAAGGGAGGTGGCTGAATCACCATCCCTGGAGGTATTGAAGCGATGCAGAAATGTGATGTTGAGGGACATGATTTAGCACCAGACTTGGCAGAGGTAGATAATGTTTGGACTCACTAATGTTAAAGGTCTTTTCCAACCAAAGCAATTCTGTGATGAAAGAGAGCAGATCAGCCAGACTGTGCACTTTCTGTGTAGGAGTGCTACCTTTAATATTGAAGTCTTTTGTATATACCAGTAGACCACTTTCAGACTCCTTGCTTAAACTGGGTGTAGAGAAAAATCTTCAAGAAATGAGGTTGTGATATAAACTGTCAAGTTTGAGTTAAATTCCTAAAAAATACTTCAAAATAAGGTATTTGAAATTTCTGCTCATGTTCCTTCACTTGGTGTGGTTGTTTTAGTTGTTCTCTCTCTCCTAGACAACTCACTCAAAAATAATGACTTCTTTTAAAGGCAGTGTGATTGGCAGGACTATTTCTAGTTTATCAAGTACTATGTGATAGGTAATTTCCATCCATATTCTCTTTGCAGGCCTGGGATTTATAGACTAGGTGCCAAATTGTCACGTTGTAGCTTTCAGCAATAAAAATACAGGATGGCATTAGTATAGGTTCTGGATAATTGCTTGTTTTTCAAGAAGAGCTTTGACAGGCAATATTGGGGAAGGTCTCTAGAAATGTGGTTTATAAAGCTCTTCTCTTGCTATAGAAAACAGAGATTATGTTTTGCAGGTAGGGCTGTTTGGAAACCAGTTGGTAGCATTTAATGTAGGAGATGGTTGAGTGATTTGTGGAAAATAAGGTTATCTGACAAATTCAGCCCATATTTCAGTTCATAAATCATTCATAAGATGCTCGTGACTTCCACAATGCATTCATTATTCATAAGTGCTCACTGAATAATTTGTGCCAACAAATTTCAGCCTATAGACTTACCATGAGGTGTTTTGTGTTTATTTTAGTGTGACAATGGTATTTGGTTTGTTTTTCTTACTGTCCATAACTTTTAAGTCTAGAGGCTAGTATCTACTAGTTATCTAACACTGAATAGTTTCTAAATCACAAGGAATACCTTTCCTGTGTGAGAGACAAAGAATATTTGTTGTTCTTTGTCATTGCCACTTTTAATACCAAAGCATTGGTGGGCCTGCTTAGGTCTTCAAGCAGAAGGACACTAAGACATGGCACATGTGAGTCTATTCTGGCAAGCTCATCCAGTTCTACACAGTTTTTTCCCTTTTACAGATTTTTTCCATATGCTAGTTTGATGCTTTCTTCTTCCTGAAAACTGATTCACCTGGATTCCAGTAGGATGTAAGAGTAGGAGGACATGGTCACAAGAATATAATAATAAAGGTCCCCTGGAAATTGTTTACATATGTTTCTAAAGTCTCTCATAAGAGAGCTGCTGTAAGAAAATCTTCAGGTCTTTTAAAGTAAGATAAGAAAACCCTCAGGTCTTTTTAAGTAAGACAAGAAGTTAAAGTGTGGGGAATATTTCTTGGCCAGAAGGAGAAGGTTGGAAGACCTTGTTTAATCTCCCATGCCATAAGGAGATTTCCAGTGGGCAGAAAGTTACAAAAGTAAGGCTTTGGAGAGAAGATTGTTGTGTCTGTCATTGTTGAGAAATACAACCTTGCAGTAAATAAACAGGCTTTTCTTGTCTTCTCCTCTCTTTGCCCACTTCCTCCCTTCAGATGATGAGGAGAGTCCCTTCTATACTTGCAAAGGGACAATATCTAGTTGCTACTGTCCCATATATACCAGGGACCCATGTGCAAATGAGGGATGCTGGAAACAGCCTCTATGGCAGCACTGCATTGTATCCTGGGTTCTTTCTGAGCAAAGCTCCTTCACTTCTTTTCTACGTCATCTTAAGCTGAAGCCTCCTGACTCAGAGACCATTGTCTGGAGAATTGTTTAGCCTGGAGAAGAGAAGACAGAGATCTGATCAATGTGTACAAATATCTGAGGGGTGGGTGTCAAGTGGATGGAGCCAATCCCTTTTCTCTGGTCAGCAGCAATAAGACAAGGAGCATTGGCTACAAATTGGAACATAGAAGGTTTCATCTCAACGTAAGGAGAAACTTCTTTATGATGAGGGTGATGGAGAAATGGAACAGACTGCCCAGAGAGGTTGTGGATCCTCCTTCTCTGGAGACATTCAAAACCCACCTGGGTGGTTCCTGAGCAAACTACTCTAGGGGATCCTGCCTTGGCAGGGAGGTTGTGCTCGATCTCTGGAGGTCATTTCCACCCTCTAAAGTTCTGTGATTGATAATTTTGGAAGTCTCAGGCCATTTTCCTTCCTTTATATCTTGCCATGCTTTTGTTTTAACAATGGGCAACCATTGAATAAAATGGAGCTACCATTTCTGAGACAAGCTGAAATTCAGCAGCTCTTTAAATTCTGTTAGCCTGTAGGAAAACAACAACAAAAAAAAAATATTTTTTTCTTCTTCATTAGAGCAGTTAGTTATGACAAGGGGATGGTAAGGTTCTCCTTAAGCAGCTATTGTAATGTAATTCTTGAGATCGTTTTGTCAGTAGGTGGGGTTAAACAAACTGTTAAGCCTAGTCTGTTTCAAAGTGATACTGATCTGGTGTATTGTGAAAGGAGATAGAATGTAGGATAGAATTGTTAGTTACCTCTGTATGTTTAGTGCCACCGTGCCTTTGTTACTGTGCCCGTTAGATGTCTTGTATAGCAGATGCCTGGAGTAATAAGCAAATTCCATCTCTTGTGTAGACATGGTACATATGGTAGACTTCTGGAGTTACTAATATGTGTTGTCTTGGTAAATCGCATGCATCCTAACTATTCCTGTTAGGAAAGCATTAAATATTAAGGCTGTCTGATATTTGTACAAGTGCACCATCCAGAAGCAATAAGATTTTTAAAAGCCTCATGCATCACGTTCAAATGGTATTTATGAGAACCTGGGTACTGAACACAGCTCATCAGAAAATGTGAGGCACTGGCAGTTTGAGATTGTGTTTAGAACCTAGAATGAAATCAGAGAGGAATGATACTGCCAGAACTTCCCTGAGATGTGTGATGTTGCTCAAGTTACATTCCTCAGCACAAGTCTCTCTTTCAGTGTAGTGTTTGTATTGTTGGGAGTCTGGATACCGTGTTCAGGAGATCCAAATGCATCTGACCTACTAGTGTGAAAGTTGGGAGGCTTTCAGCTGTCAGGTAAAGGTTTAATTGTGCCTGACACCACGTGGATATTGTCCTCACAAATTACATCAGACAGCAATTTTTGCAGGTCTGTGTGGAAATAATTTCCTTATTTGCACCCACTGGCTCTTCATTAAGGAGAAGAGTGATGATGGGCATCCTCTTTGGTATCACTGGATGTTATTCCAGTTTCTAAAATAAAACACATTCCCTATGTGAGTTTAGTCACTAAATCTTTGTGCTTGGCTTTCATCATTCTTTGAATCCAGATAGAATCCAAAGGTTTGAGAAAATATTTCTTTTCTAGGTGATCCTTCTCTGTCAGGAGGTTTGGACTAAATGATCTTTCAAGGTCCCTTCCAACCTCTAACATTCTGTGATTCTATGAAATTTTAACTGAAGATCTAACTCTTCATTCAAATGCATGTTAGATGCTCTCATAAGCTTTGAAAGGTTTTGAGCCTTCGAAATAAAGCTTTGTTTTCCACATAAGATGGAACCAGTTTGTCGGCTAGAATAGGATTGGATAGTGATTAGAAATATTTTCTCCTCTCCAGAAGTTAACCTCCCAAGGTAGGAGCAAAACTAGAAGCAAAACACTCTTGGAACAGTATGTTTACTGAGGCATAATTTCTGCTGTGCCTCCAAATAATAATAATAATGGTAATGATAATAATGATAATAATAATAGTAGAACAACTGAAGGACTTTTGAGATGTTAAAGAAGAAAAGAGGAGGTAGAACTCAAGCAGTTTTGTTGCCAAAGCTAGCACTTCCTGAAGTTGTGCCATCACTGTGAAGTGATGAATAAGGTGCCATCTTCTGTAGTACTGAGATTATTTTAAATGAAAACCAGAAATATTAAAGATCTCGTCTTCTACAAGCCCTCAGTTCACCTTCAGTACTTTAATATGTCCTGCTAATAATGATTACAGTTAAAGAAAAGCCATTTTGCCATATGCCCTTTTATTGGTGTCTGGGGAGTATTTGCAAATACACAGAGATAAATGTAAGTTATTGCTGTGATAAACCATGTGTGTCATATGGCACACCAAAATGATATACTATTTAATAAAAAAATACATTGTTTAATTAACAGTTCACGGAAAAACACATATTGGCATTTATCTTGTATATAAGAATAAATATGTATCATGGAAGGGCAAAAATTCTGCAAGCAATAGCTGGGATTGCTTGATCAGATCTGCAGACCTCAAGAACAGGGATCACCTTTTATGTCCTCTCTCACATTGTGCTTAGATGATAATCTTTCCCTCACATTGTGCTTAGATGATCATCTTTCGCTTCTTCCTCTGCTTTATTGGGTGCTAATCAGCTGTGTAATTTAATTGGCAACACTTCAGTTCCTGTGGTTATAAGTCCTTATTTCTCATGAAATTCAGCCATCCTTACGTCTAAAAAAATGTGTGTCTTTGAATGGAGAAAATCACAGCTGGAGAGTTTTGATCACTCAGTAAATAACAGAGACAGTGGAATTGATTTAATTTATTCTTCATGTTCCTGCTCTAGATTTTCCTTCTTTTCTAAAGATTACTTTTAAAGTTTGTCGTTTGCCTGTTGAGAATACATATTTCTAAAGGACTTCAGTGGAAAGAAAAAATGTCATCAGTGTACTCTGCCTTCCCTGTTCAAGAAGTCATCATCAAAAAAAGTGTCCTTTTCTGGCTTGTAAATTTGATCAGTTCAAGACACTTGGGAGACTTTCATCCTTCCCAACTACTCCTAAATATTTCCATAGCTGAAAAGATAGCTAGCAGTCAGTTTTCCCTCCTACCACAAGGCAGAATATCCTCATTAAATCAAGAAAGCCATCATGACAAATCTTTGAGTCAGTCCTGAAGAAGGAAAGAGAAGTCACCATATGGCTTAAAATTAGATTCCTATTTTGTACAAACTGAATGAAGTAGAAATTGGTTAACTGACATCCGCGTAAAGGGTTGCAGCAAACAAGCCAAAGCTAGCTCCTGCTGCATTCAACTGATCGAGGGATTCTCACAGCTCAAACAGAAACAGCATCCAGCTGCAGAAAACTCTGCATTTTACCTGCAGTTTGACTGAGGTTTGTGATCTTTCTTTCTTTTTTCTATTCCTGACAACCTGGCTGTCAGGAAACTAACCTGCTATTTAATCTAATGATGTGTTTACATTTATTAATCAGTCTGAATATATATCTCATTCGATGTGACATTCTTTCCCCTTGTCTCCTCCTCCAGATCTAAGCATTCAAAGTGATGAGGATCTTCCCTTTTTTTTTTTTTTTTTTTAACTTGAGAAAGTGGCACAGAAGTTAAAACACTTCAAAGAGGTTGTTTTCTCTCTGTAGCTATTGTATAATTAACCAACCACCTCCCCACACCACAGATTGTCTCCTTGATCTCTGAGTAGGAAAACAAAAAGGAGAGGGATTTCCTATGTTCATCTCTCTACCAAATGAGAATTAGCTTTTCACCTCTCTGCTGTAAACTGGCCTGGCTGTGTTGAAAAGAAGCTGAACTAGGGCAAAAAGATTGGCGTGCTGCTGTTAAGAAGCTACTAATATAATCTCTCTACCAATTGATTAAATTGTGAGGATGTGTGATTAATGATAGCCTGGATAAACGTGACCTTTCAAACACAGTACAGGGTGAGTGCAGTGACTTGCAAGATTTAATGTGGAGTTTTAAGCTACAGACGGATGGGGTGATGCTTTGCTTGTCCCTTTTGCTCAGCATGTCTCAAATAGGTTTTAGCTGTAGCAAATTAGGTAGTGCTAGATGAAATGAGAGCCACCTCCGGCTGAATTATCCAACTTAAAACAGCTTTAGCCTGCTATTTTTAGCTTTAAATATTCTTGCTTCATGGTGGGAGATGCCAAAGTTAATCTGCTTATGAAGATTCAGACTTCTGAAGTTTCCGCATGGGGTCTGTTTGAGAAGAAAATAGATTTCCTGTTTTAGTGTTCTAAACATTTAACTTTGGGTTTTTAATTTAGCTGGAGGAAAAAAATTGCTATCCAGAACTACATTTTGGTATGGTAGATAAATCCTCACCCAGCCAAATGTTCAAACTCACATTGTGCCACTTAATTTCTGCCATCAGCCAAAAAATTCACTTCTCTGGAATCAATGTGAGTGGTAGGAGTGGTGACAGGATGACATGGCACCAGATACTTCTTGTTTTCAGCTGTTTCCATGTTTAAAAAAAAAAAAAAAAAAAAAAAAAAAAAAAAGCAAAAAGCAGGCCTGATCAAAGGTGTTTAAAAATATCTCTCCTATTTCTGTAAATGGCAGTAGACTGACTGTGTAGAACTGTAGAAGTCAGCTCACATGAGACAGGTGACAGCATTTTAATTGCTTTCAGACTCTCTGCAGTCTGGTTTAATGAAAGCACTTTCTAAAAGCTAGTTTATATTTGAGCTCTAACTCATTGTTATATATAAACATAATGGTAACTATTAGCATTGCTGATCTATGTTAGTGGGATGAACGCACAAACGGCTTCCCTAGTCTGGAATTAAATGCTACTGGCCTGGCTGCAATCCCAGATGGCTGGTTAAAGAAATGTGTCAGGGGATCACAAGAATATAGACATCAGTGGTGCATTTGGAGTTAAAGCTTGCTCTGAGCTCTTGATTCCTCTGCTCTTCTTAAAGATTTCCAGCACAGTGTGATGTGGATAACTCTTTTTAGCACAAAGAAGCTGTCCAAACAAGTGTCTAGAGGATGGTTTCAGATGGGTTTTCTCAAAGGAAAATATTTGCCTTTAAATCTCTTCAGCTCTAATTAAGCCCACATTCCTATATTTCACATCGATGTGAGCTATAATTGCTAACGTTTGCACAGGGCAGCAAACGGGGAGCTGCTGTGGCTGCTCTGTCAAATGCAAGCAGGCAGGATCTTGCAGTCAGGCCCAGTCACTTTTAGTGATTGACTTGTGAGAAAGCATGGAGCTCTGCTGTTTGGAGCCTGCTTCCATTCAATATGTCTTCTCACAGCTGGGGAATACAAACTCCCCTCCTCAGGGATGAGACTGTTTTGTGGCAGCACTGACAGGGGAAAAGGTGGCTGCTGACCAGGAGAAGCATGGAAAAGAACTGTGGAGAAGGAGCTGCATTCACAGGACCCTCTACTTTGCCCTGGTGAGGCTGCATCTAGAGTAATATGTCCAATTCTGATCTCCCCAGTTCAGGAGAAGTAAGGAACTATTGTAGAGAGTCCAGCAGAGGCTACAAAGAGGGGACTGTAACATCTTTATAACAAGAAATGGCTGAGAGATCTGGGGCCTGGAGAAGACTGAAAGCAGTCTTTCTTAGTGTTCAGCAAGCTGCCCAGAGAGCTTGTGGAGTCTCTCTGGAGAGATTCCAATTCTGTGTAGACATTGTGATCCTAGGCAGCCTGCTGAGGGTGACCTTGCTTTAGCAGAGAAGACTAGGTTTCCAGCAGTCACTTCCAACCTCCTGCCATACTGGGATTATGCATCTTCACTTCCCTCTCAGTCCTTGCTGTAGTTACGAAAAGCAGAAGCCTAAGGTAGCAGCTTAGGATAACAGCCACAGAAATAAGGGAGGGAGGAGAAGCAGTAAAAGGAGAACAAATTCATTTCTTGGCTCCAGTCCTGCTGTGCCCATCTCCTACTAGTGCAGCAGATAGGTGTGGGTGTGATCCAGTTGTCTTCTCCCCCCTTTTTCTTCTTCCCTTGAGGAAGTAGGAACTGCTCTTTAATATGCCTATGGCAGAGAGGATGGATCTTATCTCATCACGCTGTGGATCCAAGCACAAAGGGGAACGCTTCATTTCTTCTATTTGTGGGTTTGCTTGTTCTGGATGAATGAACTGAAATGATTCTCTCTGCGGAGAATGGGTACGTGGGAGGTACAAGCATTTCTGTCTCCAGGCAATAGCTACCTTGCTTCTGGAATTGTTCTTCTGGCTTGATTTCTCACCTTGCCTGGCTATCAGTGTAAGACAAGGCATGGCTTCAGAGACTGAATTATGCTACTGAAATGTTATTGATGTGTTAAACTGGTGTAAAATCAGTCTAGCTACTTACGACAGCTTCCTGGGAGTAAAGAAGGATCCGAATACTTCTGTCTGAGAGAATTGCTGTATCTGAATCCAGCATCTTCTCAGCAAGAACTTCACTGTCCTCAGGTGAGGTACTGGCTGAAGCACACAAATCTCTGCTAGTGAACCTGAACTGCAAGTCTATTACATCATCTTTTATTTATCAGAGATAAAATGGAGTTTATTCTCTGGGGATGTTACTGTCACTCATTATTAAAGGTCTAATTAATGATGTTGATTCTCTATTATTGGTTTAGAACTAATTTATTTACCACTCCATGAATGTTAGCTATGTAAAAATAAAGGCTTTAATTATTTGACTTAACTTTTCCAACATACATCAGCCCTGTTCCTTCCCACACATGCATCCAGAAGAGCAGAATAAAAGTGACTTATGGTAGAAGGAAGCAGAATGCCTAAGCTCAGGTCATTCAAGTGATAATTACAAAGGCTTCACCAAATGGAAAATGCCACCAGTCTACTCCAGACTGTCTTGATCAGCAGCCAATTCATCTTTATTGTTTATAATTTTAATTATTTTTTGGGAAGAAAAATCTGTATAAATCTAATTCATGTCATGGTTGTTAAACTGTAAATAACTGCACTGTTGAAGCCTTTTCTCTAATAAAAATGTAATTGGTCTTTTATAGTAACTACACTAATATATTTCCTTTCTCCCTCCTCCTCATATTTAAGGCAGAGATCTTTAGTTTCCATAAGTCAGCATCCTTCCTTTAGTTCTGTGGCGTTGTGTTTAGCCTTCACCAACAGAGAATCTGTCCCAAAGCTTGGCTGAGACAAGGGAAGGGAATCACCTACAAGGGACTCCAGCATAGGAGTGTTATGCTGGCTGAGTAACATGCTTTGTCACTTACAGAGGAGTTAAATAGGGCATTAAAGTTATTTGTATTTATTAGCATATTTTGTAAATAGCAACGGAAATTTAGAATTAAGAAAACCCCAAGGTTCTGTTTTTCAGTTGCTGCTGATTCTCTATCAAATTGATTTTATTCACATACTGAACAAATGCTTTCTGTAGTGAGCTACTTCTCCTCCATATGCCTTAAATTTCTCTGTGCTGCTGCTTGTAGCCCCTCAGCATCTTCTGATCCACAGTCTACCTTATCTCAACAATGTGAATTGAGATTCATCCCAATGTTATTCTCGTGGTTTGAATCACCAAAAATCTGTGTGTGAGATGCCTGGACATCTGCTGTGGGAAGAACAAGAGCCTCCAAGAGGTAATTATGTTATAAGTGAAGCTAGGAATCACTGAGCTAGGCAGTGTGTGGGGAAGCAGAGATATGAGTGGAAGTTTCCCAGATTTTTGAATGGCCTGTGACTTCAGGAGTGGTCTTTCCTCCAAAGCAACCTTGGACTGCTCTGATGTTTTGTTCTTCCTCCCTATACTTTTTCTGTTAACAGCCATGCCTAGAGATTTCTTTCTTAAAATCACCTTGGATAAAGTAATTTTCATGCACAGGAGTCACAGAGTGTTTCAGGCTTCTCTGATTACTACTTTCAAGGTACTGCTTTCTGGATTTTGGATGCACAATCTCTCTCTTGGTGGTTAGTGTATTTCCAGGTCACTTCGTCTACAGATTCTACATTAAATATTGAGGCTTATACATGCAGCCTTTAGAGTTTTCCATGTGTATGAAGATTTTATGCACAGCAATACACACTGCCAAATGCAGTGATCCCATTTTTTTTTGAGAGGTTGTTCCTGCAGATTTGGTGTTCCTACATGTTTTTACAGCAGGTATGTGATATTCTGGCAGCAAGGGCATGGCAGAAGCCCCAGGGTGTGTGGACCATGGTCCTGGCACCTGACTGATTTTGGGTGCTGCGTTGTGCAAACACATAATGTGCTTCTCTGCAGGATGTAGAACAGAGATTTCTCCCTTACTGCCAGCAGTCCTTCATTCTCTACAGTCCCTCTGAGGTCTGGAGAAAGCAAGCCATCCAAGATGTCACTTAATGATGCTGTTGTAGTTGCAATCTCCCAGTTGTACACAGAGAACCTTTTTCTCTGTTACAGATATGGCAGTGTGTAGGCACAACGGATATTGGTTGTTATGCTTCAGATTGCAGAAAGACTGCTCTGGTAACTAATTACTCTGAGTCTGTAAGATGGCTGGCTGATTCCCTCTAAATAGCACTCAGTCCAGCCTCAACTTGTTAAAAGTGGAAGACAATTACATACTTTTCCCCCCCAATTATTTAATTTTGATAGTGTTATAAAGAAAAGCTCTTCTTTCTTTGCTGAATTATTTCTTTTAATGTAGATACAAATCATCTTTCATTGCAGAATACACTGCAGTCAGGTCATGGTACAAAAGCATCAGTTGCTAATTAGTTGAAAATAAAATTGTCAAAAATATTTGATCCTCCTTAAGGTCTTTTTAATGTTTATACACTGTGGACTTGATCTTCCTCCCAGTGACTGTAAATCTGGAATGCTATCATTGACTCTGCTATGGTATTCATGCAAATAAGATGGTAACTTTGTGTCTGGTTCTTATGGTTGTTATATGCTGTTAACTCAGTAAGAAGGATTTCAAACTTTACATTGCTCAAGTAAAATCAGTCCACCTGTTTCCTGTTGCATATCTGAAGCACTGACATTTTAGCTGCTGTGCAATTCAAGAAGTATAGGTCTAACCACAATCCAAAAAAATAACCATATCCTTTTAACTACTTTACACGCAAATACCGTGGAATCATGGAATGCCTTAGGTTGAAAGGGATCTTTAAAGGTCATCTAGTCCAAAAACCTGGTAGTCAGTAGGAACATCTTTGACTAGAGCAGATTGGTCAGACCCCCATCTGACCTGGACTACTTCCTGGAATGGGGCATTTGATTCTGTGGTTCTGTGATCTACCAACTCTCTGTACAGCCTAGCCCAGTGTCTCACCACCCTCTTTGTATCTAGTCTGAATCTTTGCTCTTTTAGTTTAAAGCTATCACTCCTTGTCCTGTCATATCAAGCCCTGCTAAAAAGGTTGTCCACAGTCCCCAGTTTCTTTCTCTTTTACATAACTTGTGTCTTTTTCTTAAATGAAGCTCACTACATTCTGGATTAATTCCTCAGACATTTCCCATCCATTGTCCTAAATTTTGATGATTGGGCCCCAAAGCTGGATTTAACCCAATGTAAAATGATTTTGGATTTAGTATTTCACTCCTTGTCTTCACAACCGAGACAAAGTTTAAGTTTGTATCTGAACATCATTGGTCTTTGAATTAGGTCACATCAAGTGAATTTGCAGGGGCTCATTCTAGATAATGAGGAAGTTTTGAGCCCTGTGTTGTCCTTCTGCATCCTGGCAATCTGTACAGGACTGCCAGAGGCACTTCAGCAATTCCTCTTGTCCAGACTTAATATTTTGTAGGTTATTTCTCTAAGGTGGATGCCCTCTGCTTTCTAAGCACAGAGACCGAAACCAAAGTATATGTTGTTGTTGTTATGAAAATGAACTTCAAATGCTGCTTTTTAAGAGTTAAATTGCAATGCAGTTATGCCAAAGCAACGTGGTTGCAAACTGCTTATTTTTGCAGCTACATGAGAAGGTACAGTAGAAGACATTTATCTATGGCAAATAATTGACTGCTTTATGAATTGCTTAAGGGGGCTTACAATTTTATACTTATATTTATAAATTTGTTATAACTGTTTGGATACTTCTGTAGCTAACTCTTGAGCTGTTAAATAGTTTATAAACAATTTATTTTGAGGATTTTTAATTCAACATTCAGGGGTTGTCAGTAGCTGGTTTCTTGTGCTCATGACTAGCTGTGGGTTCTCAATTTTCATGGTCTGTAGGATGAGTTTTGGGTCCCTTTGTGGGACATTTATGGTCAAATGAAGCAGATAAATAAATATTATCAGGCCTTATTTAGGAAGTGCAGTGTTTTATGCTTTTAGTGTGACCATCCCACTTGGAATCTTGCTGTCTGTGAGTATTCTGTGATGTTTAGCCCTAAACTGAGCCAGCTCTGAAATGATTCAGGAAGTCACTGCAGACATTTATTTGAGGATTTGCTCCTGCCAGAGTGTCTTAGGCCAGGTGAGAATAGAAACTGTTGGCATTTAGCTGAGAATCAAATTAGAGAGGTCTTCTGAAGAAATGGATGATTCTTTTTCATGTAGGCCTTGAATGAATGTTCAGATGTAACTAATTTCTAGTGCCAACATTTGTTGTAGTGCCTGAGCTCTGCTTTAGCCTAGTCCTGTGCTGCTGCAGCCCAATTATCACAGTCTGGAAAGGTGGTCTAGGAAGTGAGCAGATGTATAGAGACAGGTATATTTGTGTCTGATGAAATATGATCCAGTAAATGAAGCCACTGCATTTATCATCTGCCTGAGGAGGGTGAGTATGAAGCGGAGGGGGATGCTTAGGAATGGGCTGTTCAATGTGCTTTAGTTTGTATCTCATTTCACTCCAGAAACTCCAAATCAGTCAATTCTGTTGCATTTAAGATGACTGTAATGAGGGATGTAATGTCTCTGTGAATTACCTGAAAATCTTTTAAAAGCCTTGTCACTATTCTTTCCCTTGAGATTAAAGACTAAATGGAGTATTCTCCATCTAGGAAACTACCTAATTATCTGAAGTTATGTTCTGGCCAGTAAGAGATACTTTATGAATGCCAAAAGAATTGGTCTGGTGTTTGGAAATTCAGTAATTGGACACATCATTCCTTCAGCAAGCAGTTTTAGGAGGAGGGTGTAAAGTCCTGACCTCCATAATAGGAAGCTCCTGTTTCATGAGAAAAGCCATAGCCTAAAGTGTGTCATCTCCCCATCTAGATGATGTTGCTGCAATGTGTCTCCATCCAGACAGCAATGTGAGGAAAAACTGAAGATAAGGATTACCTGACCATGGAAAGATGCTGAAGAGCATTCTTCTAATATATTTGCAAGACTATTCATCAGTTTCAGCTCAGAAAAAGTTATGACCCTTGTGGATTTTGATAATATTTACACCATATCTTAGAGCCATGAGTTTTACCAGTGCATGATATTAATACCAAGTATTTCTTTTGTGTTGTGTACAAAAGTACTTCACAGAACATTGGGAAAATATTTTCTTGCTGATTTCAACCAAGTAATACTGTTCCATATCATGCTTATAGAAAGTATTTTTTTCCTTAGAAGAGGCTAAAATACAGCGTATTGAGCCCTTTTTAGTTTAAAACTAAAAGTAGTTTTAGTTCCTAAAACTATAGGAAAATATTTTTCAAAGGTATTTGTTATAAGATGGTTGTTATCCAAAATCTTTCTGTCCCAGCATGGTGCATATGTATACCAAAAAGTAATTTGCTTTCTGTCCATAGCATTTCTTCATAGTAATACGGGGCTTGATGAGGTCCACCCATGGGTCTTGAAGGAACTGGCAGATAAGGTTGCCAAACCGTTGTCTATTGTATTTGAAAGGTCATGGCAGACTGGTGAAGTTCCTGCTGACTGGAAAAAGGCAAATACAACACCTATCTTCAAGAAGGGAAAAAAGGACGACCCCGGGAACTACAGACCAGTCAGCCTCACCTCTGTGCCTGACAAGATCATGGAGCAGATCCTCCTCAAGGCTCTGCTAAGGCAGATGGAGAAGAAAGCAGAGGTGCCTGATGCCAACCAGCATGGCTTCACCAAGGGCAAATCATGCCTAACAAATTTGGTGGCTTTCTATGATAAAGTCACAGCAGCAGTGGACAAGGGAAGGGCAACTGATGTCGTCTACCTGGAGCTGAGTAAGGCCTTTGACTCTGTCCCACATGACACCCTGGTCACCAAGCTGGAAAAACATGGACTTGATGGGTGGACAACTCGCTGGATAAGGAATTGGCTGGATGGTGGCACACAGAGAGTGGTGATCAAGGGCACAATGTCCACCTGGAGACCAGTGACAAGTGGCGTCCCTCAAGGGTCAGTGCTGGGACCAGTGCTGTTTAACATCTTTGTCAGCGACATGGACAGAGGAATCGAGTGCACCCTCAGCAAGTTTGCAGATGACACCAAGCTGTGTGGCACAGTTGACTCGCTGGAGGGCAGGGATGCCATCCAGAGAGACCTGGACAGGCTGGAGAGGTGGGCCCAGGCTAACCTCATGAAATTTAACAAGGCCAAGTGTAAGGTCTTGCACCTGGGTCGCTGCAATCCCAAGCACAAATCCAGGCTGGGTGGTGAGTGGCTGGAGAGCAGCTCTGAGGAAAAGGACCTGGGGGTCTGGGTGGATGAGAAGCTCAACATGAGCCTGCAGTGTGCACACGCGGCTCAGACAGCCAACCGTGTCCTGGGCTGCATTAAGAGAGGCATTACCAGCAGGGCAAGGGAGGTGATTCTCCCCCTTTACTCTGCTCTCATCAGACCCAACCTGGAGTGCTGTGTGCAGTTATGGAGCCCCCAGCATAGGAAGGACATGGAACTGCTGGAGAGAGTTCAGAGGAGGGCCACAAAGATGATCAGAGGGCTGGAGCACCTCTGCTATGAGGACAGGCTGAGAGAGTTGAGGTTTTTCAGCCTGGAGAAGAGAAGGCTTTGAGACCTTTTAGCAGGCTACCAGTATCTGAGGGGGGCCTACAGGAGGGCTGGGGAGGGACTGTTCACAAGGTCTTGTAATGACAGGATGAGGGGGAATGGGTTCAAATTGGCGGAGGGGAGATTTGAACGGGATGTTAGGAAGAAATTCTTCACAGTGAGGGTGGTGAGGCACTGGAACAGGTTGCCCAGGGAGGCTGTGTCTGCTCCCTCTTTGGAGGTGTTCAAGGCCAGGCTGGATGAGGTCTTGAGCGACCTGATCTAGTGGGAGGTGACCCTGCCTGTGGCTGGGGGTGGAACTGGATGATCTCTGAGGTCTCTTCCAACCTAAACCATTCTATGATTCTAATTAAGTAAATTGCCTGGGAGGAAATGTAGATACTGATTTACATTTCATTTAATGCTTCCCTGGCCTTCTATATTTAAGTAAACTGGAACTGGGATTTTTGTTTGGATCCTTGGAGTAGTCACACTTCTTGTTTATTCTCAGTGGTAATATCATACTCCTATCCCATGTTCTTAGTGTGAAGCATAACATCTATGTTAATGACCAGACTTTTACTCTTTCCACAGGAAATAATGGTTTATTTGACTTTGGCTCTCTTGTAAGCATCCTAGTGCATAGAAATTAACCCAAGAAATGCATAGAACATCTTTATTGATTGGTACATGCAATTATATTTGCTGCATATGGTTGCCCAAAGTTGAAACACACAAATTGATCAAACCGTGGATACAAGTTCTCAGGTTCAACCTCAAGAATAAACAAAGTGGAAAATTGGAATCCAAGGAAATAAATTGAATCCTTTGAAGTAGTTCCAACTCATTTTACTTGTTGTTCAACTTAGATCTACCATCTTTTTGTATTATAATGTCAGTTTTTGTTTTGGAGAGTTGCTTGCTGTGGACAAGAGTTTTGTTGAGGGAATGGAGGTCACCAGAAGGAAGTCAGCAGTTACATGGTACAGTATCCAAACACAGGTATAATTTCCCAATGCTGTTGAAGATGATGTTAAAGTACACCATTGCTGTGCCAGAAATGAGATCCAGGTTAACAAGTGGAAATCCAAACTTTGGGTTTGTCTGCTAACTCAAGACTGTCATCAGGACACATGCAAAGGTCTCCATCAAAATATATTAGATAAGTATGTTTGCTTCCCATGTAGGCCAAATGTGTGGCATGCTCCTATTCCATCAATGAGCTTTATAAAATACAATGCAAACTGTTGTGTTATAAGTCTGAGCATTATAACATCTACCCAAGTAGTGCCATTGGATTGTCATTGTACTCATAGTCACTTTAGTGGTTCTGGAAACACACGAAAAGGCAAACATGGTTTTATGTCTTTGCCCCATGGTGGAGGTGAGAGTAGAAGAGAGTTTTTTCTCTTCAACCAACAGGTTTTGTGTCCAGTGCAGGGAGAGAACAAATGTCCTCCTATATGGAATACTGCCAGTTTGAATTCTAATGAAGGGATTAATGTCTTTGGATCTAGGCCCTGGAAATGGCTGATTCAATACTATGTCTTTTACTCTTCATCTTGGCAGCTGATATTTGTTTGACCCATGGAACCATGTGTTTATCACAGGGTTATCCAAAGAAGAGTAAATTAAATGGGGGGATGCCTGTGACTCGTGTAGGTCATTGTTGTTGTCGTATTGTATTCCTAGTGCCAAACTGGACATACCCTTCCCCTATAACTTGTCTGTCATCAGCTGGTATTTCTGTTTCCCTGAAGTGTATTTCAATTTTGCTTTTTATTATATATTTTAAAACAGTTGTTGGTAATTTCAAAACCTTTTACTTTTCATTTCACCAGACTTTGAATCCAAGGCTGGTACACCATAAGAGCTAGGTGCCACATACAGTAACAGTTCTGTGGACAATGTCTTCTGCAGAGAGCATGTTGCTCTTCAAAAAACCACATGGCTAACTTTCTAGTATTTTTATTTATAAAAGAGAAAGAACAGAATGTGACCCTCACATCTTGAGATCTGACTTTTGACAGTTTCACTCGTAATTTCTCAACAGGGAATTACTGTTGTTTATTGCTTTCTCAAAGAGATTCAAGTGGGCTGACAATAGGCTGAGGATGGGAACTGCAGAGTCTCTCCATGTACAGTTCCTTTTCACCTGCCATCATGAGGTTGAAGAAGCTGTTGCCAGCCTTTCTCTCTTTTAAGTCCTCTGTGAATATCATCTACGGCATGTTAGGCTACTGGAAAAATAATACAACTAAAGCACAGGCCCACAAACTACCTCTGAGTTCACCGAATAATTTGAATGGGCAACTGAAACTAGATTCATGGTTTTCACTGGAGCCTATTTTCAGTTAAAAGGACCTTGTTGCTGCATAGTTGTCCAAGTGAAACACAGATTTCACACCGCTTCATTAGAAAACATTGGCCAATCTCTATTGAAATCTGCCATACCAGGGATGTTGTTAACTCTGCATTGACACAGTGTATTCTGTGAGTGATCCAAGTTTTAATGGCTTTATACCCTCCATCAATATGATGTATCATAATTGCTTTTTTGGACCAGTTACAAGCTGAGCGTAAATATTTAGTATTAATGAATTCAGGTTTATTATGTGTAAGTGTATCTGCAGTGCAGCAAATACGCATCCATCCACGAAACATTGTAGCATGCTCAGGGCAGGACTTCCCCCTTTCCTTCCCATTTTCCTCCTCTTCCTGCTTATCTGCCTTCTGAAATGCAAAAATAACTTTCTTTTTCACCAGCTGTTGCTGGTCCCCTCAGTCTTGGTACTTTACCACATTCACTGGACACATCTTTGCACTTCATGTGCTTTATTATGAGTAAATTATTCAAGATAGTCAAATCCATTCACAAGTTGCTGGCTGACAATACCGAAGGTTTTATTTTATCCTTTCATATATAGCTTGTATTTTACATATAATCAGACTTTTTCTTCTGCTGCCAGCATGCTGGGGGACTTTGGAAAGCAATGTGGGAAAGAATAAGATGATAGCTGTAGAAAAGCCAAAAGCACGTTTTGCTCTATGCCTGAGGCATCACTGTAACCCCCTCTGTGTGTTGAAGGCCAAAGGCCAAACTTCTCCTCAAAGACTGCCATAGTCAATTATGTCAAGAGAGTGAGTTTGGGGATCTTTGTAACACTAACAGATTCTTCCTCAATTAAAGTGATCAATACTGGCTCGTGATGCACTGCTCTCTGAAGGTTCTGTCCTGGCATAATGCATTGCGTTCAGACTGGGCTTTGTGTATTTCAGAGGTAAAATTCTAACCACACAGAAAAGTAGAAGTGTGACAGAGGGGAAGGGTTGTTCTGAGTTGAAGGTTGCAGCCTGGGAATTATGACATGTGAATTTAGCTTCTTCATGTGTGTTCTGCATCATCTGCCAACCTTTGAAATGGGTTATCACACATAGATAGGACAATCATTAGGAGATGTTTGGGTGCTGTAGGTCTGTGAGACTATCTAACTGTACAAGACAGCTGTATAGACTGAACCCCACTTTCTCGATGGGTCTTCTCAAGTCTGTGTGCAGGTCCATCGGTAGATCTGCCTCCTCTTCCTCAAAGGAAGTCACGTGTATCTGTGTAGAATGAAAAGTGGCCCCCATTTCGCCTCATGTTTTCCTTTAGCCTTTTCCCTAAATTAAGGCCAACTCTTGTAAAATGAGAAAAATCACCATGCAGCTGGCTCCAGCTATGGTGATGGTGGACACCTGTGCAGAAGTTCCCTCAATGCATGGGGTACATAGGGTGATTGAGGTCCTGCAGTGGAGGGGCATGCAGAAAGAAGAGAAAAGGCTGTGAGAAGAGACTAAAATCAAAGCTGAGAGAAATGGGAAATAAAGCAGTGGATGTTTCTCTCCAGGATGTCCTCATGAAGCTTTAGGTTTCCTGCCGTCTTCTCGCATTTTATAAATAGACTGAACAGATGACAGTTTATATTCCTAAACCTAATGAGATGCTGCTAGTCTTCTGTGAAATTGGTTGGATACCTAGTGATAAGCTAATACTTGATAGCAGTTTACCCTCATGACAGTATGAGTCCTAAAGACTCAGATTCATTTGGTGCCTTTTTAATATGGCAGATGATCTCACTAAGGCATCACCGGAATAGTACCAGGATCCCTCCTCACAGGCAAGATGCTTCTGAACTGTTACAACATCTGGGGAGATCAGAGTCTCCTGAAGCAGAGACTGGCTGTGGTGGTACTGCTTGCCAGCTGCCCACTACTGTCCCTGCCTTAGGATTCAATGTAGATAACTGCAGGAGAAGGGGAAAGAGGGTGTTGAGGTTACCTTGTTCTGGCTGGCCAGTGGCTTAGTCTGCTTCTGGAGAAGAGGAGGCTGTTCTCCACAACTCCCTAGGAGGATGTTTCAGTGAGGTGGGATTGGTCTCTTCTCCCACATAACAAGTAATAGGAACAGAGGAAACAGCCTCGAGTTGCATTATAATATCCATCTAAAGATTGGATATTAGAATAAACATTTTTGTTGAATGGACTAAACAGTGGAATAGACTTCTCAGGGAAGTTGTTGAATCCCCACACCTGGAGGTGCTCAAAAGATATGTGTATGTGGTGCTAAGGAGAAGATTTATCAACAGACTTGGTACAGTTAGATAATGGTTGGAATCCATGAACATCTTCCAATTAAAATGGTTCTATGACCGTCTCACTACCAAGCCTGTGGCTTTAAAGTTTGGTATCCCAAAAGAAGGCATGGTTCTGCAAAGCTGTGTAATTGCTGTGTCTGAGATGACCTGTCCTGTGGTTTACAACAGACACACATCACATAGAACTGCCCAGAAACTAGAAAGTGTTGGTGGATGTCAGGACGACTGTGTCTCTACTGCCAGTAATAAAATTGCCATTTGTATTAAAATCTCCAGAGTGGTTAGCATCTAGTTGGAAGTTGTAGATGAGACATTCCTTCATTTTCTTCTCCCTTGCAGAATCACAGGCAAGTTTTGCTGTTGTTTTTAATAATAAATAGGGCAGAATGTGCATGCTGTAAGGATTTTACCTACAGTTAGTTAAACTCGGAGTTTTGTTTCTCTTTTTTGGTTTTTATTTTTTTCTTTTTAGTTAGTAAATTATTATTTTTTTTAAGTGAAGACAAACAATAAGACCAGTTTGGGTAGGTCAGGGGAGCAGCTGTTAACTATGGAGTCCTTTCTCATGTAATCTGTTGTAATTTTCTTAGCACTTGTTTTTCATAATGGGAGAGGCTGAGAGTTCTGGGGCTGTTTAGCCTGGAGAACCAAAATGTCTGAGAGGGGAATCTTCTCAATGCTTATTTATCTAAAGGATGGGTGTCAAGAGAATCAGGCCAGACTCTTGTCAGTAGTGCCCAGTGATACAACAAGGGCCAGCAGACATAAACAGGAACTCTATGTCACTGAAGCTTGCCTTAGGTTCAACTCCCTAAGCTACCAGTGGTTTTATTAGCAGTATTAACTCAGAGCATGTGTACACCCATTCTTGGAAATCGTGAAGTTGCTTTGAAGAATACCAGAGGGAATTTCTATTGTGGAAGAGTCATCAGAATAAACTTGTACTTATAGGTGTCATATAATCCACTTGCATCTCTAACAAAGATGCTCCCTAAACTGGTTTGCCTGTTGGGCTGTTAGTCCTTTACAAGCCTGGTGCAGGCAAGCTGTTTTAGGGGGTTCTAGTATTGCTAACTATTGTTCAGCCTTCAAAGTATGAAGTTAAAGCTATGTAGATTGATTTCCCTTTGCCCTAGTACAAGATTCAGAGTCTATCAAACACATCACTGAAAACTCACTTTAATAATAATTTCCGTTTATAGATCCATTCAGCCTGAAAATAAATGGAAAGGTACTAGAATTAGTTCCTTGCAATAATATTTTCTGCCACACAGATTCTAATGAGCATGTAACAGACAGACTTCCCAAGAAGCAGAATAATAACAACAGACTAGGAATAGAAACTAGCAAAAAATAGAAAATGCAACAGAACAAGAAGGATCAACAGTGGTCATTATTCCCAAAGAACATGAATGGAATTGTTCAATTACATGTTGGAATATTGGGAAAGGGCATTCACTGAGACTGAAGCTTTACGCATAAGATGCGTAAATTTTAAGTATGGGAGGAGCTTGAATCTCAAGAATGTTGTTTTGTGGCTGGTTCAGTCCTCATTTCAACTCTCAGTTGCCTTGTACTTCAGGTAAGAGGCAGGACAAAGGAATAGTCCTGAGGTGGCCAAGTGACTTGGTGGTCCTGTCTACCTCACTCCTACATACTAAGCCCTAAGATAGTACAGAGCAGAGAGTGCTTCTCTCCAGGGACAGCCATAGTCACTTCTCCAGCAATTCATATACATTATAGTCACTTGTAAGAAAAAAAACACCCTAAACAAACCCCCCATTTGTTTACTTCCACAGAAAGCAGAGTTGTGTTTATACCCAGCTCCAACCTTATAGTTCAGACAAAGCATCTTAAGAAGTAGTAGGAAGACTCCAAGCCTGGCTTTGGCAAAGGATGCAACATGACTGTGATAATGGGACAGAGAGGACTGTAGAATGCTCAGGTCCTCTCAGCCCTCCTCAGAATTTCCAGTTTTGTTCTTTTGTTTTGCCAAACTTGAGACATTAGGTTGAATTCAACCCCCTTCTCTCAAAACCAAGATGATATTGATTTGGTCAGCTTGTATTTTGACTTTACTACATAAGACAAATACGTTACTTGTATCATAAGAGTGGAAAATGTAGGGAAATACTTGATTTCTAGATGTCATTCTTGCACTCCTTGTGGTGTGTGCAAGTGGAAAGCAGGTGGAAAGGTCTAATAACAGACTTAGGGATGTGTCTGGCTGTCGTTTCCTGCTATGCACTTCTCAATTCTGCTGGAACTGAGGAATAGAAGCAAACCTGTTCATTTTCCTATAATTGGAAAAAATACATTTCCAGTCTGAAAGTCAGGTTATTTCCCAATCCCATCGTATTCAGAACATGCAAGGAACGTTCATCTGTTCAGTCCTAGAAAAAGAAAATTCAAATATGGTTTTAACATCTCTCTCTGCTGATGTGGCATTCTCTGATTGCCTGTCATCCTCTGTAAATCAAAGTTAGATATCAACATGCCCCATACTACTGCTCCTAAAAAGGGATCTAATTGTTTCTCTATTCAGCTTGAAGGGCAATAAAGACAGATTAATAACCATATGCATACATAACTTCTCTATTATGAAAGATTATAGTTTGCATTTATTTTTATCTGCACTTCAAGACTTACAGATGCTGGCATCTTTCAGCCAACCCAATTTTTCTCACTTTCACAGCAGGGAATCTCCCCCTGGGAGATTTTTGTTCCTTGACACTATTCTTTTACGAGCACTCTTGAAGCTTCTCTGGGCCTTGAACCTAAGATATACTAAAGATTTTACTGGATACACGTGTGAAATCTGAATTCCCTTTTAACATCTGAGGAATGATGAAGAACTTCAGCTTGGATCACTCACAAACAATTGTAAAATTCTAGGTTTGATTTCCCAAGGTTTTTCTCTAACATCTGGTAATCCTTAGGTTTGGTTTAGTTTTCCCTTCCATAATCCAACAGTATGATTACAAAAGAACCTTGACACACACTTTAAGAGTATGATCTAACCACATGAGAGGTAATGGCTTTAAAAGGCAGATTTAGATAAGACATTAGGACAGAATTCTTCTCTGTGGTGGAGCAATGGAATAGGCTGCTCAGAGAAGTTGTGGAGGCTCTAACCCTCAAAATGTTCAGACTCAGGTGGGACAGGATCTTGAGCGAGTTGGTCTTATAGGAGGCGTCCCTGCCCACAGCAGTGGATTGGAACTAAATTGTCTTTAAGGTCCCTTCCAGCCTAAACCATTCTATTATTTTGTGTTATTCATGGACATAAGTGGAACTTAAAAGACGACCACAGGTAACTACGTAACTCAGAACCTCCACTGGGAAATATGCTGTGTGTAGCCTTTAACTCCCTACAGATTCTAGAAGGGACTTTTTAGAGCTGGAATAATGTAATTGTGCTCTTTCTGTCTTTTCTTACCTCTAATCATCTGCTTTTGTTATAAAGCAATGCATCCACTGACTAAATAACTAGGTGCTGATAGGCTTTATTTAACTACTATCATCTTCCACCTGTGTTACTGAGTGAAAAATAAATGACAGATTGATTCTAGAGACCAAGTAATGAGCTGGTCATTATCAGAAATCTCAGCATGTCTGCATGCCATTCTAGGTGGCCTAGAAAACTATTTTTCAGGAACATTAATGGAAATGTATGCGAAGTCCAGTGAGGTTCATCCTTCCAGAATTCAGTAACCCTTTACTGCATTGAGAAAGTGGGTGACAGAGCCTACCAAAAATATGCTGCCATGAGCTGTCTGTGGGACTCAAAAGCCTACTTGATCCAATACTACACATAATGGCTCAAAATGTTTGAATTGAGGCTGCTCTAGTTTAAGGTTTTTAACGTGAGACTATCTTGAAGGCTTGTGGATTTTTTGGCTACTAGTTGATTTGGATTGCAGTGCTTGGTGCAGACATAGAATGTGCCCCTAAGCCCCTTACTGGTTTATCTTGTTTTAAAGTAGACAGCACTGTAGCACTGGGAGGTGGAAAAAACAGTTCACATTCTGTCAGACTTATAGTTTCTACATAGAAGACTTGCAATGGGGTTATGTGACCTAGAAAAGTACATGCATTAACATTTGCTGCCAGCAGCTTGTGCAGGTTCTCGGTCCTTTTTATTGCAACACGTTATTTTTGGTTTGTCAACTCTTTGTAACACAACATCCAGGTGTTGGCTAGCCCACTTACCACAGCTCACCACCTCTGTGCACGGAGAGCGCTATTTCTTGCAAGCACAGCTACTTGGAACACACCACTCAATGAATGACAGCTCCAAAATTTACCTGAGGAATAAAGGGAGCTTGCACAATATGAGTATTAGCAGCACTGAACTGATCACTTTTCATGCAGGGAGATAAACCACTAAGTTCCTTTCTCAATTTATCATTATATCATTAAACATGGATTACAAGGATGTTTGCTCTTTGTTTTAACATTTAAAATCCCTTAAAAATGTACAAGTATATTTTCACAGCCTGTAAAACAGGCATGCTGTTGCTTTAGCAAAATGTAGTTTTAACTGCATCTTCATAGGCTGTAGTAATGATGCTTTGGGCAATGTAAGTATGTTGCTAAAGCAGCATTTAAGTATTACCTTCCCTCAGTGCTGGAGATTGTTGGAGGTAGGTTTTGATCAACTATTTGGCAAAACGATACTCTCGCAAGAAAAAAATATAAACACAACACAGCAGTGACCAAAAAAATAATCATTAGCTGAATATCCCCACTTGGAAAAGTAATCTTTGGCAGTTTATTGGCAGCTTTTATTATAGGTGGTTGTCTCTGGTGTTAAACTGCCATCCATGTAGAGAACTTTCAGTAGTTTGCTGGAGTCACTAGATGTGACCCATTAGCTCTGTGCATGGATAGAACAGGATTTCTGTGCTTTGCATTTGGGCAGATCACCTTAATTTCTGATGGGAATGAACTTACAGTGAACGTACTGGAGAAACCTGAGTGTAGAATTGTTTCGGGGCCACTCGGGAACAGGTGTGCATCGGGCAAGACTCACTGGCTACCCTCTTTCAGTGTCCTGACTGAAATTACTGAGTTTTATCTGCCTCTCTGCCCATTCCACTTGTTTTTCACATGCTGCAACGTGTAATTTCAAATCAACTGTGTTTCTTCAAATAAAATGTCCTTTTAAAAATCTATTTCTCAAAGAAAAATAAGCAGCTTCTGACAACCCTGGCTAAGAAACTGACATCCATCAAGACAGGGAAAAAGCTGCTTTATATTATTACTTCTGTATTTAGGTGTGAAGCACATTCTTATTCTGTTGTGGCAATAACAGTCACTTTGCTATGGATAAAAGAGTGAAATAAGCAGAGAGGTTTTCAAAGTGACTTTAAAACAGGCTCTCCAGGCTCTGAGCTGAGAACTGATGTACATTTAGCTTCATGCACGTGGTGTCCACATGTTACATGATGTTTCATGTTGTTTTCTTTACCAGATTGAGACTGTCCAAGAGGAGAGAGAGAGAGAGACCAGTGCATGTTTTAGGGTGGGGTGTTCCTCTTCCCTGTCTGATGGGCTTATCACACCTGTGAAAAATCTTTGCCAGAAAGGTGTTAGTGTAGTCAGAGAGGGGTAAACTGCAGGCAGTTAACTTGTTTGTTTCCTGTGTAAATATCAGTTCACCACAGAAACACTGTGAGTGGGAAAATGCCCAAGTAAGCCTTGAGCTCTTTGGTAGGAACTTGCACTGACCATTCCCCGTAAATAAAAATGTTTAAATTACAGTTTGAAGATTAAAGCCATTTTAGTCTCATTTAAACTGCGGCTGTGCACATGCTGCTTTAACTACAATCTTACCTTGAATATTTAAGAAATACCTGGAACACTTGGATGCCAGTTCAAGACGATTCAAATTCTTGAGTTCTGCTATGTGCCAAATGTCTGGGAGCACAACTGCCCTATATAAATCTAACAGCTCTGGTGTGGGGAGCTGCCAAAAGACAAGCATTTTCATAAAACTGCTTCTGTATCCCTGTCACATTCCTGCTGTGACACTGCTACTGAGACCTCCCAGGCACCAGGCAGTGCCTCTGCTTTTCCTACCAATTCACAGGGCATTTACAAAAGAAAACAGAGGCAAGCCATCTCAGGGAATATATTTTGACCTAAGAGTTATGAATGACAATGTTATCAGAAGAATTGTATGAACAAGTGGAATTTGAGGTCACTGGTAGAAGAGGAAAATCTATATGTTTTGCTATGGGTCATGCTAAGGTGAAATTTGCAAGGGATTTTCCTCCAAAACAAAATGTTCTTCATATTCACTGCCAGGTCAGGACTGAACTCTATTCTCTTTGGGTCTGGAAGCCATAGGAAGCATTTATTTAAAACCTTCATTTCCTTTGTTTGAGCTTAGCTTTTAAAAGGAAAGTAGAGTTTGCTCAAGGGACGCGGAAAAGCATCTGTACAATCACTGTTTAAAATAAGGGTGAATCTGGAAAGGTTAGACACAGTGTAATATCTCAGCTTGGTTTATGAATTGCAGTTCTTGGAATGTTGGCACATTTCATTCCTTTGTCTGGGTTTAGACTTTTCCCAACATCTGATATACAAAAAGGCTTTTTGACTTTTTGCAGATTTTCCTTCCATTACAACTCTTAGACTCAAAACCAAAGACACATTTTACTGCAAAAAACCCACACAAGTAGTTTTAGATGTTAATTTATTCCCATATCTCATTGAAATATTTATTTAGCTGCAGTTGCTGAGATAGAGTGGAGCCTGCACCATGTGGGTTTCTGGGGAAGGCGACAAATCCACAGCCTTGCTCCAGTTCTACCTATGTCTGATGGGATGCAAACCCCACTTCATTAATGTGAACACACATTTGCACTCAGTTTAAACATTGTATATGGCTGATGTCTAATTCTAGATGACTCTGAACATAGAAACTTTCATTTACTGCCTTTTATCTGGGCATCTGCTATGCAAAATTTAAAATATCCATAGTGGAATAAAAGCAGAGCACTTCTCACTCTGTCTGCTATGTGTCCTCTGTATTCGCAACTTAAACCTTTCCATATGCACCAGTTAGTCCCCAGTCATGGACAGGTGAGCGCTGGAGACCCTGTGCCCTGGGTTCAACGGCTAACAGTGGTCCTCTAAGGAAAGTAAAATCAGGACATCGTGGACATTCAGCCCAATGTATTCATCCTTAGTCCTGGGTTCAAAAGAAAGCTTTAAACTGATTAAGGAATTAATAGAATGCAGGTGGAAATCAGATTTCTGCTTAAATTCATGAATTACAGGGCTGTCAATCTCTCTGTAGATCAGAAAGTCCTTACTCCTTAGTTACTCCTTTCCAGGTTGTCTAGCTTATCAGTGCTTCTTATAAAATGTTTGGGGTTTGTTGTTTTGGGATTCTTTGTTTGGTGTTTTCAACATTATATTTTGCTCTCAATCACCCAACAATTGCTGACATTTTCAACCTTCAGCATTATAGAATAGTTGACTGTGGAGCATAGAAGACCATCATTTGAAATTAAGTTATCTGGACACCTGCTGTGGACAGTCTTGGTTAGTTTCACTTTCCTCATCCCTTGTGCACTGTGTAGGAATTAGAGCTGTCTTTGGATGCTCACCAGGGACTTGGTTAAGCTTGCAGTGCAGCCACAACATGTAGGAGTTCACTTTGATCTGGAGGATTTCTGGCATTCAAAATTGAGTCCTGTTGTAGATGGCAGGAGCCAAACTCAGCAGCAGCACAGATGAGTCTGTTAGCGGCCTGTTACACATACAATTGGCTTGAATAGATGATTTCCTGGAGATAATCTAGTGTCAAACTCTGTGGGCACACCTCTACATGTGGTATTGCTTGGAGCAGTTTCACAAGACTAAGGAAATTTCTGCCAGGCTTCCTAGTGATTCCAGTGCCATCATGAAGGTACAGAAAGATGGCATGTCAGTTCATTGTGGGTTCACAGACATGATAAAAGAATAAAGTTTATTTTAGAGAGTTACTGAATCCCTTGTCTTGAGAAGTCTGACTCCTTAGGCAGCACTTTGTTTCCTCCCTCCCAAGCAGAAGTGTATGGCTGAGGTAAGATGTTTGATGTGCACAGACATGTCAGTTGCTCAATTGAGATAGCTCTCCAGATGAAAAGATGACTCTGAACCTGACCTTTGTCATGGCTCATTTACACTTTACCCTGTACCTAAAAGGATATTAGCATTATCCTCCGGATCTTGGTGTGAGGTCATGCTGAGTCATTTGGAGTAATGCAGGAAAAAATAATCATGTATGTATATACTCCTTGGGAATGAACAAGGCCTCTGAAGTATGGTTAAAAAAGAAATGTGTGTAATTTCTTTGAATATTTAGTTTTTTATAATAAAAAAGATGTAGATTTGGGTAAAACCATCCTTACAGTGCAGCCTCTGAATCTGTAATTGTGATCCTGCCCTTCCTTCTTCAGCATTACATTTCATGGTCTGCTGAAATCATGTTTATGGGGATAAAAATAGTGGATCTCCTGGTTTTTTTTGGCATCCAACCTCTAATTTACAAATATAATTTATGCTAATCTTGAAAGTGCTTCTCAGATACAAAGTAAAATGTGTCATCCTTAGTATATGTGTGTATAATTTATTCTGATGAGGAGTAGACATTTCAAAGCCATTTCAGCCCTTTATACTCAGAACATTTGCTGTGAGCAGAGGGGCTGGGTGTAAGGAAGTGGTTAAAATGACTGCAGCTATTCTCTTAACTCAGAAAAGGTGATACAATGAGGGATGAACTGCTGTTTCATCATCAAGCCAGCTCATATACTATCCTTGAGCTAAGTGTTTTTATGCCTTTTCTATTTTTGCTGATGATTAGTCATTTTTATGATGGACTTATAAAACCCTTCCTACATCATGGCAGTTACATTTTTGTGGCATGTCTTTCCTTCAGTCTCTGACTCATATGGCTTTCCTGATGGATTAGATGTATTGGAGCGGGGGGGAGGGAGGGGAAGGGGGCATAGCACTGCGTGAGTTTGCAGCTTTCTCAAGAAAGGGGGAAAGGGGCCTGGCCATCCTCATATGTTCTTTGGCCTGTACTTCATAGTTCTCCCTGCTTTCTGCTGAGAACCCTGATCAGCTTCTGTCAGGTAAAAAAACAATATCTTAGACTGAGTCTTCCTCAGGCTCAAGAGGAATGAGCAGCTTCTACTGAACTGGCTTCTCCTGGTTGTGTGGAGTTTTGACACTCAGAGGACAGTGACCTGCTGTGGTCCCCAGCTGGGGTGGGTGTATCACCCACACAGCAGTGAAGTGGCAAAATGCCTTCAAAGGTGCCGTGTCAGTATAGTCCCCTTCCTCCTGCTCAGGAGGTCAAGTCTCATAATCAGCTGTGGTTCCCCTTGTGAACTTGTGGATAAAAAGAGAATAAATCTCATGTAAAGGAGCGTAGGAAGAAAAACAGAAAACATACAAGATGAGGAGAGCTACCAAGTGGTACTTAGTGCCTAAGGCATGAAACGAATCCATTGTATGTCTGAACTGATAAGAGAATTTCTGGATGAAGACTAAGAACAAGGGTAGATAAATGGCTGGGAAGAAAATGTAGCTCTAGGGTATTCTGACTGTATAGGGCTTAGATATTTCCAAGAATTCTCTACTCCTTAGAGCATCACTGAGGACTTTTGTATTCCACATCACTTATAGTTAAAGCAGCAATCCCAAGTGAAACAAAAGTCTTCACACAACTATATATTTGTTTTCCAGACATTAATTCCATTCCTGCCTGGACCAGGCAGTGAAACCTCACAGCAAATTAAAGCTGCTATTTGCAATGCCTAGTAGGAACAGTGCAAATGAAGAGGACCACACCAATGCAAGCAGTGTCTGGATACTTCTTTGCCATGTATTTTTCAGCAATGTGATGAGAAGTCCTTTTTCTTAGTTGTCAGTCTCAATAACTTGAAAATCTTTTCCTAGTTAATAGGAATGTTATGACTTGTGGCAAAACAAAGTGGAAATTACCTTACCTGTGTTCTGTCCATTTAGAATATTGCCTGTGTTGATTTTTAATTTTCTTTCATAACTTGTCCTCTTGTGACACGTGATAAAATGGATAATATCCAAGAGTTTTCCCTCTATAGCCCTACAAACTTGTCAATGTTTTAGTTATTCTGTGACATAGTATCTCTCAGTGCTCCAGTATCTACTTGCTAATGAGCTGAGTTGTAATGTGTCCAGGATTGCAATTATTACAGCTTATGTCCAGTCTGATGTTGCAGGTAGGAACATCAAGGTTACTATGGTTTTATGCTAGCCCATTTCTGACTTAAAAATTCCCAGCTGAGAGATAAACCCTGGAGGTTTATCTCCAGTAAGACAGGGTTTTACAGGAGGTAATACAAGACTTATCAGATCCATCAGCTGGAGCTCTGGTCCACATTTTGGAAATGAAAGCTGAAATCTACTCTTGCTGATTTAAGGCAGATAACAGCTGTTCTGGTATTTGTTGCAGTGATCCAGCTACAGAACTGCATGGAAGAGGGAAAGGGGTGGGAAACTCATTAGCTTCTGGTACACCTAAGGAGGGAGCATGTAAGCTGACAGAACTCCATGGTCTACACTGGACTTTTAAGTTTGGCTTTGGAGAAGCCTTTACTATGTGTTTGAAAGGGAAGCTGCTTCAGAATACTCTTCTAAAGTGCGCCTGGAGCCAATGTCCCTGCACTGGCCTTTTGTCCGTCCACTGCAGCATCCATCACCAGATTTAGGAAACGCCAAAGTGCTTTTTCAGCAGAGAGTGAGCTTTGCTGTAAGTGTGTAACCCAAGTGATCGTATGATTAATTGTGTTGCTATATAATTCATGTCTGTCTTTGTAGACAAATGTCTCGTGTTTTTAACGGTTACTTGAGCACTGTACATAATTCTTTGTCAGAGAAGCAGTTGAACCTGGCCAAGTTCAAATTGAAACCTCCCAGAGGAATAATCCAAATCTGTATTTCCATATATATTAATATACTGGGCAATACTGGCAGCAACTCACATAATACAGTTTGGAAATGAGATAGAACTCATTATCAGTACAATGAGGAGCACAGGCTCTTTCCTGTCAGCAATAATGGAGTGAGAGCTGCACAATTATTCTCCCCAGTCTGTCTCTAGTCATTTATGCAGCAAGGTGCATATAAACATTTCACAGCCTGTTGTGCTGTAGTGGGACAATCCCAGTCCCTGACTGATTGCAAGCAGGAGCATATATAAATAAATCCCTTAATTCTGGCTAATTTCATGATGTAACCCCATGTATACCATGGGGTATACAGTGCCTAGATATCAGCTGAGGATTGGCATCTAAGCTCAGAGAAAGAGACTCTCTTTTAAATATTGCTGAAAAGAGGGAAGTGGTGCCATGATGGTTCTGTGTAGTAGCTGAGCAGAGGATGTAGAAAAGCAAGACCAGATTTCCACAAAGTGGCACAGCAAGGCCCATTCCTGTCTGTGCCTGCAAGTTCTCTCTGCCCTAGGCATGAGCTATTTATTCTGGAGTCAGCACAGAAAGCAAGTAAGGCAGGTTTCCACATGTAGTGCTAAAAGAAATTCAGTAAAGAATGAAAAAAAAAAATCAGAGAAGGAAGAAGAAAGGACATGATGTAATTATTTAATGAGATAGTGCATTTGGACACTGGACTTAAGAGTTGGGAAGTTTTTGTTTCTGGAATACAAGGTATAGCAGTTGGGGGGAAAGGAAATGTTTCCTGTAAATAGTTTTGTGGATTCTTAAGAAAAGGGTAAAACCTCAGAGGAACTTGTTCAGATCCATCCAGAACAGATCTGTGCTGTAGTTTGTAGTTTAAATACAACACGGAAGTGAAGTAAATGCATTCATTAAATAATGTAACCTTGATAAGACTTTTAATGGCAGGGACACGACAAACTGGGATTTTGTTTGCCAAAAGTGATTTATCCAATGGAATTGAGAAAGGAAGCAGACTCCTCAGCTGTTTGGATGTTCTGCAGCATGTTTTGGATAATAATCTTCCTTACAGAAGGTGACAGACCCTTTTAGTAGCCCAACATTGGAGGATTATATTTTCAGAACAATTTATGACACATTAGTAGAGGAATAGTTAATCACTTAAATTAGCTATGTGTTTTTTATTAATCTTCAAATTAACGAATTCTACCTTTTGATCTTTCTGGCTGCAAATCCCTCTGGAATTGATGCCAATTAGGAGACAGTAATAACTCAGGTTTGAACACGGACCAGCATGTGCTTAGAGCACATGTGTGTCTCCATGTGCAGGCAGGTGTCAGTGGCACATGTTCAGCTAAATCTGTCCAGTCATTACCAGTCTGGAAACTGGACCTCTCCACTAGCAGAAATTAAATCAAAATGCAAGGACAGTAGTAAGCAAACAAAGGTTCTGCTTTATCATGCACAAAACTGTGCATTGCACAGTGCCAATCTGTTGCTTTTAGGACAATTAGATACAGCTCGTGTATTACCTGTGATGGAGGTGGTGACAGTATTAGGGAACAAAGTGACCTTACTCACTCTTCACAGGAACCACTGGGAAATGTTCTTTCCTTTTAAAAGAGGAAATGTGTTTCAGCACCAGCCCGTGGCAATATAGAATAACATTCTTGGAAGCAGACTGACACTGCTTAGAGCTTCACTCTGTGTGAAGCGGAAAGAGGAGGTGGTTAGGACTGGGAACTTCACAGTTCTCATATTGACATATTGTTGTGCTCATAGGGGAACCATTGCAAACCGCCTTGCAGACAGACCCATGTTTACCTCTGTGTGTTGCAGAGCCTCTTTGAACAGTTGCTGAATTGCCTTAACTGAAATGTACTCTAGGTTTATGGCATAAAGACCAGTAAGAGCTGCTTTTCAGAACTCATATATATCTGTGAATATAGCAGGAATAACACCAACCACGATGTAGTACCTGGTATGGCAGCACTTGTGTCAATAAAGCTTTCCTTCTTCTATGCCTGTTTCTGAATTGTTGAAAGGGTTTTTTTTCTTCCTGGTGTTCCATTGCCTTTTCATCTCTTACATTTGTATCTTCCCATTCTGATACTGCTCATGTTGCAGCTTCATGTGGATTTGATGAGACGTTAATGTTCAGTTTCCTATATCCAAGTAATTTCTAGAACATTTTGTTATCTTATTACTCTTTAACCTGAAGGAAAATGCTTGTTTGGACACTAAGAGCCTTGTTTCTCTAGGTATTTGCTGTCAAAGATGATTGTGGATCAATGCACAAAGCTGCATTTCTAGAGCAGTGTTCTTTGCCCCACTCACAGTCTCTTGCCTTCTTCAAGCTTCAGTTCAAAATTCTTGGTTTTTAGACAATTTCTAGTTGCAGTGCTGTGAAACCTGAACAAAATTTTTTTCTCATTTTCTTCTGGTTAAATTTGGAGTGAATGTGTAGTGGTGTATCTGCCTTTCAGTTACACTCAATGTTGGTTGAAAAGTAGACTGTTTTAACACTCATCTTGTTTCAAGAAAAGATAGCTGCTTGTTTTGAAATTCAGAAGTCTAATCTGCTCATCACAGCCAGTACCAAGGTAGAGTTCAGCCAAAGGTGTATTATTTACTTACATGCATATTTTCTCTTACAGCATAGGTGGAGAAGTAGTGAGAGGAAATGAAGGAAGCTATGTGGGGAAACATTTCCGCATGGGATTTATGACAATGCCTGCTCCTCAGGACAGACTGCCACATCCTTGCTCCAGTGGCTTTGCCGTGAGATCCCAGTCTCTTCATTCTGTTGGAGGAACCGATGATGAAAGTAGCAGCTCTCGAAAGCAGCCACCTCCAAAACCTAAGCGAGACCCCAACACCAAACTGAGCACTTCATCTGAAACGGTCAATACTGGAACAACAAGTAAAAGTGGGAAACTACCAGACAGGACTGAAGGTAAGCACTATAGATCTTTGGACAAAAAGGGTTTCGTGACCCAAAATTATCTGGCTGATAATCTTGCATTTAAACATTACCTGTGTGTTTCCCTATCTGTGTGAGAGCCAGCACAGATATCCCAGATGAGTGCTCTCTGCACTTTGAACCAATGTGTAATTGCCAACTTCTGACATTTCTCACAAAACCATACCACTTACTTGGAGTTGTTACTTACTGGGGAATGTGTTGAATTTACTCAGAGCGAAGGGAAAAAGGGATTGCTAACAGATGTCATGTAGGGCAATGTTATCTGCTTGCTAGTCAAGGACCACTAGCACTGGGCAAATCATAGCTTGGGAAAGGAACTTCCTCAGGAAAAAGGACACAAGACATCAAAAAGATTACTGTATGACCTTGAAACTCTACAACAAGAAAATATCATCCAGTGGTAAAAAATCCCCCAAGATACTAGAATCAGAGAATGGTCTAGGTTAGAAGGAATCTTAAAGGTCATCTAGTTCCAGCCCCCCTGCCATGGCCAGGGACAGCTATTAGACCAGGTTTTTCAAGACCTCATCTAACCTGGGTTTGAACACTTCCATGGTTGGAGTCTCCACAACTTCTCTGGGCAGCCTGTTCCAGTGCCTCACCACCCTCATGGGAAGAATTTCTTCATAATATCTAGTCTAAATCCATTTTTTCCCAGTTTGAAGTCATTACCCCTTGTCCTGTCACTACATGCTTCTGTAACAAATCCCTCTCCAGCTATGCTCTTGGTCTGCTTTCAAATGAAAGGCTGCTCTAAGGTCTCCCTGAAGACTTCTCCACTTCAGGCTGAACACCCCTAGTTTTCTCAGCCTGTCTTACCAGGAGAGGTGTTTCTGTCCTCAAATAATCTTAGAGGTTTACGTTTTCTCTGCCCATTCCTCCAAGTTACGAAGTATTCAGAAGAAAATTAAAAAATGTGTGGAATAATGATATTTATTCTTTACTCTGAACTACTAAAGATGAGATAATCCTATGGGGAACTTCTCTGTTCTTTCTTCTGCCATGCTGGAGATGCATTTTGTGAAGTGGTAGGGCCAGATGTATTCCCTGCTAGACGAGATCAAGATGACTCTTTTTCACAGTGTGAGCTGCAAGGAGCCCTTAGGAACAAATGATTTTCATCAGTGCTGGTCTCTTGCACCACTCTGTTGCAGATCAATTTTGACATCCCACGTGGAATGTTGTGCTCTTCGTGCATGTCCTTTTTTGCTTGCTGTTGTGGTCAGAAATCCTTGTTAGTTACACTTATGCTATAACCCCTTCTAAGCAACCCTAATTTTAAGAAATCATCAGTGATAATAAGGATGGAATGACTTCTGTATTTCACCTAGTGGGAGGTATGTTTGTGGTTGTGAGGCTGAACACAAACACTGAACAAAGCCATAGATTCATTTATGTTGTTGTTGGTCATTATTCTGCATATGACATTTACCACTGCTCCCATGGCTTGCTGTTTACAGCACCTGTTACATCAACTTCACTGAAACAACTGATGTGACAAATCCAAGCATTAACTAGCTGGCCTTAGTAAAAGCAGTTTAGTAGACCAGACTCTGCAAAGAAACCATTCAGATGTGTGCTAAAGACAAATTTAAAATCTCACATCAGAGCGTTTTTCAAGTCTAATACAAGAGCAGAAGGAGTGGCACAGACCTCTCAGTCTGATATGCTCTGAGGTGGAAGGCAGGACCTCTTAAATTACTCACAAGTTCTTTTAAGAAATATTGTGGTTTAAAATATTTAATTAATTCTTTAATATATATTAGCACTGTTTCTTCCTGAGTCTGCACAACCAGAATTACCAAAACTAAATGAAATTTTCTTTGCAACCAGGGCAGTAAGATAGGGTCTGAGGTTTCCTGATTTCTTCAGTGAATATTCCTGCAGACAATATGTTGTGCTCTCTACTGTAGCTGGCATTGTCTCTAGGATGGTTAGGGAGTCTGGGATATGTAAGGTCTGTTTTACATACCAAGCCCTTTTCCTCATTTATTGAGAAGCAAAAGACTTTTGACAGCTGTAATGTAACGATAATGATAATGATAGTGAGAATTGAAATACATTCAAGCATTTAACCACTCTCACAGAAGCTAGGGCAGACTCCTTAAGCAGCCGGTGTCCTTAAGAACTAGATCTTCAGCATCATTATTCTGAAAATTTTTCTCGTGCTATCCAATATTGACACCAAGGACATAATCTATCATTATGTCTCTTCTGACAGATTTTGGAGTTTGAAATAGATTGACATTTCTGTTTCCAGTTGGCTGCCTCCCATTCTGCAAAGGTAGTTGTGAGTGTGTCCCGACATAGAATGACGGAGCATCCTAGGATTGATCCAATTCCTGGGCTCTCTTCTCCCTCTACTGTCAAAAGGTTTGGTAGGGGGTGAAGGGTGGGGCATCCCAGGTGGCCCCGGGACCCAGGGGGGGGACCTCGGGATGCCCATATACGTCGAACCTTGAATCAATTGGCTGGCCAGGAAATGTTGGACGCCTGATGGACAGTTTCATACGCCCCGTAGGGTACTTAAATGGGTCAGCAGCCATTTTCCTTGCTCTTCCCGCTCTCCTCGTCCACTGCCACCCACGCAGCGGCTGGGAGAAGCCCCAGCCACGTGCGCAGCAACGGGCAGCGAGGCACGGCAGCTTTATTCCACGCGGCAAGGCTGACCCCTCTCTCTCTTTCCCAGTTTCTTTCCCTCTTTCTAATCCCTCTTTTATTTTCCTTAAATCGGTTTCCCTCCTTCCGCGGTCTTCCCCCTCGGTTCGGTAAGCAGCGTGTTTCCCCCCTTTGCCTCGCGCTCCCACGGATATCCATAGGTGCGGTCGGGATCTGTTTTTGCATGTAACCTCTCTGTTTTCCCCAGTCCTGGTTGTTAAATGTTTATACCTGACGTTTAAGCGATATTCGTGTCTTTTCTGCCGACCGAAACCCAAAAGAACCGGCGAGGAGGGCACTAGGACCCCCTCTTCCCACGGGATATTGCATTTAATTAGCCCAATCCCGTGACAGAGTGGTATTGTAACAGTGTTCACCTTGAGTAACTTGTATGACAGCAGTACTCCTACACCTAGTACTGACTGTTGCAGGGCTCCTTGGCCTAATCATGAACTTGGTCTAATCATGAACTGAATATTCTTAGTAAGATCTCTGGAAAGAACTAATGAATGAGTAATATTCTATCACTAGCATAAAAGGTAATACTTAAGTGTTACCTTCTAGTGTGACTAAGTGCCTTCATGGAATATTGAGGAGCTCTATTATACTTAATATATGTCCCATATTAGATTCCTTCTGCTGGCTTATATGTCGTGCAGCAACAACATGTAGATTATCATTAAACAGTTCCTGGAGAATTCAAATTGACAGAACCCTTTTAGCTGCATCACTGTTTTTCTGTATTCTGCCCTGTTCATATGTGTCTGATTTTATATAGAATCACGGAATCACAGAATTATTTAGTTTGGAAGAGACCTTTAAGGTCATTAAGTCTAACCATGAATCCAATACTGCCAGATCACCACTAAACCATGTCTCAACACTACATCTACACATCTTTTAAACCCTTCCAGGGATGAGGACTCCATCACTTTCCTGAACAGCCTGTTCCAAGGCCTGACAACCCCTTTGTGGAAGGAATTTTCCTAGTACCCTATTAAAACCTCCCCTGGCTGTTCAACACTTGTGCCAGACTTAGAGGGATTTCACCAAATAATTTGAAATGTAGGAAGTAAGAGCAGATTGTGGGGGTCTTTTGAAATAAGCTGTCAGATTTTAAAGCCTGAGATATACTTAGGGGTGGTACAATCTGGTATTTGGCCTGACAGGTTCGATTTCTAAAATGCTTTGTTATTACCTTTGTTAGTACCAAGGTACTATGTTTCTTTTGATGAAAGAATTTTCACAGTTGGCATCTGCCTAGCATAGGAATATTTATATATAAACTGTGATCATCTGAATATGAGCAGAACCAGATGAAAGTTAAAGTTCATTATCTACAGTATTGATTTAGTACAAATATTAAACCAACTTTGTCACAGAATACAAAATTGTTACTGTTGCTCTACAGTTAATTCCCAGCAAATTTAGTACCTGAAGTTGTGCCTAGCCCAAAGAATCCTGTGAAGCTCTTATCTTCCATTCTGCTTCTTACATGCAAATGGTTAATTTTTCCCAGACCTAGTAGTTCTCATTCTGGAGGCAGTCTTTGAAGAGCATCAAGAAATTGTCAACCTACTGCATTTTTCCAGTTTCATGTAAGATAGTCCAAAGAGATAATATTCCTGTTCTAGCAAGCTCTTTGGGAGCTCATGTCTAAGTAGGGTCAGGTTTTATTTTCAGTCACTGCTGTCCATATTTTACCCAAATATTTGTGCATATGTCTCACACAACTGCATGTGCTTGTTGAATTGGCAGATTGAATGGCTGCAGCTTTGCTTACGAACTCTGGAAAACAATGATGAAAAGCCCAGATTTTCCCCAAGTAGTGTGTAATCTCCACAAAGCAGTTGTTACAAAACTCTTTCTGCTTTGCTTTTTTGTGTTTGGATTTGGTTTGTTGGTTTTTTGATTGTTTTTTTTCTTGTTTGTTTCTTTGTTTTGTTTTGGTTTGGTTTTTTTGGTATTGCAGAATAATTCAGACTGTAATGTCTATTGTCTAATGCTGTGGCCACTTGGAAAAGGAATTTGTGTAATTTCCTAGGCAACCACAGAAAGCCTCACCACTCATTTTTATTAAACATGTTTATTTTTTACTTTCTGATAATGATCAGTATATACAAACAGAAGGAGTTTCGGATGGTAACTTTTTTTTTTATCACAATAAAGTCAAAATATTGAACCCAACCACTCATAATAACTATCACAACATGACATTGTTTAGAATACAAGTCTGATTTGACTGCTGAAGTAAGTGCCAGGAGAAATTTGTTCGTGAACTGCAAAGACCTTTTCCTCCTGAAGCAGAAATAGCATCAGTAACAGCCACATTGGTTCTGTAGACTTCTGGAAGTGCTCTTGCTTTAGAGTTTGTAGGAAGGTGAGAACATTGTCTGGAGCTGTGCATGCATTAGCCCTGTTTCGTTGTGCAACAGTGTGATAACACTTCTGTCTGGGTGTTTCATCCCAGTCTGCCTTGGCATTGTCTGCAAGAGCACTCCCCAGCCTGAGTCTCCTTTACTTGATCAATTTTGTCCTTGTGTTTCCACACTTGTGTCCCTTCTTATGCTTCAGTATTCCCTTCTTTAGTGTTCCAGCTCCCTCTCTATCCACCCACCAAATGCCTTCCACTCTGTGCATTTCTCCTTCACGACAGACTTCTAGAAGGTTGTTTTTAAAATTACAGGTTGTCTTTTCTGCAGAGCTTTCAGACTCTGGTAGCAACAGCAACAACAAAAAAATTGTGCCATTCATCACAGACTGAAAGTGAGAAGTGACCTGGAAAAGGGTCATTTTAAATAACGTTTCAGTGTGGAAGGCATATCCAATCAATCCCACAAGGAGTTTGTCTATTTGTCATGCATTCAGTGCCCAATCTTACAGAAAAAGGAATTAATAAAGCAGGGTATGTAAAGTGATTGTAACCAGCTAAAAGTGGTTATTTTAGATATTATCACTGCGTATCAGAGAGTTGGGGCTTTTCAGCCTGGAGAAGAGAAGGCTTCGAGGAGACCTTGTAGCAACCTTCCAGTATCTGAAGAGGGCCTACAGGAGGGCTGGGAGAGGTCTTGTAATAGGACAAGGGGTAAGGGGTTTAAACTGTTAGGAGGAAGTTCTTCAAGGTGAGGGTGGCGAGACACTGGAACGGGTTGCCCAGGGTGGCTGTGTCTGCTCCCTCCCTAGGGGTGTTCAAGGCCAGGCTGGATGAGGTCTTGAGCGACCTGATCTAGTGGGAGGTGTCCCTGCCTATGGTGGGGGGGTTGAACTGGATGAACTTTAAGGTCTCTTCCAACCAAAACCATCCTATGATTCTATGATATCCGAAGGAAATGTTCAGAGATCTGCTGCAGTGCAAACATACGGGAGGAGGTGTAAGTGATCTGCATGTAGAAGTTAACTTTTCATAAAATTACATATAGCAATACGGATGATGACTACTTTATGTAAATATATGGACATAATATAATGGCACTTAAGTTTAGATGATCTAGTCATTTATCTGTAAGGAAAATGCAAGTGTGTGATGCACGAATATACTAATGTGCACACTAAACATGCTAACTAAAATTCAGAGTAGTGTGTTGAGTGTGCTTGTCAGGGTTATAATCCTGCTCCTGCCAGAGCCCACAAGTTTAGGTCTGATACATGACAATACTTTCAGAGATCCCCACCTCTCAAATTCATTTTGGTTTTTTAGTGGTTTCTCTTTGAGTGTGGAAGAAGAAACCCTTCTTGTTGCTCTCTAAGCCTGTTCAGTGGGAGCCTGTCTGCTGCTCAGAAATCTCTACAAGTGGGCAACTTGTGAGGAAGTTTTTTCTCTGGAGAAAAGCTGGTACAGTAGCTGCAACTATGGTTGAAGTCCAGCTGGTTCCTCTCATAAATCATTTTCTGTCAGCTGGACTGGTGGCTCTGCATTGTAAACTTGAAATTGCACTGCTCTCATTAAACAGAATTTGGATTAGAGTGTGTAATGGGGAGGCAATTAATTGATGCAAGATGGTCTTTTTTTCAAAATCTATATTATTAGTTTTGATATTCAAAACTCACCACCCCCAACCATTAATGTTAATAATGACTGCTTCATTTGCAAAAGTCATGGAACACATTACATAATGGATAAACTAGATCTAGAAATAATAACTAGCAAAAATATATAAACATTAGTTGTACTGGAAGAGAAGGTTCTTGTGGTCAATGTACTGCTTGTGGTCAATATCTTGCTTGTCCACTAGATGGACTCAGGAAGCTCCTTTCTGCTTATGACAGGAGACTATGTGAATTACAACAGGCTTTAAGTATTTACTCACAAAATATTATCTCTCCTGACCTGTGGGCCTAGCTACAGGTTAAGACAATACCCAAACACTTGCAGAGAATTCTGTTGATTGTCTTGCTGACCTCTAAGGCTTCCAACTCCTTCCAGGCTTCACAGGATGCTGGGGAAAAGGGTAGACGATCTCTGACCTTGTCCTGATTCCTGCAGACAATCTGTGTGTCCCATCCAGGGCTGCTCATCTTGGCAGGTGTAGGCAGGATGTCTTGCGACGTGCAGTCTCAGCACAGGTGTCACTCTGGCCTATAGTGTGGAGGCGATTTTGCCTGGTCCTGGTAAACTCAAAGCAGGCAGTTTCCAGGCAAACAAACTTGCTTATAGCTTAGTATCGCAGTGGGCAGAGCAGGCAAGCACCGATAGCAACAGCAGAGCATGTTTTGTTACCTGTTCATCTCCTTTTATAGCAAAGCCCAAACATCACCCCAAGACTAATGGGCTTTTGGATACAGGATAGCCAATCAGAATGGCAGTTAGTCAAACTTGACCGTATTAGGTGAAGCCATAGGCTTGTTTACCCAAATTTGGGAAAGACATAGGCCTTGCACAAGGTAGGCACAAGCTAAGTGCATGCACTTTGTTTACCACAGGATGCAAACAGGAGAAAAACAAGTCTGGGCAAGCCAGGGTCTCTCTGACTTCATGGCTCCAGGTTCTTTTGTCCTTTTTCCTCTGGTTGCTTCTCCCCAAAACAGAGAGAGAGAGAGCAGAGAAACATGCTTGGGCAAGCCAGTACATGTATAAGCCTATCTTGGCCTATCAGGCCTACTACAACAGAGTGATTTATTACTTTGCTGTTTTCATGTGGTGCTGGTTTCTTTTCACCTTAGTGAATAATGTGTTTAACCTGAACTTTGAAAGAGTGTACTCTGCAGGAACCCTGTCATGTCCTTCCTTATAGCCAGATATTATTCCTGCATCTTTTCATCCCTGCCCACTAAAGAGGTATTACTGATGAGCCCTGTTCAGATCTAATAACTCTAAAAAGACTGACAGATGAGTTCAGTGGGTAGAGCTATGGGCAGTTGAAAATGCTGCTGCTTCTGGGCTGTCTTCTTAGTCTTGTGCCGTATGTGAAAGCCCAATGCTGAGGCAGCAGAATACATTAGTCCAGGGATATGTTTTTGGGACATGGGTGCTGCTGGGCAGGAGCTGTGTCAGGGCAGAAGCATCCTGCAGCAAAGCCTCTCAGAGCCCTACACAGAGAACACGAGATTCATGTGAATGCTCTTGCTGCACAATCCCTCTCACCAAGGGCTGAAATGCTTCTGCCATGCTGGGATATGGGTCTGAAAAGAGGGGAAGGGCTTTGTTGTGGTGCCAGAACAGACTGTGCTTCTCCTGAGGCTCAGCCACTAAGGCTTTCTCACAAGACATGGGCTCCTCAGGTGGGTGCTCTACTGGACCTACTGTGTGTCATGCTGCCTACGAGGCTTGGGCTCTTGCTTGTTGTGTAGCGTATGAGGTTTAGAGAATTTTCTTCTTTTCTACAGCTTGCTCTGTACATTTGACTCACAAAGAGACACAGGGTGTTCACATGGGTTATAAAGGTTTAATGCAAGTCAGGATTCAGCCCTGTGTCTGTTTTCATCATATGGTCACAGAACAGTCTGGGTTGGAAAGCAGCTTTAAAGGTCATCTAGTCCAACACCCTCTGCATCTAATACACCTCTGGACAACTTGTGACAGCGTCTCAGCATCCTTAGTGTAAAAACAATCTATTTAGTCTAAATTTCACTTCTTTCAGTTTAAAACCACCACTCTTTGCCCTGTTGCAAACAGGCCCTGATAAAAAATCTGTCCCAATCTCTCATAGTACTAAGTATCCCTCTAAGTACTGAAAAGCTGCAAGAAAGTTTCCACAGAGCCTTCTCTTCTTCAGGCTGAATACCACCAACAGTCTCAGCCTTTCTTCATAGGAGAGGTATTCCAGCCCTCTGACAATTTTTATGGCCTTCTCTGGACCTGCTCTAGCAGGTCTATGCCATTTTTGTGCTGAGGGACCCAGAACCAGATGGAACACTGGAGGTGGAGTCTCACCAGAGCAAAACATGACAGAATCTCCTCCTCTGACCTGCTGGCCACATTCCTCCACATACCTTAATCTGATTTTCGATCTCAGTACTGTGTTATCCTTTACATTTTGTACACTGTAAGGTTATCACTTGCAGACTGTGAGGCTCAAGAGGGCATAGTTTGAAACTGTTCACACTGGGAGAAAGCAACTGGAAATGGTGGAGAAAGTCAAAGCCAGCATCAGATGCCCTGTTGGCAACAGAGTGAGGTGGAGCTGGCTTTCAACTACATATATGACTCCATAGAACTGCCCTGTGGGTCCAGGTGGCACAGAGACAGATTTGGTGCCGTCAGCAGAGCATTTGCTACTAGGACCCAGTGCTTCTTTCCAGTGCTTCTGTACTGCATCTTGGCAGCCTCCTCACTGTCACACTGGTTAAGAAGCTGGAGGATGACACTAGTGCCTGCCTTTGCTGGGGGACTCTATCCAGCAGAGCCTCAGCTCATCAGTGTATTTGGTCTCTCTGGTTGCTGAAACAACTTCCTGCAGATCTGCACTCTAGCAGGAATGGCAGAATTCCAGCATGGTGGAGTTGGAAGTGATCTCTGAAGATCACCTCATCCAACTTCTCTGGACAAGAGAAGGTTGTCCAGAATCATGTCCAGGCAGAGTCTGAGTCTTTCCATGGGGAATATAGTAAAGATTTTGGTCTAATCTCTAGAATGTAGTAGCTTAAGTGTTTCCAAGAGCTTCACTTTCGGTGGTGTTGCTAATTTTTCAGTGCTTGGGGTTTTGGATTTTAGATTTACTGAGACTTAAATTTTCAGATGACTACTTTCAAAACTGGGTTACTTTCCTGTGCATGGATGGTCTCTCCTTCATCCCTTCATCTTTTCAGCTAAGGGGGGACAAAGATGAAGGAGGAAATGAAAGCAGCACTTCTTGTAGCTGTTGTGATGGCTTTCTGAGCAGAACCATGAATACAATGCAATTTTTGGAGGGATTTATAAACAAGTTTTGAAGACACAGAGGGAATATGTTCTTACCCTCCAGGCACATATGCATACTCATTAACACTAATGGAAGTTGCAAGCATTGAGCATAAAATAGACCATGCCATAGTAAAAAAAAATAAAAATGAAGCTCTTGTTACCCTCTTGGGAACTGCACCGTATCCAAGACTCAGCAATTGGTGCTTTAGCTGTGTTGTGCTAGTCAATCCTGTGTAGTTTGGGTTGCTTTATAAATTTCTTTTTCATTTCACAAAGTTGCTTTTTGTATTCTCTCTCTTTTTTTTTCTGCACTGGGATGTTGCTCATTTGTTAAGAGATGCTGCACCCCTGGAAAACAGCACAAAATTGAATGTGCAGCCCCCTGCAGTACAAACATCCCCCTGCTCCCGAGGGTGGTGTGAGCTGGGATGTACTTGATAATGGAAAAGTCTCAATAATGTGAGTTCAGGGAGTGTGGTGCTGATTTACCAGATGACTGCAGACGCATCCAGTCCAGGAGGAGGCTGCCTGCCTTAAGCTGAGCTTTGCTAAGCATGTGGGCTTTTCTGCACTGTGTACCCGGTGCACCAGGACTCATTAAAGTTCATAAGCCTGGTTGCAACCCCAGACCCAAACTGCACTTGTGAATTTATGCCCCAGAATTAGCAAACCTTTAAGGACTTCAAAAACTATTGAGTATATGCCAAGTAGGAGACTTTCCAGACCACTGCCACCACTGACAGTAGGGTTTCTGCAATCCCAGGACATACCAACAAAGTGAGGAAATGTAAGCTACTTATTCATGCAGCCAGCCAAGATCAGCCAAGAGTTTTAGCATAGATTTCACATCATAGGATACTGCTTTTACAGCCAGTCCATCTCTGGAAGTTTTTCAACTGTGCTCTTGAGGTGTCTGAATCAATAATCTTTACCAGAAAGAGCACAGTGAAGAGAGTCTCTGAAGAAAGCTGTCATGTGGGTCCACTGCATGATTAGTTTGCATCTTCAACAGACAGCCCCTGTAACTGTAAGGTTATAGTGTCAATAATCCATTTGTTGTCATCAGGTCACTGTAAGGCAAGCCTGGAATGCTGCTGGAAAAAAGAAGCAAGGCATCATATTCGTGACTGTGTTTCAATTTGTATTTTGTTTATACCTCAGGGAACCACAGTACTGGGGCTGCTCAGCACTTCCACCTGTGAGCTGAAATACTATGGAACACTAGATTTTTGCATTATTTTGCATCACTGAATGTCTCAGAAATCAGGGCCAGGAGAGGAAGAGAAATCCAGGTAATTCTCTTGCCTCATTTTGACAGCCTTTCAGAATTTGTTAAGTGAAATGCCTGTGAAACTACAAACATAACAACTTTGGAATGCTCACAGTACACCTTTATTTTCACGCTATCTTTGGTGTTGCCTGGAAAAGGCATTATGGACAAGTGAGTAAAGGGCTTGAAGGATCAGACTTAAATCTTAAAGTCCTTGTTTTGTCTTAGACCTGGTCTTTGATAATAGACATCTGGCAAAACTCATTTGGAATTAAAGGAAAAAACAGAATACTGCTGTGGTTTCATGCCACAGCAAATGCACTGGATTTCCACCTCTTCATGTTACCTTATTTTTGACTGCTGCCCTAATTCTGTTCTCACTTAAACAACCAAATGAGACAAATCCATATGGAGTGAAGCATGACTGAGCTCTCAAAGCATTTCCTGCCAAAAGGTTGATACTGGGCAGGCAAACACCCCACACTAACACTGGTTTTACTGAGAACACACAGTGCTTAGCAGAATCAGATCCCAGGAGACTGAAGTCTGGCTCCAGGTGAGATCCTGTCATGGCTATCCTGTTTCATTGCTAATTTCTTGCTAATGACTCTTTGAATACAATAATCTTGGTTGGTGCACTGGTTTGCTGCTTTCATCTCTTCCACTAGGCTTAATGCTGGATGACATCAAGCAACATATGCCTGACATGCCACAACTGTGCTTGGCACTTCATGCTTCTTGACTTGTATATGTGCAAACAGTGCCGCACTGAAGTAATATGCACAACAATAACAGTTCCATCGAGCTCAGTTTCCTTTCTGAAGTGCCATCAGCTTCCCTGGAGGTCACAGTGTACCTACCAGGGCTTTTCAGAGATGCATGAGGGGGAAAAAAAAAAAAAAGCAACAAAGAAACCAAACTAATTTAGTGCTAATTTTAATGGCCTTAACTTTGAACAAATTACATGTTAAACAAGCACATTCCCCAAAATCCACTGTCATTTGATGCTGGTTTGGGTTGGGGAGGCTTAGATGTGGGAAATAAAAAGCAGGAGTCTGGTGTACTTGATATCACCAAAATGTATTACTTAAAATCCTTTTCCACTGCAGTGTCAGAATATTTGCTGTAGTTTCCGTCATTTCTCTGAAATGATCATGAATAATACTCCACTTTCACATTTGCAACCAGCTTCCATATAACAACTGAATAATTCTAGTTCCTCTTCCACTTAGCAGTAAAACAAAAGCAGTACTACAAGTACAGGACTCTCAGCAAAAACATGCCTGGAAAAACTCACCTCTGTTGGGAGCAGTGTAACCTTTGAGCTGTTTGCCCTGATAGTGCTTTATGGGGTGGAAATTCCTGGTGTTTTCTTGTCCATACATGACTGCAGAGGGAGCTGTCTCCCATCTCCTTGTGCGAGAACATCGAAGGATGTTTAGCTGTCCTTTGGATCAGTGTGATGATATACAAAGTCTCCTCAACTGAGAAGGTTTTAATGGCTTTTCCTATGACAGTGGAGGTTTTTCAATACTTGGATTTTGGTGAATAAGAACACACAACCCCAAAAAGCAAGCATCCAGATGTGCACCAAGCACAAGCCTGAAGATATACCACTGTAGATTCAAAACCTTATTTATAGCCTGTTTATTGTCTTAAATATGAACTTTGGCAAATAAAAGCCCAGAAACTGCAGGTATTATGTAGATCTGGAGAGATGAGAAGATACACACAGTCCACTGATGTAAAGAAATTCCAACCTAAACCATTCTGTGAACCTTGGGGAACAAATAATGGTCTTGGCTCACTCTCTCCAGTTACACTCTGGTAGCTGGTGGCTGCTTTTTCCATTAGATCTTGGCTAAGACCTTTTAAAGTGTGATGTGGCTCTCACTTTAACTGCCTTTCATTTAACTCAGATTCCTCATCTTGCTAGGGAGCTCCACTTTCCCTCATTGTTCCATCTTCTCTATCCGGCTTCTTAGTCTATTTTCCCCTTTCTTGCAACGTGCTGGTTTTTAATCAAGTCCCTTTCTTGTTCCCACTAGTTTTGCCTGTGAGCTGAACTGAACACATTCTGCAGGTATAGGGGAGGCAGAAACAGCTTCTGGCAGCAATTCTTCTCTTCTTTTTTTGTGCTCTGTCCTTGTCTTTCTGTCCTCTGTCTCACTTCTTAGGTGGCACAATGAGGTTGAGGCTGGCATTTGAAACAGGAAAGAGCTGCCCTGAAGCTTGTCTGGAACTGCATGTAACACTGTCAAAATGGTACTGTTGCCTTAGCAGGTGAACTTACTTTATGGTGATCAGGCCTGGCTGCATGACTCTCACAGATCAATACTCTTAAAGGCTTTACTAGTTTCACTAGAGCAGTGTGCAAACAAAAGCAAGATGAAGCTATAGATACCAGGCAAGCAGAAAAGCTCTGAGTGGGAGGCAACTGATAAATTGTGCTTCATCTGTAATTTCATCACAACTTTATTTAGAGTTGAGGAGGAGACAGAAGTCACCTCTATGGAGGTGGAAGTAAAATTAATAACTCTGAGACTCTCTTCTCAAAGCCAATGACACTGAGTGTTTCAGTTTGCTCAGCCTCTGACCGCAGAGCTGTTAGATCTCCAGGCACTGTTGCCTACCTCCAAAGCTGCTCTGACAGCGCTTGGCTTCAATTCTTTTATCAGCATATTCACCCCAAAGCTGCTCAGTGACAACCTGCAGAACTGCTTCTGCAGTGTCACCTGGTGTCATTCTGGGAGAGGAAAGAGAGAGTGCCCCTTTAGATGAACTGCTGTTCATTGGGGCTCTTTTGCTTTCATTATGCTCATGCAGTGGTGACTTGTCTGACCCCTGTGATCAACCTTCTGCATTGTTTTGAAATGCAGGCTCTGAGGCGGAAGGACCTGTCAGATGTGTTATGCAGCAACGTCAGAGGCTTTCATACAGTGGCATTAAGGAAAAGAATTGTACAAAGCCCACAGGATTCCTTGCGGGGAGGAGGTTCATGAAGTTCCTGGTCACTAGTGGGAGATGCTGAGGAAGCTCAGCAGCATTTGGGCTGCTTCTCTGTTGAAGATCCCAACGGGTCAATATCATGCCCAACATCACCTCATCAGGTCTGCCGGCTTGGTGCAATGGGCTGTAATTATTTTAGCAGCTCAGCAAATCCATTGTTATTTACGTACCAAATAATGGATTTGACCTACTTGTTGTCTAAGTAAAAAATAGTTGGGTCTAAAAGATAAGGAGTCTTGTATCTCTGGACATATTATTCAATCCTGAATACCTCAAATTACACACCTCAGATACTGGGTTAAATTTTGAGCCTCTCCCTCCAAGAAGGACATTGAGGAGATGGAGTGTGGGAGTACAAGAAGAAATGTAAGAGAGAAAAATAACAAGCACTCGACCTTCATTCCCACAGCTTCAGGATGCCTCCCACTGGGGAGGAAAGATAGCGGGACATCTGGACCAGGGCAAGAAAAAGACACGACATGTGTTAAAGACTGGGCTGTACTGGCCTTGATTATGTTAATGTGTTGTTTGTATGATGAGATAAAAGGAGTCACTACAGGTGGTCGGGGCATTTTTTGGTCTTTTGCCGTGTCACTTGGTGTATGTCACTGTGTCAGTCTCTACTATAACAATGGACCGTGCACAAAGACATGCAACGGAGCTGGGAAAGGGTCTCGAGAACATCTCTTCTGAGGATTGCCTGAGGGAACTGGGATTCTTTAGCCTGAAGAAAAGGAGCCTGAGGAGAAACCTTCTCCCTTCACAACTTTCTGAAAAGAGGCTGGAATGAGATAGGAGTCAGTCTCCTCCCACCAAGTGGCAGGACAAAAGGAAACAGCCTCAGGTTGCACCAAGAGAGGTTTAGGTTGGACAATTCTTCCCCAAAAGAGTTATCAAGACCTGAAACAGGCTTCCCAGGACAGTGGCAGAGTTTACATCACTGGAGAAGTTTAAAAGTTGTGTAGATGCAGTGCTGAGACATACAGATTTGTGGTGAGTTGGCAGTGCTGGGTTAATGGTTGGACTTGATAATCTTAAACACCTTTTCCAACCAAAATGCTTGATAGCATGGAGTTCTTCACTATCCTGTGGACAGCAGATAATAGATGAATAAACAGCTCAACCCTTAAAGACTTACTGGTATTGTGATGATATCCACCATGTAGCATACATATCTGAGGCACATGTTCGTGGAACTTAGCTCTCCAGACGTACTCAGAAGCATCCCTTTCTGAGTAGAACAGAAACCTTTTCTTCCTGCAGCTCAACAGAAACAGCTCTGCCCTTGCAATAATCCTGTGACACAGTGTAGAAACTCAGACAAAATTCAGAGCCTTGCCATCTTCTGCATGATGTTTGGAGAGTGTGAAATAGGCAGAGACAGAGTGGAAGAGGGGGCAGCTAGCACAGGGTGACAGCTCTGTGAGGATGGTGCTCTAATGAGTGCTGGGCAGGGGGTGGCGGGGGCTGCTGTCACCCATCTTCTCAGCGTGAACTGCAGTCAGGTTGTAGGAGTAGCATGCATAGAGCGAGAGCTGTTAATTTGCACTGAACCAGTGAAAGCTGCTCAGGTTTCAGCTGTAAGATGACTGTCGGGATGCCATAAATGCTGCTTTGAAAGGGAAAGGCTTTATCTTGCTGCTCTGTGGCTGTTTTTCCACACTGTTGTGACCGTGTTTAACTCTTCAGTGCCTAACTCTGTAGGTTCTCACAACAGAGCATCAGAGGCAGTGAAAAATGAGGACATATATTGTCAATTAATGTCTCCGTAAGCATGATTCAGTAGTTCTGTTTGCACACTCTCCACATAATCCATCTAATAGTGCTTGAGATGGATAATTCCCATGCCAAGTGGCTTTCTATAGCTACAATTCCTTCAAATTATACAGCTATAGGATTTTTTTTTTAGTGCTAGTGCTACACTGCCTGCAAAATCTCTTTGGCATATGCAGGCTGGAGGCTCTGAAGCAGAACAGACCAGCACTGCACTAATAGTGGCTGCCTGTGTGGGCAGTGTGAGGATCCTTTACTGAGATTCCCATTTTCCCAGTAATCTTCCCACTTCTTCGTCCTCAGTGCCAGCTTCCATTGGGACTGCTATACCTGCTTTCACTGGAGCTGCTGCAACTTTTACCTATGCAGTATCATAGGTCCTCTGTCTCTGGCCATACTAGTTCATGGATATTTTTCTCAATGGATACTCAAAAATCATTGTAACCTAAAAGATGCTGCTGTGAGGTTTTTTGTTTGCCTTTATTTGTACTCAGTTCACCAGTTTTCTTCTCAAAGGAGGATGATTCGAATTTGCTTTTCTGGTCTTATCCCAGATCTTGCTTTTGCTGCCTTTTCAGGGCTGTGTGAACTAACAGTAAATTCTAGCTTCAGTGAACAGTACCAAAAGGCTTGATTGCAAATAACTGAGAATTATTTTTCTTCTTTCTTTTTTTTTTTTTTAATTTTTTCCCCTTTTATTTCCCTGATCAGTGTTACCTGGAAAAATCAGGGCTATCAATTACTCTTTCTATACAAGAACTGGGATGTTCACGACATGAAAATATGAGGGTGGGTGTTCAGAAGCACACTTAGTCCATTTGCAATCTTCTGAAAGCTTTTGGAGATCTTTTTCCTGTGGGACATGACAATAAGGAGAGCTCAGGGTGTCAGACAGATAGCAAAGCAGAAGACTTGGAAGCTGGTCTGCTCTGGAGTACAGCAGCTTTGAGAGGGACTCTCCAATGTACTGATGCTCCAAAGGTTTGGAAATCCTCATCTTGGGAGCACAAAAGATCTGCAGCCCTGCCATACTGGGAGTAGGTTCTGGGCTTAGGTGTACCCAAGGAAGGAATATCTACCTTGGCATGTACAGGGTGTATCAGATGTTGTGATGTGGCTGAGAATTCAGGGTTGTAGCCCCAGTACAGAGCCCTAATCTGAACCTGGCAGCAGTAAATCTTTGATCATGATGCCTGGTTTTTACAGTTTTTGATAAAAAACAGACCTGAATGCAACTGCAGAACTCCACAATGCTCTCCATTATGCTGGCGTTCAGTTGTGGAATATTGCTATTGAAGCCACTAGGTTTCCACCACCTTGAATGGGAACAGAAACCAATCATTCCCAAAGCCTGAAGAAGCTGTAGCTAAAATAAACGGGCCTGGAATCTCTTTAATCATAGCTGTGAGATATTCAATTAGCAAGCATTGTTTTATGACAGTGTCCCTTAGTCCTTTCATTTTGAGTGTAGTTTTGTCCTCTCAAAGTGCCCAAATAATTTCTAATAAGAGAGTAGATTAAGCATAGATGTAAAAGAGGGATAATTAATTGATGTGAGATGGTATTTTCTTCAAAATTGATATTGTTTATTAATTTTGATATTCAAAGCTCTCACCACCCCCGACCACTAATTTTAATAACTGTTTCTTTGCATAGTAATGGAAATCATTACATAAAGGATAAACTAGATCCAGAACAAATACCTAGATATGTATAAACATTTAAACCAAATTGAACTGGAAAAGAAGGCTCTTGCGGTTAATTATACTGCTTGTCCACTAGATGGACTCAAGGAGCTCTTTTCTGCTTATGGCAGAATGCAGTTGGTGAATTACAAGAGGCTTTTAGGTATTTACTCACAAAGTATTATTTCCCAACTTGTGAGGCTAGCTACAGTTTCAGACAGTACCCAAACACTTGCATGGGGTTCTGTTGGCGCCTTAGCTGCTGTGGCTTCTGATTCTTCCCAGGCTTTACAGGCTGCTGGTGAAAGAGGACAGACAATCTCTGACCTTATCCTAATTTCTGTGAATAGTCTCTGTACCTCCATGACTTCTCATCTTGGCAAGAGACTTTCAGGTGTAGGCAGGATATCTTGAGATGTGCAGTCTTAGCATAATGTGACACTGACTACACAGGCCGATCACGTGGAGGCTTTTAAAGCCCATTCCTGATAAACTCAAGGCAGGCAGTTTCCAGGCAGTTCAGAATGCAAAAAAGAAATGAGGCAGAACACTGCCAGAAGCAGAGAGCAATGGCAACAGACTGCAACAGGCAAGACACAAATACAACAGCAGAGCATATTTTGTTACCTGCTTATCTCTTTTTGTCAATATAGCCCGAGACTAATGGGCCTTTGGACACAGAATAGCCAATCAGAATGGCAGTTAGCCAAGCTTGACCATATAAGGTAAAGCCATAGGCTTGCTCTACCCAAATTTGTGAAAAACATAGGCCTTGCATGAGGCAGGCACAAGCCAAGCGTATGTACCTCGTTTACCACAAGATGTAAATAGGAGCAAACAAGTCTGGGCAAGCCAGGGTCTTTAGACTCAGTGGCTTCAGGTTCTTTGTCCTGTTTTACATGGTTGCTTCTCCCCATAGCAGAAGGAGAGAGAGCAGAAGAACATATCTGAGCAGGCCAGTACATGCATGAGCTTCTTTTGGCCTATTCAGGCCTACCACCACATTAGAGAAGAAATATGTACTGCACGAAATTGCTGTGCTTCAACCACCTATTGCTTGAAGAGCTGTTTGAATTAATGTTCTTTCTCTCCTCCAGAATTCTTTCTCTCTGCTTTCTCCTACTAGCATTTTCCAGAAAAGGAGAAGAAAAATTGCAGGGAAAAGGTCTTGTGTCCATGAGTACAATGCTATTTTGAAATCCAAAGTTTTTTGTGACACAGGTATATTCTCTGATGGTAACTCAACCAGGTGATGGTGTTTCTATAGTCATTTGCTCAGACGCATCTCTTTAGTGTATGTTTTATGGCTGTGTAAAAACATTTGCCTTCAGAAATCCCTTTGAGAACAAAAGATGCATGTTCATCACTGCATGTTTCTGGCAGATATACGTAAATTTAGCCTGAAGAAAGGGAAGCTCCAAAGAGACCACAGAGCAGCCTTCCTATATTTGAAGTGGCATACAGGATAGTTGAAGAGGTACTTGTTACAAAGTCATGGCATTGACAGGATGAAGGGTAATGGCTTCAAACTGGAAGAAGATGAATTTACAGTTGGCACTAGGAAGCAGTTCTTCCCTGTGAGGGTGGTGAGGCACTGGAACAGGCTGCCTAGAGAAGTTATGGAGGCTGCAACCCTGGAAATGTTCAAAGTCAGGCTGGATGAGGTTTTGAGCAACCTGGTTTAGTAGGAGATGTCTAGATGATCTTTACTGTCCCTTCCAACTCAAGCTATTCTGTGGTTCTATAAAATTTGCTTTTGTTGCTTTTCCGTGTGTAAGGATTGATCTGAATTAATAAATTCAAATAAAAACTTTGTGATAAAATTCTTAGAGCCTAAACTGGCAAGAGATAGGTGGTAAAAAGTGACCTTAAGGGGTAAGATGACAGCCCTGCGGCCTGTGACAAAGTAATGAATTAAACCTGGGTCTCCCAAGTGCTGATCTCTTGTGTAGTTCAGGGGGCTGTGCAGCTTTACATTTGGCTTCACTAAGAATATTCAAACTCCATCTACAGAGATAATGAAATCTGACCCAATGTAAGCATTGGTGCAGAAATGCACTTAAGAGCATGTGGAGCTTTGAATAAGCAGTTCGTTTCAGGAAAGCCAGTGGGGTTACTCCACGTCCTGACCTTACTCACACATATATAGGTTCAGTGCTGCCCTAGAGCTGGATTCTCTCTGCTGAATTATATGATGTAAATCAGGATCTGTGCATCTTTGATTCAGTACCCAGCACATTCAGGGTTTAATTAAAGAAATTCTATTTCTTTTCGCTCCTGGAGGCTCTTTTTGATAGAGGTACCCCTCAAAATACAGCAAGATTAATTCCACCTGCATTTAAAATAACATTTCTAAGAACATTGAAGAATTTTTAGACCCCAAACCATTCCTTCATTTAGAAAGTAATTGAATGCTGGAGCTCCTTATAGGGACTGGGGGAGAGGAGTTTTTCTGTTACATGTATTTTTATTCTGTTTGTTACAGTGAACAAACAGGCTTGGTCTGTGAACTACAGAAGCTGCTAAACACCCTAAGTACAACAGAAATGGCAGTATTTATTGTAGGGTTTAGGCATTTTCACTCATTCCTTATACAGTGAGCAAATAAAAACCCCAGTCCAATAACACATTTTCATATTTCAGCCTCCCCTCAAAGAGTAAACAAAAAATGACTGAGATGACCAGCAGCATTCTGGATTTCCAAAATTAACTTTGGAAGGCAGATTATCTGGGCATGTCTGAAAGCTATGTCTAACCTTTGCGCTACAAATATCTCATTTCAGAAATGTCAGATTGTGCTTATTCAGTAGGGCTCCAGTAAGGCTCACAGAAGGCTATTTTAAGCCCCGTGCTTCTCCCTTCTGGATGAGAGCTGAAGCTATTGCAGCCTCTGTGTTTCTGTTACACTTCCAGTTTATTAGAGCTGGATAATTGCTTGGTAGTAAGATGCTGTTAAAGATAAAGAGTTCCTGCCCAAGCAGTGTAAACACTGTGAAGTTGACTTCTGTTAGAAATGATCATTGTGCCTCTAGTTTATTCAATGTGGTAGTTTGAGTGGTTCTGATGCCAAGTAGGGGCTGGCAGAGCATGTTGAGCTTCTATAGCCAAGGCATCTCCAGGGAGGGCAGATGAGCATGGAGACACTGCTGATCTGTCTTCATCCCACCACCTTCAGGCTACTCAAACCCCTTCCTTGAAGAGCTGGAGTTCTCTTGTCTTTGTCTGTTTCTGTGATAGAGGCATTCACAAAAGCTTTGTGAGTATGTGCACTTTGAGATGGTTCTTTAAGGGAACTTGAACCTGGCAGGAAAAGAAATCATCCTCACTTTCATATCTCCCATTTAGCTTTGGATCCCTCCCTGTTTGAGTGGCAGAGTCTTCAGGAAATTCATTGGCAACAGTTGCACCAAGGACATGGTAATCCATGTTGAAAAGCTCTTAATTACTTTATGTTTAGAGCAGACAACACAGCTCTATGTGTATCATCAATATGTCAGTATGGTTTGCTTTTCACAGGAGTGTATGTTCCCAGCAGGCACCGAATGTTTTTTCTGCCTGATAAATGTCATGTACCCAAAGCAATCTTGTCTGCTCTTCTCTAGAGATTGCCAGATGATCTCCTTTCTTTGGCTAGAGGATCTTGCCAGGGCTCCTGCATCCGTGCATATTTATTCCTGCCAAATGTTGGTGCCACAGGAGTGGTGCAGACGCTCCCTGCTCCTTTCATGGGTCTTTTCAGTTGCAGCATTCGTGGTGATTTTTCTGTCTTTCTCTGGCCTGGATCAGTGTTTCATGAGCCATAGTCTGTTATTGTAGACTTCAGCCCTTACTATGGAGCTGCAGAAACCTTTGTTAAGTAAGGCTAGGTCTGTTCTCCCTAGTAGCAAGAGGAAATGAGCTCAGGTTGCACTGAAGGAGGTTTAGATTGTACGTTAAAATAAACTTCTTCAGTGAAAGCATTATCAAAGACTAGAACAGGCTCCCCAGGCATGTGGTTGAACTGCCATCCCAGGAGGTGATTAAAAGGCACAGAGATGTGGTGCCGAGAAACATGATTTAGCAGCAGCCTTGATGGAGTTAGATAATGGTTGGACTCAATGATCTTGAAGGTCTTTTTCAATTGCAGTTGTTCTATCATTCCACACCTCTGATTCTAAATAAACATGCATCTTGTGTTGTGGCCTTCTTAAAGCTAATTTAATTTGCCTCCCAGATGCTTCACTGCAGCAGAGGAGTGTTCCCTGCTGGTGTTGAGCATTTTCTCTGTTCCCAGCCACAATGAGCTTGTTTTGTTGTTTTTTGTTGTTTTTTTTTTTTTAATTCATACCATCCATTTACCTGTGTATTTTTTAAGTCTTACAGCACCAAATCTTCTGGGTCTGTGTATCATAGAGGAGGCATCTCTGTGCCTTTATAAGGTTTATAAAATATTTAAAGCATTAGTTTCAATTTTTGCAAACTCACAGATTACATCAGGTTGGAAGGGGCCCTCAAAGGTCATCTTGTCCAACCCCCTTGTAATGAGCAGGACATCTCCAATGCAACCAGATTGCCCAGGACCACATCGAGTCTGATCTTCAGTGTCTTCAGGGATGAGGCCTCAACCCCATTCCTGGGCAGCTTGTTCTAGTATTTTGCCACTCTCGTTGCAAAGAACTTCCTCCTTATGTCTAACCATAACCTACCCTGCTCCAGTTTCAAACCATTGCACCAGTCCTGTTGCTGTAAGCCCTTCTAAACAGTCTTTCCTCAGAGCCCCATTTGTCAAGGAAGGAAAAAGATCTCAGTACCACACCACCTCCTGGAAACAGATGCTTTAATGAAATAAACTGTGGCAGAGAGAAAAAAATGCTTTTAATAGAGGACAGAAAGTAAATCTTTCACCTTGTTGTGTGTTAGCCTGTGTCATACAGCCAGACTGGGTCATTTGACCTTCTTGTTGATAATGCCAGCAGGATATTTCAGGCTAATGCTGCATATCATGCAAAGGCAGATGTGAACACTCTGTGTGTCACTATGGTACTTAATTTTCACCCATGCAAAAATGCTTCACAAGAATAGATGGCAGATTGTCAATCATTTTTCCATGACATTTCTTATTTCCTCCTCTGCAGTGTAATAACCCATGAATGTTGTATGTCCAAAACTCAGCATCTGAGGACCAGACTAGATCACATGGCAGAACCTCATCAGTCAGGGAAAAACTGAAAATGGAAGGAGAAAAAAGGCAATATGTGCTGTTTCTAGCAATCTGTCTGAAAACACAGTACTCTTTACTCCTTTTAACAGTTTTAGGAGAAAACTCCCAGCTAATACTAACAAGAGCACAGGAGTAACTTTACATTTACTTTGTCCTGAACACATCATGAAAGTCTCTCAGACACAGAGGTGGAAAAGCAGGGATACGGTAGTGAGGCAACATATTCTCAGTGTGACACAGGTGGCACAAGAGATGTGAAGAACAGCACAAGGAGCAGAGTTGAGATGGATGTGGAGCTGGGAAACATCTCAGGTATCCATTGAGGATGGCAGCATGAAGCACAAGGGCCTGGTGACTACAAGAAGCCTGTGTCTATATTCTCAAATGCAGTAAAATCTGTAATCCTTTAGACAGTCCAAAGCTGAGTTTAAGTCCTGGGCAACATGCTCAGAAATGATCAGGCTGTTTGTGCAGGCTCATTGACCATCACTTTAATGACACCAATCTAAGATTGCTTTTGCCAGGGCTGTAAAGCAGCTTAGCAGAGGTGTTGAGAGAGGACTGAGATCATGTTTGTGTCAGTGGAATGAATATGAAAGTAATATGAAAACAATAGATTAAATGAAAACAGCGATTCTGCTTGAAAGCACAGCAAGAAAACCCTGCTGGTATTGCCAGATACATCTGGAGTGGCATTTTTTTGCAAAGCCCAAATGATTCTAGTTGCCTACATCTCATTCCCAAAAGTCTATCCTAATGCATTCAAGAAAATTAATTTGGGTTAATTAAAAAGACAAATTTGAAGTGCATTAGGATATATCCACATAGTGAAAAACGATCAACCTACCAAATACTCTTATCTGTGGTGGCTTTTGCATGTCCCTAGCCTGCTGCTAAGTGGAACACATTAATAGGAACCATTGTGAAAGCATAAATCTTTTTCTTTTTTTTTTTTCCATTTCCTTTGAGGTTGGATATTGCGTCTTTAATTCTGTCTGGATTTCTTTTCCTTTCTGTGTTGCCGTACCTTAGTTCTACATTAAGCTTCATATACATGCACAGCTCATGGCTCCTTATTCCTAAACCAAACTGAAGTCTATATAACACCTGCATATAAGAACTAGAGAGACTTTCTGGAGAAGATCAAAGCAATAGTGTGACAAAGTGATGGCACCATGTTAGAATTGTCCTCTGATACTGATCACATTAGTAAGATGCCCTAATTCAGCTATCTCCCAGCCCTGAGCTGGCCCCCTCACAGATGGCAAAAATACTGACTGTCAGCAGGCAGAGCAGTGCCCTGCCACTGCCTTTAGTAATACCTTTGAGGCCATTCCTAAAGAGGGCTTTGAACTTGCTGAGCATTGTCTGCTTGGTTTAACAGTAGAAACCTGCTGACTCTGTTCTGATGGGTCAGCAGAAGGTGTCTGGAAATGTCCCTGAGCCCTGAATTTGCAGTGGCAGGTCTGTGGCAATGAGTCACAGAGAGTGACACTGTTTGGGGAGACAGGAAAGCTGCTGGACTTTTGAATTATGAAACCTACCAGCAAGGCACCAAGACTTTCCATGCAAGAACTATGTACTCTATAGGAATACAAGGTAGATTTAGTGTGTGTTGTAAACTTTCTTTCTGAGTGTCATGAATCGACTTAGAATAAGAACTGACCTCACCCAACCACTGAAAGAGGCATTTTATTAACCCCATCATTTAACAACATGTTTAATTAACTATTAACAAAGTGAACAAAATAGAATTTCCCTGAGTTCCCTTGTTTAAATCCTTGATCTCTCATTTCAAGTGAATTTCATCACACTGCTTTGATTTATAATTTCAAAGATGAATTGGTTTCTTCCTTCCAGAAGTAACCTGTTTGGGAAAGATCCAAATTTGTGAGATACTTTGTTCCTGCTTGACTTCACTGAGGTCTCACTAATTTGTGTGCTACCACTCAGATGAATGGTTGGACTATCCTAACAGCAAATTGTACAGTGTTTGTATGTGAGCGTTTTCTTTCTCAGTCAGTGATGACAGATTGTGCTTCGTGCAAGAAGTTACCATAAATTAAATGGTCTTGATTCATCACCGTGTCACTACAGAGTTATTCCATTGTCATTCCAGTATGGACATCCAGGACCACTAATGTTGTCTCAGAGTCACAAGGAGTTAATTTGTTTTCTGTCCTGGGCAACTCCTGGGGACTTTTAAATCCTACAGCAAGGTTTGAAAAGCATAGTATTTAAAAGTGGAAAGTCCCTTGTCCCAGGGGTTTGTCTAGGAGGAAGGGAAGTGCTTACTAAGTACTTAACACTGGAGGTCTGGGGAAAATTAGAAGGGATTTAAAGAGGGTGTTGTTTTTACAGTGTTCTGCTGATGTAGTACCAGAGAAAGCCAACACTGGGCTGGGCCCTGGAAATCCATTCCAGTCTTATGACCCTGTAACAAGGATCCTGTAGTTGACAAAGTGTTACACACCCCTGATGAATTTATATTCTGCTCTGTTTTCAGTGTCAGCCAAACCAAGACCTCACAGTGATGAGTACACAAAGAAGATTCCACCACCTAAGCCGAAACGAAATCCAAACACTCAACTAAGCACATCTTTTGATGAGACATATATCAAAAAGCATGGCCCCATGAAGACAATGCTCACGAGGGATGCCTCTTTGTCACAGGTCAGCAGCCCTGCCCCAGATACAGAGGAAGAAGAGCCTGTTTATATTGAAATGGTTGGGAATATTCTCAGAGACTTCAAAAAAGATGAGGATGACCAAAGTGAAGCAGTCTATGAGGAGATGAAATACCCTATATTTGATGATGTAGGCCAAGATTCGAAATGTCAATGTGAATATGACCATCACACTTGTTCTTCTCAGTGTGCTACTCCCACAGTGCCTGACCTAGATTTCACCAAGTCTTCAGTGCCATCTACTCCCAAGGGCTTGCTTTGTGACATACCCCCACCATTTCCAAACCTGCTTTCTCACAGACCTCCACTGCTGGTGTTTCCACCAGCACCAGTACAGTGTTCCCCAAATTCTGACGAGTCTCCTCTTACCCCACTGGAGGTCACAAAGCTTCCAGTGTTAGAAAATGTGTCTTACATCAAACAACAAGCCGGAGCTTCTCCATCATCACTGCCACCTCATACACCAGGCCATCAAAAACTGGAGAAAGACCAGACAGTTTCTCATGGAACTAGCACCCCTGGGCACACCTCCTCACCTCCTCATCCTTCTACCTTATACAGAACACAGTCTCCACACGGTTATCCTAAAAGTCACTCTGCCTCACCTTCTCCTGTCAGTATGGGTAGGTCTCTTACCCCTTTAAGCCTCAAAAGACCTCCACCTTATGACTCTGTACATTCAGGAAGTCTCTCAAGAAGCTCTCCATCAGTGCCTCATTCTACAGCCAGAAACACATTGCAAGAAGGAGGAAAGATGGTAAATGTCTCAGTCAGTACCTATGGGTCATCGTCTCAGAGTGGTTCCCGTTCTCGGACACCCACCAGTCCTCTGGAGGAACTAACCAGCCTCTTCACCTCAGGAAGAAGTCTCCTGAGGAAGTCCTCCAGTGGCAGAAGATCTAAGGAACCTGCAGAAAGTAAGTTCTTGATGTAATTTTTCCTCCTTCTTCCTTGTATAATAAGATCTTTCACTATCTTTTGCTAAATCAATCATTTACAAAAAATCAAATACCTCCAAATTCTGAGTACCTTGTATCATTTTTTTTCATAACAGGAAGAAAAGTTTTTAATTGTTAAATTGCTTTAGCCATCATATTGTTAGAGTTTTAAGATTTTTACATCTGCACACTGAACTACAGAAGTAAAATTCATAGCTTGGTCTTGCAAAAGTAGTCAGTTTTCATTAACTTTTCCATAGCTGTAAGAGTCCCAGTGAGCTGAGATATTTCCACCACACCACATCTGTTCTTTATGGATTCTAAGGCGCAGTAATTGTCCAAGTATCTTGTAGCAAAATGACCAGTAATTGCCTTTGGCAGATCTGTTGATCATACCTAACTTGACCAGTGATCACAGTATGTATAATGGCAACCAGAGGCCCCAGCTGAAACCATCCTTCCCACTGCCTCTTTCTGCACTATGCCACAGAACATCCCTCTCAGCTGTGCTGCTCTGACTGGTTGAAAGGCCACACAGTGAATTGATCTAAAAATTGTCATCCCAGACACATGGAGTAAAGAATGGGAGGAAGCTGTGCAGGAAAACCTTAAGCCAATATTGACTTTTCACATGATGTGTCATAAAATCCTTGTTCCAGACATATTCAGGCTTACACCTGTTTCTAAGTTGGGGAAATATCTGAGCTTTGAATGAAATCAGCAGGAGCCAGAGGTGTGAGGGAAAATAGAACTTGGCAGCAGTATTTCTGTTTCAAAAACCTTTTTATTTAGTGTTGCCAAAGAAGGGCTTGCCATGGAATGCAGCGGTAACACCATCTGTCTGAATGCAAGGTGGGCTCTCTACACCTTTTCCTCCAGGAAATTCAGTGTATGACATTGAATTCTTGACACCTGCTTACTGGAGAAGCTCTCTTCACAGAAAAGCTGATCTTTAAAGTTCTGTATTAGCCCTGCTTGGTGTCTGTAACATGTTAAAAGCAATGTGATGAACTGGTCTATACTAGATACAGGAAGGATGTTCTGGTTTTCAGGCTGCCATATTACTGCAGAAAGAATTCTGCACCACCTTTCTGGTTGTTTTTGTGCTGCCCTCTTGTATCACTCATAGCAGTGTTCTCCCTTCACTTTGGGTCATGCTCAGGTGGCTCACCAGAAGCCCTCTCCTGGGTTTTTACAGGCACAGACTGCCTTCCTTGCATCTCTGCAGCTGAGCGAAATCTGTGAGTGTGTAAGTATGGAGAAGTTGCATTGGTTTGGGTTGGCACGCAAAGCATCTCTCCGGATTCATGGACTTTGCTAGCCAACATCAGCATTTCTATTTATTTCCCTGGAAATCAGGAATACTGACTGAAATCAGAAGCTGGAGATGAAACACCTCCTTCCCTGAAGAGATTCCAAAACCACGTGGATGCCATTCTGGGCAACTTGCTCTGGGTGACCCTTATTTAGCAGGGCGCTTGAACTGGGTGATTTTTTCAGAGGTCCCTTCTAGTCCCCACCACACTGGGATTCTGTGAAAATTGAGTTAGCAGGATACTTAATTTGGGTTTAAGCAGTTTGCTTAATTTACCTTTGATAATTTTGTGGTCTGCAATCATAAATATTGTTCTAGAAAAGTCTTAGTTTCATGATTCATGAGGATTTCACTAAGTGATTACAGGAACAAAAACAGTGTAACACCAGATTTACATGTGGGTTTGAAACAAGTTTTTACCTAAAAGGCAAGACGACTCCTGTAATTTAGAACAATTATGAAGGATGTGATGTGACATTTGTAAATAATTGCAATGAAGTGGCAGGGAGATTTTGGCAAAGTGCAAGCAATATTGAACAGTATTAAATATGGTTTTTTATCAATGAGTGAGCAGAAATCTCCCAGAAACGCCACACTGCACAAGATCTATCTTCCTAAATTGGATGTGTTTATGCACACCAGTGTTGGCAGAAGTACCTGGTTTAGAGCCTATGAAAATTCCTGCAGCAAATGTGGCAGGCCCTGGGAAAATTCAGCAGATCTGTGCTGCTGTCTCATACCTGCCTCCAGAAAGATGTTCTCTATATTCCATTTGACTGCAGCTGAATGCAGCCCTTTCAAGGGTCTTTTCACTGAACAATGTAAAATAAATCTTGCCCTGCAGATCTTTACTAGGAACAGCTTTCTTGGCCTCTCCAGGAGCATTCTGTTGCTCTTTAAGTAGAAATGTGTTCTTTTTTGGTCACAAATGGTAAGACAAGAGAAACTGTGCCCATTTACTTCAAGGACAAAACATTAATATTGTAAAGGGACACCAGTGATGAAAAGACTCTGGAGTGCAGCTGTATGGAGTAAATGAACAGACTGCCCATCTAATCCGATTGTAATTTGTCTGGTGTTTACAGTATGGCTTAACTCTGTGGGATTTACTGTACAGGAACCAGGTTTGTGCATAGAAGACACTCTGAGATTTATAGAGAACACACAGGTTGAGCATTTTATGTTTTGCTATGCTACATTAAAATGATCCACCATAAGACATCTAAACTGTGAGATTTGGACATAGAATCTGCCCAGTCACACATGCCATGGGTATATGTTGTGATAGGTAATGTAGACTGGACTAATAGTGTGATCTGTTAAAGCAATCTTGCTCCTGGAAGCCTAAGGCACTCGTACAAGTCTGGATTATTTTTTTTAAAGCAAATGCAGAGCTCAGGACTGACTGAAACTGGCATGTTTTTGCAGTTGTCACTTTGTGGTAATTTGTTCTCAGCACACAGACAAATTTCCAGGATTTAGACAATAATAAACACTAAAAAGAATTTATATGACTCTTATGAAATCATGCTAGGAAATGAGAATATTTGCTTCTAAACTATAAAATTATTCTGAGCACATTTCAAGCAACTTTCTCACTGAATTCTCCAAGGCTTGACCCTCTGTGACTTCTCAGAAGCTCTCGCTGCCATATGGTAGTCACTAAAATATAGCACAATAGGAAGTTTTATATTCACTGAGTGTATTTGGAAAATATTGCAGCAGTTACAGAGGAAATTCTCTCTCATCTTTATTGTTATTGCTGCAACTGACTTGGTAGAAATCTGGCATATGATTCCAAGCTCTGAATGTATTCACTGGCTTTTAGTTTCTGGCAGTTTTGACTGAGGTTTTTTTCCAGGACAAGGACTGCCCCAACCTTATTTTCAGTCAGCAGCTTTCATACATGAGCAAAGCTGCCCTCATAACCTTTCTGTATTGTTTTCTTTACTCTTCTGCCATTTTTTTGCTTTTTATCTCCCTACATTTTATTCAATTTTATTGGAGTTCATTAGAATTGCATTAGTGGGAAACTGGGATAAATCAGTGATTCTAAGGAGACTGTCACCTCAGGGGCACATTTTCTAAGGATAAGAGCATCCACTGAAGCACCAGACATTGCTGAATGCACTCAGCACCCACTGGCTGCAACCATGAAGTGTGTATCTGGGTTTTATAGGCAGCTCACTATTGTGTTGAGTTCTTCTAGAAATCCTCTTGTGTGCTGTTTGCATCTTAAATGTGTGTTACAGCACAGTTATGAAGGCAGGGAGAAAAGAACAAAGGAAAAGAAATGTTAAGGCCCAATTAGAAATGAAATAATTTCACAAAAGCAGACAGGTAGAGAAGAACCCCTGTGTAAAACTGAAGATATAAAGCAAGAAAAATATGAAAGAGTGGAAAAGCTAGAAATTACTGTCATTGGCTTGTCTCCAACCTTTCCTGCTTTTGTGTGGGATAACAGTTTTGTGCCCTAACACTTGGCAGAACTCCTGTGAAAGGGAACATCAGTCTTCGGAGGATAGAGGTGGTCTTGAGTGCTGCTTGAGACATACCTGTTGTTGCCCTTCAGCAGCAATCCTTAGCTGCTGTGGTTTAAAAGAGGTGGAAACTGGACCAAATTTTCCACTCCTGCTTATTGAGGCTGGTATATGCTCCCAGATCAACAATCACAGGCAATAACTGGAGAGAAGTCATAATGTAAGAGTAAGGTCCTGTAGCTAAGCAGCAAAAGTAGGGAAACCAATGTGATCCCTGGGTTTACGTGGCAAGAAGTGAGCTGAGACGCAGAGGTACAAAAAAGATCTGTGAAAGGATGCATGGCAGCTTGTCCATTCCTGAGTGCAAATCCCCTGCTATAGCCATGCCACCACTACCCTGTTTGGCATTGTGATCAAGTAACTCAGATCTTTCCTGGCACCGAGGGCAATTCCAGGACTCGGGGTTAAATTGGATAAATCAGTAGGTACCTGTTCCTTGACTGAAATACATGTTCTGTCCTTTGTTGTCTTGCTGCTTTCACATGAGAGCGTAGGTCTGTTTTAAAGGCATTTCAAGTCACTGCTGGGTGGGACATCCCCTCCACTTTTAAGCTGAAGGAATGTCATTAAACCAGAAAATATGCCTTTTGAGATGATCCACAATGGTTTCGCTAATTGGTACCACGACATTGTCTCCTCTTCTAATTCATCAGTTTAGGCTCATCAGCAAAGCAGGCCCTCCCGGGACTCTGGCAGTGTGCAGAAGTATTGAAGAAGACATAATTTCATAAATAATTGCTCCGTTTTTTCTGGAAACAGCTGCGACTCTGATTATCTATACAGATTTTTTTATTCCTTCTGTTTATATTGCTTGACTGTTTGATAGGATTTCTGGTTAGCAATTTCATCAGCCTTTCCTTTTATGAAGAAGATATAAACTTGCAGGTGGCAAAAGAAAAATCAGCAGAGGTAAAGCTATTTCCTTTTTTGCTAAGATTCAAAGTAAAAGTTGTTTTCAGCTAAAGGACTGAAAAAGGTATTTTCTCATGAGACTTAATGTTCAGAAGGATGTGAGTTGTCTGAAAGTTGTTAACAATAAAGGGGGAAAATGCCTTAAATTAATTTTCCAGCACCTACTTCACTGCTGTTAATAAGCAAAGTAAGATGTGTTGCACTTAAGGCCATGGGTAATAATAGCTTTGGAGCTTTAAGTGCCATTGATTTTTTAATTTTTTTTTTTTCCCCCTGAATGGAGCTTTCTAAGCCAGAGAAATGTCTTGACCTCTAGGCCAAATCCTTAGCGCTTGCAAATCACCACTGCTGCTTTGAAATCAGGAGAGCTACTCCAGTTTACACCATCTGTGTCTCTGGCTTCAAGGAAATTAATGTGTCCTTGGTGACTATAACAGCTTGCACTCAGAGTGGTGTAGGCGTACAGCAGGACAGTGAATGGAGAGGTTACTGTCATCTTCTTTCCAGCAGGCCCACTTATTTATGACCCGTTTATGGGTGTTCAGTGATAATGGTAAGAAGTGCTTCATCTGATGATGTTTCCCACAAGTGTACATTACCCTCGGCAAAAAGGGGTCTTTTGGGAAAGTTGTGATCAGTTCAGGGTATCTGAATCCTCCTCTTGTGAGAACTAAGGAACAAAAAAAGGAGGACAGGAATGGAACAACACTGGTTTAAAGGAATGGTGCAGTTTTATTGATGTAACCTTTCCTCAGGAAGCTGGTGCAGCCATGTGGAATGTAACCAGCCAGGATAGTGCCGAGGTTAGAGGGAACATGCCTGGTGGGTGGTAGCTGTGGCTGTCAATCCACACTCATCCATGTCTCCTTGGGGCTTCTGACTTTGATAGAGTCTGTGATTTGGTTCTGTCTGCTACAAGAGTGTGTGGTGGGATTGAAGAGAGAGATGTGTACACCCATTAGAGATGTTAGGGAACTGTCTCATTATCTCTAGATGGTGTCACTCAGAAAATTTGCTTGAAAATTGCATGGAGCCTGTTGCTGGTATCAGCTTTCTTTACAGGGATTTTGGAGAAAGTCTTTCTACCATGTGTTGCAGCTGTTTACACAGGAATTGCAGTTCAAGTGTAAGAAGATACCTGTGCATCTTGGCTTTGTGAAAAGGAGAAAGCAAGTTCATGACAATGAGGATGAAAGCAGTGAGTGTAGACTGTAGTGGACACACCATCATCTTTTGGTGGGTTGCCTTGGCTGGCTGCCTGGAGCAATGGCTTTCTGATGGGATTAGCTGATGTTCCTGACACCTTTGACTTCAGCAGTTGAGGTTCCTCTTTCAAGGCTAGGTATTTTAGAATTTTTTCTTTATGACCAGACACTGAATTGTCTTCTCTAAGAATCAGGTGGTTTTTTCATTAGGATCCAAATGCATTTTTGCTCCTTAAATTCTAAAACCAGAGTCTGTTAGTAGAAGGCTCACATTTGTTGTGCTTGATTTTAAGAAGTATGATGTTCATAAAACACTTTGGCATGTTCCACAGGTGGGTACAGAGAGAGAATAAGGTCTGCTTAAGCTAAATCACAGTTTTGTTTAGCAGAAATAACCAAAATCCCCCAGACCACTCCACCACATCTGCACCAAGCACAGTATAACAGTTTCCCCAAGATTTACCACGAGCAAAACAAAGATCTACCTCTTTTTTTCCCCCCAGAAACTGGAATATCTGCATCATAGCCAGAGGAGCTGCTCAAAATCATTGTTAAATGAAAGTCTTTTACATGCTGGCTTATGATCTGAAGCTCAGTTTCCTGATCTCTTGAGCTGCTGTCACTGCATCTTTACAAGAGATGGAGTTTCATTAAATGCCTTATCTGTGTTTACAGTGATACAGCTTTGGCTACAGAAGCTCTGCAATTTCAAGAGGAAATAGTAGGAACTTTAGGGGGGAATAAAAGAAAGGACAAGGTTTCCTCCCTCAGTTCTAAAATACTGCAGTACTTCTGACTGCTATTTCTGCTCTTGGTGGGTTTTTTAACACTTTTACCTTCCTGGGATGGGAAGCAGAGACTGAGAAGTGGTTTATATATCAGTTTTTAGAAAACATATTTTTTCCTGATCTGTCTGATTTGATTCCTGGAAGAGTGAGGTCAGTTCTTAAGCCTTATCATCTAAAGTCCAATCCAAAGCTCCTTGGAGTATGCAATAAGATGTATTTCAAGGGATGTCATGATAAATGATGGCAGGAGGGGTCCTCTCCTTTGACTGGTTTTCCTTGCAAAACCACTTTGCAAACCAAAGTACCTGAGTACCTAGAATGTCATAGTGACTTACACACAGTCTGAGAAAAAATAGGGGATGACCTCATGATATACAACACATTTTCATCAGTGTGTTGTCTAATCTTCCTGTAATACTCTGATACAAAATTTTAGGCTCTTAACGGAGAGAGTTTTCCTCTTGGCCTTCCAACGGCCCATCAGTAACAAGAGAAATCAAATGGTTAGAAAGCTTTATTTGGATTATCTATGTAACATTGATTCAAATATTGAGCCACGAAGCTGTCAGGGTGTACAAACATGCCAGGTGTAGGTAAGTGGAGAGGTAAAAGAGCACTGAGGAAAAAATTGTCAGGATAATAATGCATATTAAAAAATTAGGTTCATTTACATTGGATGTGATGTGAAGATGAAGGTTACTTTTACTCCTCTCAAAGGAATTATCCATCCCTAATAATTACTTTTTTGTTAAAACAGTAACATGTAATTAGCATTTAATCCGACATTTAGGAATGAGTAAAGACAACTATTGTTCTTCCAATTGCTCATGTAAGGAAGAGAAGCTGTGTGTTTAATTTTGCTGGAGATGAAAATTACTTTATTTTTGTCAGTGACTTAAATTTTGTAACTCAAACAGTACCTTCTCGCAGGCAATCTATAGCAATTTTACTGCTTGGGCCATGTTGGCATGATTTATATTTAAGTTATACACGCTGAAACACAAAGCCACACTAGCTGCTCTGCATGCTTGTCAGAGCAGTAGTAGCCACATCTTGCAAGCACAGGCATGATCTGGGGCTGTCTAAGACCATCTGCAACTCCACTTAATTCCTCAGGATCTGAAGCTGGTGCTGTCCTGGCTTAACAGTAATCCTGGCTTGGGTAGTAAGAGTAAAACCAGTTCACAAAATGAAACTTTTGACTACAAAGTGGGGAGGGCATAAAATTATTGACTCTGTTAAAAAGTATAAGTCGGCAGAATGACATCTAGGGTTCGTTCTGTAATCAGGAGAAACCTTGAGTGTCAGTTTGCAGAGGAGACAGTGCCTGGGACCCTGACTCATCTAGGCTTGGCACAGCCTGTACACTTGTGCCTGGCTTTGTAAAACTGAAGACAAGGGCCAGGTTGGGTCAATGATAAGTCAACATCAGGATTCCTTTCAGTGGTAGAAGGGAAGCTGTACATACAGGACACTTGTTCTGATAATGAAAGGCACATTTTCTCATTCTCTAATGGAGTCCAAAATCAAGCATTAATAACGATAAAGGCTTTTCATAAAGGTAGTCAGGAAGGCTTGTCCAAAAGCAAGCATTAATAAAAGTAAAGACTTTCCATAAAGGTAGTCAAAATATGGACAAAATAGCCAGGAAAAGACTTATTTTGAGTCCAACTTTGTAACTGTTTGGTTTTGGGTTTTCTTCAATGTATTAAAGTACAAGAGTGAGTTTCTACCCACAGATTTCACAACTGGTTTCCATCACTATCTGCATTTTCCTGACTAACAACAGGTTCTTTTCTGCTGCCAAATCCAGGAAAAGTCACACATTTGAGAAGGAATGGAAGTGGTCAGACAACAGAAAAACCATGCATTCAAATTGAGTTCATAGAGTTCAAAAGCTGGTTTTGAGAAGACAACTTGACCAAAAAAGATGTTGACAAGTTTAATAAGGTTACCACTACGATGAAAGGTTGATATTTTTGAAGTGAAGCTTTGAAACTCAGGGTCACGAACTTCCTACAGAAACAGTTTTCTTCCTACAGAAACAGTTTTCTTAGTGTCTGTATATTTCAACTGTTCTGGCCCACCCTTGCTTTCTGGCTTCTTGCAGTATGGTGCCAGGACATGTGCAGTGCCCATCAAACCATTGTTTCCGCATCCAGACATGAAGGCTGCATAGTGGCTCAAACAACAGAGTGTGCAGAAAAATTGATCAGTTAGAGAATGAAAGCAGTCAAGTCTTATTAACTGAGTCTGCCCTCTTCTTCTCCTCTCTTCTTCTCCTTCCAGATTATAACGCTTGTAGTTTGGTTTTGGTGTTGTTTTTTTTTTTTTTTTTTGGCGGGGTGGGGGTTTGTTTTTTTTAATTTAAAGCTCTGGATGATCTTTTTGTGGAAACGTATCCCTTTTTTGGTTAGTCTTCAGTACACTGCAGTGTGGAATTTTCCAATCTTGTTTTCCTAGCCAGGATTGCCCACTTAGCAGTCTTGCAATAGGCATGGCAAACCAACCAAGCATATTTCCTCAGCGGCCTCCATTCCCCTCCCTTTGCTGCCTGCAGCAGAAGAACTGGTCTTTGCAGGTTTGCAGCAGGCTGCTGTGATCGTTGGATTTCACCCTGTAAACCAAACTAAACCCTAGGCTGCTCAGAGAACCATGTACTCAGTGAACACTGAAAAACATTTCAGCCATGTCTTCTTAACTGTTAGATGATTTGTGAGAGTCTTTCTGGTTCTCTATTGATTTTGCATGGAACTAGGTCAGAGCTGCTTTTAATTCAACAAGCTGGCTGCTGCGACTCACACTTAACTGTAGAAAAGAGGTATTAAAAATTGATATGCAAAGCAAACTTCTGCTTAATTAGCAGGCAGATGAAGTCAGAATAGGCAAACCACTGTAGCTAATAAAGATGAGGAAAAGGCTTTCACTGTCAGCGTAACACACTCCTATTTTGGGGAGAAAACAGCTCAAGTACTGAGCATTATCCATGTTTCTTGTATGTGGTATGAATAGCCTTTTAGTTTTCTTTGGGAGAGGTTGGGACAAATTTACAGCTGTGCAAATCAGAGCCATACATCCAGAAAGCTGTTGAAAGGCAGTTCTGATTTCGAAATATGTAACAAAGGTGAATAAAATCCACGGTGTGCAGAAAGCAGAAACTGAGATTCCCACAGGGGTGTGATATTGCTGCACATCTGATGTTCATGGAAGCGGCCAGTTTGAGATAGGCATGATGTTGTGATGCTGGCAGTTTGCATGGGACACTGGTGGAGCCGTGCCTGTTCTCTGGTTATCACTCTGTCTCACTGAGCAGGGTTGCTGCAGCTCAGCATCTGTGCTCCAGGTATGAGGATGCAAGCTAGAGCCTAGAACATGTCCCTGGTAGTTCCCATCATCATACATGCATGCTGGCTGCAGCTGAATCTCTGCATCACATGGGGATATTCTCTTCCACCATGCAGGTCCATACCCACCTCACAGCCCTACAAGGTGAGATCTGATACAGGGGGCTGGAGATCAGGAGCTCTGAATCACATTTAAACCTCACTTCAAGTGACTTGCTCTATTTCATGCCCTGGTGAGTACAGTAAAGTTTAGACCCTGTGACTGAGACCATTGACTTCCTACAGTAAACCAGTAGTACCCAAAGTGATGTATTATTTATTTAGCTTTATAACAAACACACAGAAGGAAGACTAAATGAATAATGCATGGATAATTAGCTTACACATTTCAGCTCACAGCTCTCAACTCTCAGCTCAGGAGAGATGGCAGACAGTGACCCTGCTTTTAAGTTCCTAAAAACAATTCCTCTTCTTTCTTCCCCCAAACCCTGAGCTGTAATAGAGATTTTGTTGTTTATCACTTGAGGTTGCACTAAGGATACACCAGGACTTGCAATTAATTTGTGCTTAAGAGCAGAGTAGCAGACTGGCCACAGCCCACAGATTCCTGTCAGGGATATCTGCTCAGGTAGGATGTTTTCTGTAGATTTACTTTTAAGTTTGCTGCAGCCCAAGTCATATCTGAGTAACGTAGTTTTTTTCTCACTTTCTTTAGCATTTACAAACTTTCTGGTGCAACAGTTCAGTGCCAACCTTGTCCAATATGAATCTGTTGGGGAAACTTTCATAAGGAGAAAATGGTAAAATATGTTCTCTCTGTGAGATTTTAGACCTTATCTTGCTCTTGAAGTGGAAAAGCCTGAGACTCAGGAGAAAGAAGAAAAATGTACATTTTTGAATATTGAAATTTGGTGACACCTGCAAGTGCTTGAAACACTTGAATGCCTTTATGGCAGTTCAACCAACTGTATCCATAAATATTTAAAACAGTGAATTATTTCTTGGAACTTACATTTTTATGTCCTATTTTGGCTTACGAATTATTGAACAATAAAGATACTTCCCATAATAATTTCGGCTTTCAAAATACAGTATTTGACTCTGAAAAGATTTGCCTTTGGCCATCAGATGATTGAGTGAGTTCCCAAGGCTAACACTGAGCTTCAGTGTGTCCTAACTCCAAATTAAGGCTTTCAACAGCATGAGGTAACTTAAATCACATCTGTTTCTGCACTTCTCAACTAAAATATAAGGGAAAAGTTGAGCAGCAGCCACTGTTACTTTTCAGTAGAAGATATNCAAAGAGTGGAGGTTCAATCTGACCATGAGGAAAAATTCTTTGCTGTGAGGATTCTGGAGCCCTGGATCAGTCTATTCAGAGAGGCTGCAGAGTTTTCTTCTGTAGAGAGATGCCAAACCTGCCTGGACATTGTGATCCTGGGCAACCTGCTGTTGGTGACCCTGCTTTAGCAGGGGAGTTGGATTAGACGATCTCCAGAGGTGCCTTCCAAACCCCAACATGCTGAAATTTTTGTGAGATTCTCTTCCAGTTGAGCAAAAACTAGACCACTGACTGGGTTCTCATTGGTTCTTATTAAGAAAGCTGAGACTATCCTGAAATTCTCCCAAAATATTTGAGCAAAAGTGAGGCATTATGTTAGTATTTTCATATTTTTCTGTAGTCACAAGTGAGCAGAAAAAGTCGTGTTGCAGCAAAGGATCCAAAACACTGACATGTTGTTTTCCTGACTGTGTATCAATGTTAGTGATAGTGATCACCAAATAATAATGATTCAGGCTTTGTGATGGGGTGCATGACGTTGTAATCTGATCCAATCTACTTTTCATTTTTAGAATATATTACTTTTCAGATAAAGCTGACTGAAAATCCCCAAGAAGGGATAGTGGAATGTAAATTTACAAAGTCTAGACAGCCAGCTGAAAACTGATTTTCTACACCTTATAAAGAAGCAGACTAGAAGCCAAATCTTTATTTAGTCTGAATATTTCCCTAGTTCCCAGCTGGTTGCAGAGAACTGCTGTGCTTTGATTCAGCTGATAATAGAACTAAGAACACACAAATCATTTTTATCAGGCAACAAGTACAAATGCTTCTCTGTTAAGTAAACTGAAGTGGATAAATCCTCAGCTCCACTCTCAACCAGAGTGTTTCCACTGAAATACAGACTGGCTGCAGCAGCATGTGGAATTTCAAGGGGTGGTAGTGAAGTGGTGTCAATGAGACACCTGCAGAGAAGGTTCTCACCAAAGTAATTACACATATCCAGTGGCAGCCCAATGGCAGCAAATTAAACCTATCAAACGATGCATTGAAGTTGCTGATTTCTTGAAAGTGTATTCTGTTCTTTTGGCTTTTTGTCTTGCTTGGAAAGGAAGAGCTGCAATCTAGACAGCATCCTGTAGTGGTGGGAGAGAGACTTGGGTGCATTTCCAAATAATTTCCTATCTCTGTTGGTATGGTATCTTTCTTTCCCTAGGTAATAATGTCTTAAGGAAGTGAATGTTACTGTCGTAAAGAAAAATAAAAAAAAATCAACCCAACAGATGTGATTGCATGCATCTGTTCTGTGAAAAACCACATCGTTCATTTGGATAGAAAAAAATATGCATGTGTATATATATATATGCATTTTTATTGATAACTGAGATGGTTCAGTCTAGTTATAATGTGGGTTCTGCATCTCTTTGTGTGTCAGTTTTTCTGCAGTCACAGACAGAGCTGTGTCACAGACACTGTGTAGCAGAGATCCCCAAAAGGCAGAGGTCATGTTACATGGATACTGACTGCTCCTGAACTTTGTACTCTGCTGGGGTTACCAACCAAAGGAAGCAGTTTAGATTTTCATTACAGTCATTTTTGCAAATGTTAAAGTAGGTAAGTGACCTAAAAGTTCAAGGAAGAGCTCTGAATTGTGATTCTATGAGAGGGATTTTTCAGGCTATTAGGTAGTGACAGGACTAGGGGGAATGGAGCAAAGCTGGAGGTGGGGAGGTTCAGACTGGATGTGAGGAGGAAGTTCTTCATTATGAGAGTGGTGAGGCCCTGGAATGGGTTGCCCAGGGGGGTGGTTAGGGCCACCTGCCTAGAGGTGTTTAGGGTCAGGCTGGATGAGGCTCTGTCCAGCCTAATCTAGGGTAGGGTGTCCCTGCCCATGGCAGGGGGGTTGAAAGTAGATGATCCTTGTGGTCCCTTCCAACCCTGACTGATTCTATGATTCTAAGTATTTTGTCTCATGAAACATCATGAAACATCATGGAATTCTCTTTACATGGCTTGCTAAACTGGGGTACTTTTCTCCCACAGTGTATTGCTACTGTGACTAATTTTTAAAAAATAGTCACAATGGTTGTGGTCTGATGTCCTTTTTTTTTTTTTTTTTTTAATTATTAACTGGTAACAATTAATTAACTATACTGCTGATTACATACTGCACTGCATATCCAGTTAGGTATCTTTACACATTTCATACATGATATTTCATTGAGGAACCTTCAGTCTGACTGCAGTGTTGCTCCTCAAGTTCACCTGCAGTGTTGCTCCTCAAGTTCACCTGCAGTGTTGCTCCTCAAGTTCACCTGCAGACCGGAATGGCAAAGAACATAAAACAGCATCACGTTTTGTTGCTGCTGTGCAGGAGCAGGGCCTCTACCTCGTCACGGAGATATTTGACATTGTATCTTCCCCTCTCCGCTCTAGCAAGGCTGAACTGTCTGTGGGGATTTGAGCCACACGCAAACCAAAGGAGTTGGACTGTGGCTCTTTTCCTGGAACTGTATCATCCGCTTCCTGCTGGGTAGCCTCAGTTCCTGACCACGGGCACAACCGAAAGAGCAAGTGGCTGCTCGAGACAAATCTTGTCACTGTCTCTGCCATTCCACACAGCAGCCCTGGGGAGCTGCTGAGATCTCCTGCTTCTCAGTGGCTTCTGGCACGGGCTGGTTTAGGGCCACAAGCTACGCAATACCAGAAGAGAGAAGTTATATTTGCTCCTTTTGGGAAGGAAAAATATAATGCTGCAGACTGATTGGCAAAACTAGGGTAAGCTTACCAGATCTAAACCACCTGGAATCCTCCACCCCATCCAGCCCCAGCAGGCCTGAGAGTAGGCCGTAACTGCCCTCCCCACCTCAGGCCTGTCAGGCCTCAGCAGGCCTCATGGTGCATGGCAAAATTCCCTGGCAGCTAGGAGCCATCTCCCTACGCTAACCATGAGGTAAAGGGAGACACCACTCTTCCCGAGGAGAGGAGAAGTGAAGGGAGGAGAATCAGGGAGGAGTGGAGAGAGAGATCAGTTAGGCACTGCTTTATAAGTTGTGGTACCAGAAAATGGATTAGAATAAGAACGTTACAATATCCCGGGAGGACCAGGTCTGTCCCTTGGGACTCTCTATCTCTTGTCAGAGGAATTTGTCATAAAGGGCACCTAGCCCAAACCACCACATGGTGCTTCTCTGTGCTTGGCCCTCCCAAATCCTATAGCCACAAAAAGATTTTGAGATAGGGCTCAGTGGAAGATTGTCCATCACTCTCAAACGTGAACACCAAAGCTGCAGATACATACGGAAATTAAGGTATGTCACGGGGTTGAGTTGTAAGCCTGAATCACTAGAACTGAGAATATCATGTAAGGATGTCTTTGGGATGAAATACTTGTAAAATTCCAAACTCAAAGGCATTTGTGGTTTTTTTGCTAAAAGAAGGCAAAACATTTCAGCAAAGCTTTGAGTAACTGGCTGGCACAGTAATTGGCTGCTACAATGAAAAGCAATCTAATGTTTCTTCTGTTTCTGGCTTTTCACATTAATTTTACACAACTACAGATGGAAAGCAAGAATGAACTGTTTCTGCTTGCATTGCTCAACCTGCACAAAAAGAAATGAAAGAGTCCAGAAAAGAGCCAACACTCAGCAGCCATGAAGAAACCAGACATCACTGCTTCACTTGAGAAGGCATACAATGGTTCTTTGGCTTTCTCCTTTTTACAGTTATTGACTCATGGTGTTGCAAGCAGAAAACCATTTTGCGACTCCAAAGATTTTCCGTCCAAGTGATATTTTGTTCCCTAGGTTATGATGCTGGGCACACCCAAAATATTTACACTGGCAAGTTCCATGCATTGTGTCCTCATTATCAGAACTTCTGAGGGGTAGGGATATGTTGATTGCACAACATTGCCTTGGGAAAGAACTTCCTTAGCAAGTGACTGAAGAAGAACATATCTGAAGTGAAATTACAGCTGAAAAGAATTTAAGTGTTTTCAAAAATTATTAATTAAAAAAGTAACTTGTTAGGATACTGTGTTCAGAAATATTTTCCTGGCATACAAACATTGTAACAAAAAAGTTACATTTTGTCCATCTGCTCAATTGTGTATCATTTCAACAGTGGAAAAAAAAAAAAAAAAGTGTATTGAAATCCACAGAAATCGTATGGTTTAGGCCTGGATGGAAAAATAATTGTCTATTTTTTCCTTAAAAGGTTTGTGATTGGTATATATGGAATATCAAGCAAAAGATTGTTATATGATGTTGGTAATTGACAGACACTCCATAATGAAACATACTCTTGTGTTTTGTAGGACCGCTAGATGAGCTGAAGATCAGAAGTCACAGCACTGAACCACTACCAAAGCTGGAAAACAAAGACAGGGGAGGCCACCATGGGACAGCTTCCTCCAGGGAGCCAGGAAAAGCTCAGGAATGGGATGGAACGCCAGGCCCACCAGTGGTATCCAGCAGGCTGGGGAGATCTTCTGTCAGTCCAACCATGCTGGCCGGAAGCAATAGCTCAGGTATGTCAAGTAGGAGAGCAGGGAAGATCTCATGAACTGTCTTGAGAGCTCAAGGATCTCTAAAGATGCACAGATTCAGGTGAGACACCTTCTGGGTAGTCAGAAGAGATGCTTGCCCCTCACCCAGGGCATCGCTTCCCTCTGTGGGGTGAGTGGTTTCCATCCCTCAGGACTCAGATTTTCTCTGCATTGCTGGAAATAACACCTGACACTCAATCCTTAACTTGCATGGGCTCTGCTGATGGCATGTATAATTTGCAGCAGTCATGTATTCCAGCTTTTCTTGCTACAGATCCCCCAAATAGTCCTTGGGGCAGTAAAAGTGACTGTTTTTCCTGATCTCTTTACTCCAACACATGTTATTTGGGAGTTAGTGCCTTTTGCTTACTTGTCTGTTCTCACAAAACATCCTGGGAGTTAGGAATTTTACAGATTAGCTCAAAACTTGGTATTAGAGTATTATCTGTGTTAATACAGGTACAAGACTTAGTTTAAAGGTACTGTATCAAAGTATTGAAATATCTGATCAGAGGGCTGGAGCACCTCTCCTATGAGGACAGACTAAAAGAGTTGGGGCTGTTCAGTCTGAAGAGGAGGCTCTGAGGTGACCTTCTTGTGGTCTTTCAGTATCTGAAGGGGGCCTACTGAAAAGCTGGGGAGGGACATTTTAGGCTATCAGACAGTGACAGGACTAGGGAGAATGGAGAAAAGCTGGAGGTGGAGAGATTTAGACTGGACATGAGGAGGAAGTTCTTCAGCATGAGAGTGGTGAGACCCTGGAATAGGTTCTGTCCAGCCTGATCTAGGGTAGGGTGTCCCTGCCCATGGCAGGGGGGTTGGAACTAGATGATGCTTGTGGTCCCTTCCAACCCTGACAGATTCTATGATTCTAGAGTAAAGCTGAGAATCAACATTTTCAGTTCTGCAAGATGACAGCACAGAGCAAAATGGAAGATAAACGAAATTTTAAAAGTATATTTTTTTTGCAAAATGTAGCACTTCTGTCCAACCTTCCTGCATCAGTTTTATTTTAAATAGTTGGTTGATCACCAAGAGCAGACAAAACATGTTGGCTCAGTCTTCATCTGGCATCATCAAACTGTAATAGTTGTTGAATCACTCCTTGATTTAGTTAAGTGTGACTTTGTCTTACATAACTGGGACTGTCAAAGAGAAATTACGGAAATATTTTATTGGCTGAAATTTTACTCCATTTTTTTCTTTTATGATTAAAATCTGAGAGCTGATTATGATTGTTCTTTCCCCACTGTTTTTATGACATTTTATTTGCTGAATATTGCCTCTCATCTGCTGTGAATGCTTTTTCCCTTGTGTCTCTACAACGTTTTACCATTGGTTGGGGGCATTGCATTCAAACAGCTGTACACAGTTCTCCTCTGTAAGCTTGTATATGAACCACAACAGTTCATCTCTGCAATTAAATCAGAACTGCAGCAGAACACATCTGTGTGGAAACAAATGCTTTCTGGAGTCAAGGAGATAGAGGAATTCTGTGCTAAGTTCTATTGGGTTTATTCCAGGACCAAATAAAATCAGGGCAGCCCCCAGTATGGCTGTTGCTGCTGCTGCTGCTGTTCATTTTTCAACATAATAAATAAGAGGGGGGAAAGTTACTTTTCTTGTTTGTTTGGGGGTTTTTTTTGTGCATATATGTCCTTGAAACTCCACATCTTGCTGTCTAACTCCTATTTCACTTTGCTACAGGCATTTATTAGGGCAGTGTTGGAATAGTTGAAAGAAAATAGAGTTGAATTGCTCTGCTTTAAAAAAAGAAGCTATGTGAGAGGACTTCTCATGTCTGCTCAAAAGGCAGCTCTGCTGAGACGTGGATTCAGTAGGAATTGAAGTGGTCTGAATGAGAATGCCATTTTTTTCTGGGTTCTCCCCATCTCTGCACCCACTAGTAGGATCAGGGGGGCAATGAATCATAGAATTATTTCAGTTGGAAAAGACCATTAAGATCATCAAGTGGAACATTATCTGGCTCTACCAAGTCTGGTGCCACACCATGCCTCTCAGCACCACACCTCTGCATCTTTTAAACAACTCCAGGGATGTTGATTCAACTACCTTCCTGGGGAACCTATTCCAGTGTTTCATAGACCTTTCAGTGAAGAAGCTTCTTCTAATATCCAATCTAAACCTCTGCTGGTGCAACTCCAGGCCATTTCCTCTCCTCATATCTCTTGTTACTAGGGAGAAGAAACCAACACCCATTTTGCTACAACCTCCTTCCAGGTAGTTGTAGAAAACAAAATGTTCTCCCCTCAGCCTCTTTCAGACTAAACAACCTCAGATCCCTCAGCTGCTCCTCAGAAGACCTGTTCTTCAGACCCTTCAGCTTCATTGCCCTTCTCTGAACCTGCTCCAGTACTTCAATATCTGTCTTGTAGTGAGGGTTTAAAAACTGAACACAGTACTCATGGTGTGGCCAAGCTGACTCTGGAGCTTTCTGGTTGTTTTATTCAAATGAGGTTGGCCTGTAAGGTGCACATAGGTATTGCTGTCTTTGATGCTTGACTTTTCTTTCATCTGTTACATACTCATCAAGCCCATTTTTTGTGTTTCTTGGCAACCTTACAGGAAGTGGTGCAGATGGTTTGAGCACATACTGGCAGTTAGGAAAGTCAGTGCAATTGTAGTGAAGAGCCAGAGGAGACCTGTGAAACAGAGAGCTGTGATAGCTTCACTCCTCACTCCCTTTGAGGAGAGTTTTATGGAATGCTGCTGCCTTCTTCCTAACTGCATCCATGCAGCATTTTTCATTGCCACCTGCTGCTGGAGACAGGCACTGCACTGTCTTTCACATCTCAGGTCCTTTGCTCTCTTCCATCCTGGGTTTGAAACACCACCAACTTGCTCCCCAGGCAGCCAGTCAGTATTCTGGCTGGAACCACTGTTGGTAATCAAGAAGGCAGTAAATGCTCCCTTTGAGATTACTGGCTAGCAATGTCGGTTTGCATGAGCAAGGAACAGTGAGGTTCAGGCTCTTTGGGAGTGGAGCAATGTCTGTGAAGCCTGAGGTGGAAGATACAGTCATTGGAGTAGTGGCAAAGTAGCATTTCATGCTGGCTGGGTGTAACAGATGGGGTAATTAATTGATGCAAGATGATTTTTTTTAAATTAACATTGTTTATTAATTTTGGTATTCAGGAGTCTCTCTCTCTCACACACACACACACACACTGACCACTAATTTTAGTAATAATCAGGTTCTCTTGCAATGGTCATGGAAACATTATACAGATGATAACATAGGATCTAGAATATTGAAGAAATAACTAGCAAAAACATAAACATTTAAACCCAATTGAACTGGAAGAGAAAGTTCTTGCAGTCAATATACCACTTGTCCACTATACAGACTCAAGAAGCTCCTTTCTACTTATGGCAGAAGGCAATTAGTAAATTACAAGAGGCTTTAAGTATTTACTCACAAATATTAGCTCCCAACTTGTGCGGCTAGCTACAGCTTCAGACAGTACCCAAAACACTTGCAGGGAGTTCTGTCAGTATCTTGTCAGCCACTGAGAATTCCGATTTTTCCCAGGCTTCACAGGATACTGGGAAAGGAGGCATACGATATCTGACCTGGTCCTGGTTTCTCTGGATGATCTGTGTGTCCATTCCAGGGCTCCTTGTCTTGGCAGGTGTAGGCAGGATGTCTTGCAATGTGCAGGCCTGGCATGGATGTCACGCTGCCTATACAGGCCTATTGTGAGGAGGTATTTGGAGCCTGTTCCTGGTAAGCTGGAGGCAGGCAGTTTCCAGGCAAACTCAGAGTATCCAGGTTTGTTACTTTGTGGCAGAGCTAGCTTCTAGCTTAGCAAAGATGCAGAAAGCAATAAAGCATTGAGGCATAACACTGCCAGAAGCAGAGAGCAATGGTGTCAGCAGGCAGCAGCAAGTAAGCAAGCATGAATACAATGGCAAGGCATTTTGTGTTACCTGCTCATCAATGTAGCCCCAGATTAATGGGCCTTTGGACACAGAACAGCCAATCGGAATGGCAGTTAGCCAACCTTGACCATATGAGGCAAAGCCATAGGCTTGCTTTACCCAAATTTGGGAAAACATAGGCCTTGCATGAGGACAGGCACAAGCCAAGTGTATGTACCTTGTTTACCGGAGGATGTAAACAGGAGAAAGCAAGTTTGGGCAAGCCAAGGTCTGTAGACTCAGTGGCTCTAGGTTATTTGTCCTCTTTCCTGCAGTTGCTTCTCTCCAAAACAGAGAGAAAGAGAGCAGAAAAACGTCTGGGAAACCAGTACATGTATAAGCCTATTTTGGTGTATTCAGGCCTACAACAGCTCTGGGGTTGCTATACTTACACGCTACATGCTTAGTACTCTGCCAACCCTTAAATTTTCTCCTCACAGGCAATAGTAGAGTATTACTCCACTATTAAATCCTCAAGGATTCTCCAAGGGAAGGAAACTTAATGCTGGAGGGGTGTTTGATACTGGACAGCCTGCCTAAAAGGGTCCATCCTGGGCTACAGTGCTTCCAGAACTTGCCTTCACTTGTCACCCATGTTCCCCACATGCAAGCTCTCCCATAGCAGTGCCTGTCACCTAAGGTGAAATTAATACTTCTGGGAGCTGTGTGCACTAATAGTACAATGTACTATGAGCCAGAATACTGATCTCCAGTGTGCAGGTGTAGCCTGGCTGTGGAAGACCATGCTGTGGTCTGCAGCTGTTTGTAACAATGCAACATTGACCTTTTGATTCAGAGCCCGAAGATAGGTAGTAGCCCATGTCAGAAGCTTCAGAGAAATACTTTAAGGAGGAAACACTGTCAATAGGAAATGATTATTCCTTACCTCATTGCCTCAGTCATTGACATCAACTTGAAACATGACAGCTCAGAACAAGTCTTAATTAAAACATACCCCATCTAATAGAGTACAAGGAAGTGGCCTCAGGATAAACCAGAGGAGGTTTATATCAGATATTAGAAGAAAATTCTTCACTGAAAGGGTTATTGAACACTGAAACAGGCTTCCCAGGCAGGTGGTTGAACTGTCTTTCCAGAAGGTGTTTAAAAGACACAGAGATGTGGTGCTGAGGGATATGGTTTATCTCCAGCCTTGGTAGAGCTAGATTGTGTTTGGACTCCATGATTTTAGACTGGACATTAGGAAATAAAAATTCACAAGAGTGGTCAGGCATTGGAATAGGCTGCCCAGGGAGGTGGTTGAGTCACCAACCCTGGATGTGTTTAAAAATCATTTGGATGTGGTGCTCGGAGATGTGGTTTAGGGTGCACTTTTTAGAGTAGGGTTATCAGTTGGACTTCTTTTCCAGCCTGAGTGTTTCTGTGGCTCTGTGATCTTCAAGGTCTTTTCCAAGTGAAAGAATTCAATGATTCCATGATTCTAACACAAACATGTTTTTTTTCTCAGGACCTAGCTTTGAGGACCTGATAAGCCTTTGACCTACAAATATCTTATAACACTGAGTTCCACAGGCTCAGGGCTCCCTTTGTGAACAAGGGCCAGCTTGACTTGCTGCTGCAGAACTAAGTGGCTTCTGTAGGTGAAGGCCTAAATACTTTTTTTAAGCAAGAGAATGTTACATAGCTTATTCCACTTTAAGGTTTCCTAACTTCAAGTTATATTTTATCTTCAGCTTCCTCATTTCTTTTTAGGAGACCAACACAGCCAGACCAGCACAATGATAATAGGTGTGATTCATTTTTCCAGTATGCATATTTTCTCCCTTTTTTTTTCCTTTTTTAAAAATGTGATTACTCTCAGCCTGTCACATCTCCTTGTCTAATTCAAACCGTGCTTCTTGGCAGCTGTAGCAAATAAGCAATATTTCTCTTTTCATGTGCAAAGAAGAGACTATGACAGGATAAGAAGCTTCTCCAATGTAAGTGACAGCCAGAGTATATTTTGAATTAAGATTAGGATAGGCAGAATGAAGCCTTCCTTGGATGAATAAAAGAACTTTTCCTGTTAAGACCCAAAAATAACAATCATGCAGAGCTGGAGAATATAGAAATTCACAGCACATTGGTATAGAACTGATGGAAATATTTCCATAAAAACTCGTCGTGTTTCAGCACTCCTCTTTATTGAAGAAATTCCACCACCACCCCCTGCCACAAATGCACCAGCCAAACCTCTACATCTTCAGCTGTGATGACAGCACTTGTGCTCTTAGAAAGCAAGTCCTTTCTGTGAGTGATTACATACATAATTAAGGACATGGTTTCAAAGCAGTCCTATCCATGGTTGGAAAGCCTGTGTTTCTGTGGGGAATAGTCTCTCCTAAAATGCACTGGGGCCAGTTCTCTCTAACATCTTCGTCAATGATCTGGAACCTTCAGTACCTTTACAGTCAACATCAAATTGGGTGGGAGTGTTGATCTGCTGGAGGGTCAGGAAACAGCCTTCAGCAGCATCAGGGGAGGTTTAGGTGGGACATTAGGAATCATTTCTTCACTGAAAGGGTTGTCAAGCCCTGGAATAGGCTGCCAAGTGAAGTGGTGCTCCAGGTCTTTCACCAGCCTCATTGTCCTTCACTGGATACATTCCAGCATTTCAATGTCATTCTCATAGCGAGGGGTCCAGAATTAAACACAATACTTGAGGTGTGACCCTCACCAGTGCTGAGCACAGAGGGATGATCACCTCCCTGTCTCTGCTGGCCACAGTGTTTTTAATACAAGACAAGATGCCATTGGCTTTCTTGGCCACCCAGGCACACTACTGACTCATGTTCAGCTGACTATCAACCAGTACCCCTAGGTCACTCTCCAAGTTGCAACTTTCCAGCCACACATTCCCAGGTTTGTAGCTTAGCATGGGGTTGTTGTGATCCAGGTGGAGGACCTGGCACTTGGGCTTGTTAAACTTCATACAATTAACCTTGCCCCATCAGTCTAATCTGCCCTGATCCCACTGTAAAGGTGCCCTATCCTCTAGCCTGTCAACAGAGCCACCCAGCTTGGTGTCATCTGTAAACTGAGAGTGCACTCAGTCCCCTCATACAGATCATTAATAAATATATTATTACCCCAGTACTGAACCCTGGATGATACCACTAGTAGTTGGGCACCAGCCAGACTTAACTCCATTCTCCACCACTCTTTTGGCCCAGCCATCATCCAGTTTTTATCCAGTGCAGAGTGCACTTATCTAAGCCTTGAACCATGAGTATCTGAAGGACAGTGCTGTGGGAGACAGTGTCAAAGACTTTACTGAAGTCCAGGCAGACAATGTCCACAGCAATTCCCTCATCCACTAGGTGGGTCACCGTGTTGTAGAAGGAGATCAGATTAGTCAGGCAGGACTTGCCTTTCATAAACCCATGCTGACTGGGCCTGACTGCCTGGTTGTCTTGTAAGCGTCATGTAATGCCACTCAGGATGACCTGCTCCATGAACTTTCCTGGCACTGAAGTCAGTCTGACAGGCCTGTAATTTCCTAGATCAGCTTTCTGGCCCTTTGTGTAGATGGGAGTCACATTTGCTAGCCTCTATTCAGCTGGAACCATCCCAGTTAACAAGGACTGTTGAAAATAATGGTGAATGGCTTGGTGAGCACACCTGCCAGCTCCCTAAGTAACCTTGGGTGGATCCCATCTGGTCCTATAAACTTGTGCACATCTAAGTGGCACAACAGGTCATTGATCATTTCCTCCAGGACTGTGGAGCCTGCTTTCTGCTCTGCTATCTTCCATTTCCAGGAGCCTTACAGAGCAATTAGTGTCACTGACAAGTATTGAGGCAAAGTAGCCATTCAGTAGCTCAACCTTTTCCTTGTCTTTGGTCACCAGGTTCCCTTCTACATCTAGTAGCAGGTGGCGATTCTCCCTAGCTCTTTAGTGTTAACGTACCTATAAAAAGCTCTTTCTGTTATCCTTAATGACAGTGTTGTAGCTGAACTTTGGCCTTTCTAATTTTTTCCCTATGTATCCTTGCAAGAGCCTTGTACTATTCCTGGGTTGCCTGCCCTTCCTTCCATAACCTGTATACTTTCCTTTTCTTCCTGAGTTCTACCCAAAGCTCTCTGCTTAGCCAGGGCAGTCTTCCATCCTGCCAGTTCATCTTCCAATGCATAGGGACAGCTTGTTCCTGTGTCTTGAAGATTTGCCTCTTGAGGAATGTCCAGGTTCCTGGACTCCCTTGTTCTTCAGGACTGCCTCACAGGGGGATGCCATCAACCAATTTCCTAAATGAGTCAAAGTCCACCCTCTGGAAGTCCAAGGATGTAGTTCTATTGACCTCCCTCATAAAGTCACTAGGAATTGAAAACTCCACCATCTTGTGGTCAGTTTGCCCAGTCTTCCCTCTGTGCTTATCAAGGTGGCTGATTAAACTCTGCTTAACACCATGTATTACTGACACAAAGAAAACTTCCAAAGAAGTGTCCAGGCAACTAATTTGAGGTGTTAACACTGAGTTCTGTCAATATTGTCCACATGAGGTAAATGGGAATCAAAGACTAGAATCTATAACAGACATTTGCTGGTGGCAGTTGTTCTTCCTTCAGGATTCTCAGCAGAAAGTAAGAAAACTTTCACTCCAGAACTGGAATCAGTATCAATATGCAGATCTTGCAGATGAGCTGAAATGACCATTTATAACATAAAAATGAAGAGGTAAAGAGACTGAAAGTGGCTGGAGCTAGACATAATTACAAAAGAATACCTTTTACTTCTTGTTCGATGGCCCAAAGCAGAAGTTATTATTTGAAGGGCTCACTATTGTTTTGAAGTGCTCAAAGTCCAGTTAGCCTCAGTAGAGTGAATAAGCTATCCACAGCGGAAGCCAAATACACTGCAAGGTATAGAGCAGGACACAACAGACCACTATGGAGGTTTTTGGGGTATTTTTCCCCATAATATGAAGATGTTCCTCAGAACACTAATTACAGTAGGATGGAGTATTTGTTTGGTCTAAAAATATTCCCACTGAGACAATCAGAACAGCTACTAAAAACCAAAGAACATTCCCCATCACTGCATAACCATGGATGTAAAGAAAAGCTAAATGGAGCTATCCCTGAAACCTCTTTTGTTAGAGATCATCATGAAAATCTCAATGGTTTGCTTAATACTGTAACATATATTACAGGGAGATAAAGGAAGTAATACTTCATCTGTCTGTGATAGGTTTTATTTCTTTGATGCCAGTTGAAAGGAGTCTCTTTGGCAAGAAAATGATAATCTTGTTGCACAGATATCCAAACTGGAAATAATTACGTTCTCTCTGTTTTCCCAAAGCAAAGAAAGCAATTCAGAAGGAAGAGCAGACAGTACCTTGGACGGTATTTTTATGTGCTGGGTGTCATATTCTGCTTGTCACAAGAAAAAAAAAAAAAAAATAAAAAATCTCTGTCTAGCAGTATGGAGAAAAACAACCAAAATTCCCCAATCTTGAACCCCCAGCAAAATTCCAGAAAGGAACAGATAGATCCATTATTGTATCCGTATTACTGAAGGAAGTAGCCAGAAATCTGGCACAGAGAATGTGAAACCAAATCTAATCAAACCTGCAGAGGAACTGCCAAAGTCCAAATGAAGCAGACAGATTTGATACAAAATGCAAGGTTACAGGGGAGAGAGCAGCCTGCTCTTTCTGCTTGCTCGTCACTGTGTTGACTCACAGGGTGTTTACAGACTGACTTGGAATGAACGACTTGAATAATGCATTCCTCGAGCAGCATAAATATTTTTCCTGCATTGCCAGCTGGATGTTAACCAACCCATTAATATTTAGTTGATGTATATTCACCCGTACAGATGCTGTCACTGGTCTGAGTCTTCCAGCTTAAGTGGAAAGCTCCTCTTCATACCCACTGAATTCTGAAACAGCCCAGAAAAATAAGCATTTAAGATGACAATGAAAAAGCATCAGGGAGATTGGACAGACACATTTCAGCATGTTGCTGGCAGGTGGTGGAATGTGCCAGCTGCCCTTAGCTTTCCAAGATGTGCCAATTGACCTTACGGACATGCTAGCAGTGGGCATCTTACTCCTTTCAAATAATGTCCCAGTCAGTGGCTAGTGATGGTACTAGAGACCCACACAGAAAATGGAGATATTAGTATAAAACAAAGACAGACAAAGCAGCAGTGTAAATGAGGCATGAGAACAGGCATTTCACAGACACGAGCACAAGATATGTAAGTAAACATGTGCTTCAAAGGCTAAAGCAAGATGTATGACACATAGGCAATTCTTTTCTTGAAAGTGTGAGATTGAACGGGAGGAATTCTTTAAATCCATTGTGAGGGACATGGCATTAAGGTAATTGCTTGTTATTCATGGTAAAGCAGCACTGTCAGCACTAACATTGACAGTCTGTAGTTGTACAGTGTGTCTGCTGAGTGCAAGTGTCCTTAGCTACCATGCTTGCCCACTAAATAGAAAAGACAGGTGAAGGAAATCTTATAAAATATTTTCATCTAAGCCAAAAGTTTGGTGATGTTTCCTCCACCATAAACAGGTAAGGTAAGGACAAATATTTCTCCTGATCAGAAACAGGCAGACCCTTTTCTTAAAATGTTGAACACTGGGGTGGCACATTGTTGTCATGGCTCAAATGCAAGAACCTTCATCCAGAACTCATGAGCTGCATAGTCACCTTTGTGCTGGTGTGTCCACTTTAGTAACCTTCACTGAAAATCCATGGGAAGCCTTCTGATAAATGCCTCCATGTGTAACAGAAGAAGGGAAATGAAATAATCGTGTTATTTCTGTGCAGTTCTCCTCTGGTGCAGTTCCTTTCTGGAGCAGGGCTTTCTCTCAAGGCAACCTCTGCTTCTTCAATCACATTGATTATGGGGAACTGGCTTCAGAATATGCCACTGCTGGTCTGATTTCTCTCCATTCTACTTTCTAACTCTCAGTTCCCTGCTGCTAACAGTCAATTTCCAAGTATTTTTGGTGCCATTCCAAATCCCCAAGTGTAACAGTATCCGCAGCACTTTTACACACTTCTTCCATAATTTTCTGCTATTTCACGCATTTCCCTGACAATCCATCTTTGGGCTACCATCTCTCTCAGCTCCAGGATGGAAAGATGAAACCAGAAGCTGCTGTAGCTCCCTTAATCATTGCTGCATTTGATGATGGCACTGAGGTGGCAACAAGAAGGTTTCCCTGCAACCTATTCTGGGTGATTCTGTTTTAGAGGGCTGTTGGACTAGATGATTTCCAGAGGTCTCATCCAGCCTGCTGGGATTCTGTAATATGTGTCCTGTCTGTTTGCTGGTTTATGCTCTATGCTTCAGAGATGCCAGAGGAGAGGAAAAATGACATGATTCTGTCTTGATGACAGAGGAAAAATGACATGGTTCTGTCTTGGCTTTCCCCTTCTTCTGATTGCAGCTTCCATTCATGATTCAACCAAACACCCAAACTTTAACTAGAAACCAAGCCTGGAACCTCCATTTCAGGGGAATTCCAGCTCCAGCGTGTCCCAGTTTACCACAGCAGAAACTCATTTGCTCTTAACAGATGCCTTTTCCTTTCTTTTCTTCTGCAGAGCCTAAAGCTAGCTGCAGATTAGGCCGGTCTGCCTCTACGTCGGGTGTGCCTCCTCCATCCGTCACTCCGCTCAGGCAAGGCAGCGATCTCCAGCCCAGCCAGGTACCATCGTTAGCCAATCGTGAATGACTTCATGTGCTGCAACATGCCAAATGTCTGTCACCCCTGTGTCTGTCATTTATTACAGTAAATGATTTCTTTGGGTTTTGTCTTTTTTTTCCTGTGCGTGCATCTGTATGTGCACATTCCTCATCAGCAATGGAATTCCTCTGGCCACAGCCAGCTGAATTTCCTTTGCTCTTAATTCCTTGTATCCTCTTCTGTCTTCATTCTGTAATATCAATGTAGTAAAACTGTACTGTATGACTTGGCTAGGTTTTTTGGTTTTTTCACCTTTTCTGTACTTTTTTACTGTCTTTAAAATTTATCAAACTTTGATAAATTTAATCTGTGTTTTTGTGTAAATCTCTTTCAAATGTCTTGTCTAAAGCACTTGTTTGTCAATGACTTGTACATACCTGACTTATGCCCAGTTGTTCTTCCGTGTTTGTGCCTGTCTCACCTTTATTTTGAGCTTAGTGCATGATTGTATGACACTTGATTTATCACTGTCCTGAAAGCTGCTCCTACAGCAAGTTGTTTTGTTCAGTTAAGGCAGCTGGACTCTCTTCAGCTCCAGGCTTACAGGACTGCTACATAGTCCGCTGTGGTTATATTTATTGCGTATTTTTAGGAATCAAAAACCACATCAAAGGGGTAACATCGCCTTCAATCTAAAACAGAGACATTTTTTTTATCCTACTCAAAACCAAAAATACCACATAGAGCCTGGAGAAGGATATGAAAGTGTCTGAGGTTGGCAAATTTCTCCCAACAGTGAGAAAATGAGGAAGAAATAAAGACACAGAAACCTGTACTTACCTTTATTTTATATGCTAATGCAGATATTGTATAATTTTGCTGTGCAAACTTGTATTATTAGTTTGATGGAACTAACTGCTGAGAGTAGCAATTGAGAGAAGAGGTTTCATTTAAATGTGATGTGAATGCCTTCTGTCAAGCTCAGAGCACTCTGGCATGGCATCGCTCTTGTGTATGGGCCTACACATCACTCTGTGTGGGGGGGGTGGTATATTTGCACAGAGACACAGACATACATGTATAGATGTGCACACAGATATATGTATGTGCACATACGTATCAACACCTTTATCTAGATGGGGAATTTTTGTCTGGCTTTCAGGGAATGATTCCCCATAATACTATTGAATCTCAATGAGATTTGAGTGGAAAACTCCCCAAGGACTGCTTTGTAATGATCACATATGTAAATTGTTTGTAGTTTGGTGAGCTGCTTCTGGAGGGTCTTGATCCGAGTAGAGACCAGAAGGGTAAGACTGGTTTGCTCAAGTGCTTTTTAGGAAGGTTCTGCTTGGGCAGTTGAGTTCATGCAGGTTAAAATCCTTTAACATTCAAAACTACTGTTGGAGTATTACTTCTGGACACAGAACCTGGCACATTTCTAAAGCATATTTTACACAGGAAGATCAGATCCATAATGGAGATTCTAAACGACAGGCCATTTAAATACCATGTCAAATGTTCCTTCATCTAGGGAAGAAATCAGGGTAATTGTTCTTCCAAAGGTTCTGAGTGTTCATGTAGTGTATGATTTGTGATTAAACAGAATGCCTTGGTGGTTGCTCAGTGGCAAAGGCACCTTGGGTGTTTTGAAGGGATTTGAGTCTCTCAGTTTGTATTAAGAACTAAACAATAAGCCTTGAAAGCAGAAGCTGATGCGATAGAAGAGATAATGAGCCTCTTAGAAGCTGCAAGTAGGGTTCACTGAAACTGCAAGAAAAATCCACCTCACTTTGCACAGAAGAAAAGAACAAAGATGATAAGAGGAATTTTCAAGTGACTGTAGAGGGTGATCTTGTTAATTGAATTACATACAGAATGGGTGTGGCTTCATGAGAATCAAAAAAAGCTAGTAAAAGCTTTTTCTCTCCATAGTTTTCACTTCAGATCCATCTCTTACTGTCATTTATTAGGTGTCATTTATTATGATGACATAATTTTGTAAATATGCAGATTTGTCCCTAATCCCATCAGAATGACAGAACTCCTATTACATTCTTTGGGGCATATATAGAATCATAAAATGGTTTAGATTGGAAGGGACCTCAAAGATCATCCAGTTCCAACCCTCCACCATAGGCAGGAACACCTCCCACTAGAACAGGTCACTCAAGAGGGAGCAACCTTACTTATACACCTGATCTCTCTTAATATGTAAATAACCTATGAGGCATGAAATGATTTTGCAAATGGCCTGATTGTTGACCAATTCTGATCCTGGCAGGCTGTGGTAGACAGGGTATTTATTCTCTATGCTGTGGCTATTGATTGTATTGGTATTGGTTTTCTTAACCACATCCCAATCAGCAGCTAGACTTTCCAGAAAATTTTGAGGGTGCATTCCACCATCCACCTCTTCATTGACAAGATAGGCACAGCTGACATTGACACAGGGAAACAGGATTGAGGAAAGGGCAAGTTGCTGTTAATCCGTTTTCTCAAATCTTCATGTATCTCAAACTGATGTTTTTTTTAAATTTTGAACTTGGAGGGGAAAAAAGGGAGATTTGCAGCTGAGCTCTCAAGGTCCATCATTTTGAACATAGGAAAGGACAAAGAATTGGTGAGAATGCTTAGTAAACGAAAATAGGTCTGGTCTAAGGAAAGCTAGATTATAATTCCAATCAAATATTGACTAAGAATGTAACTGTTGACATTTAACTTCCCTATGCCTTATTTTCTTGTTTATTGATCCAGGAATTGTGAAGATTAACCAGTTAATATTCACAGAACATATTTATGGTGTGTTGATGGTAAGCACTATAGTGATCACTTGTAAATAAAATGAAGGAGCTTGCAAGCAGAGATTAATCATGTGGCTGTGCTCTAGTGGAGAACACTTTGCAGTTCTGTAGTGTAGCAGCAGTCAGCACTTGCTAACAGGCTGAGCCAGACAAAGAGCATGTGGTTCTGTACTTAGATCTGGTACATGGTGAGGGCATTTTGAAAGAGCTGGCTGTGGGAAGTAACCTTGACTGAAGTTGTGAATTGACTCAATAAGCACAAGTTTATCTTGGAACTGAGGTTATAAATTGTGTGAGGAAAAAGTTTACAAAATTAAGGCAGTAGGAAAGGAAGTCAAGTGAAGAGTTTGTAGCTGTGATACAGCAGAAGCATGGAACATATTTGTTTTACAGGCGACATATGACTATATTACCTAAATATCTTGATGCAAATATCCCAAAGAGAGGAACATAATAGCAGAGAAAGGTTCTAGATGTCACAGAATGTAATGTCTTATGATGTTCTTTGGTGTTAGCAGAGAGCTTGCAGGGAATGGAAAAGTGTTCTGGAAGGTACAGTACATTACATCTTAGAGATAAGAAATGTGTGAATAAAATCAGAAATAGTGAAAGTCCATCTGTCCAAGTAAATAGCTCTTCATCCATGTTGCTGGAGTCTCTATGCAGGTGCCTGAGCCTCCTGCAGCAGGCATGGTCAGGTGTTTCGCACTGCAGTGGTAAATGCTCTGTCATATCAGAAGGTCCTCATGGTGAACAAATCTGCTCACTTATGCAAAGCAGCAGGATTTGGAGTCATGAGTATCACTGCAACACTGTGATGCTTTCCTGCATCCTGTCATTCCCTACATCTTCACCTCAGGGTAAGGAAAGATTGCACTCCATTGATGGACTCAAAAATCCCTGTCACGTCCAGGATATATGTGCACTGAGCACGAAAAAAAAACCCAAAACATTTCAAGCAGTCTGCACTGTGGAAGTCCCTCTCAAGAGCAGAGCATCCCAAATTCCTATTTTTAATGGACATAAAATCATCTTGAGGTCACTGCCAGGCTTCTCCAAAACAATCTTCAGCACACCAAAACCCCAACAGTTTCCAGTTTAAGGTAAAGAAAAAAAAAACCAAACAAAAAACCCCAAACACCAGTATAACTATCTCCAGATTTTTTCTTACAAATGAAATCTGCAAAGTGAGGTTTGTTTTCATTAAGATGTAACAGCTGTTGGAAGATCACAGGTATTAAGCTGCATAGTAGCACAGCACAGCCTCTGAAAACAAAGCTCTTGATGGTTGCAATATGGTATTTTCAGCTCTTCTGTAAAGCAGAGACTATTTTCAGACAGATTTCCACCAAACTCTGTGCCTTATCTGCACATGTGCAACCTCTCTTCCTGCTGCCTAGCAGTCACTTGCTTTTCAGTGGGATGACAGCAGTATCCTTTACTGTTGCCTCCTTGAGGTTTGCTGTCTTAATTCTGAAGGTTTGCCTGCCTCTTAAGGTCTGGTGCCTTCTTGTGGGAAGGACTGGGTACTTATATCTAGCTCCAATTTAAGCAAGGAAAGAAGATTTCAGTGTTACAGTTGTGATCAAAGTGAAATCCAGAAGTCATGCTGAGATTAGAAGGAATGACTCGGAAGATGGGATGAAGATACAGGGACAGCTATGAATTAAGGAGTTCTGACTTGCACTAAAGTAATGAAGAAAAATCTTGAAAATGGATCATAATCAACACTGACACATTTTTGGTGTCAATTTTCCCAAAAAGAATTCAGCTCAGCTCATTACTTGCCTACGCCCCCAGCAAGATGAAATGGAAATGTTTTTCCCTTAGACAATCCCATCAGTGAACATGATACAGAAGGCCCATGCAGTGAACAAACTAACCATTACCCTTCTGACATGAGATTTCACTTACTTTCTGGTTTATTTGAATACAACACAGACAAAAAGGAAGTGCTCCCGTTCAAAGAATGGACTTGACTGTGTAGTTGTCGCCTTGCCCCAGACATTGTGAATACATCAATAGTTTATGTATATTTGATAGGCAAGGATATAAGGTACAGGTTGGCTCCATAAGTTCTTCTTTTAGAGAGATGAATAGTAAAGGAATCAAGTGTAGTGTTTAAGTAAGGTCTAGCCTACCAAGCTCTGAGATGTCTAAATCGGGGTCAAGTTGACGGTTGTCTGGGTTTTATAAGAAGTGCCTGCAGAGGGCAGTGACACCCTCAGTGATCGTGTCAAGCTGCATCCCTCCTGCCGGGTTTCGTGGTGGGACTGGGTAGCAGTGCTCAGGGGAGAGAGAGCAGCAACCTGTAGTGGTGCTGTGGTGGGTGGGCTGATTCTTGTTCTTGGTGTTTGACCTCACTAAGCTTAGCAGAGTCCTTGAAAGCAAGAGACCGGGACTTCTTTAGCATCGTTGTTTAGTATTCTGTTGAGCCTGGCTTGATGCTGGCGTCCACCAAAGTCGCTGTGTGACTGTCATCCTCAGCTGGACAAGACAGAAGAAATACAACAAAAGGGTCGGCAGCTGGCAGGACTGAGTTGCGGGTGGGACGCCTTGGGCAGCTGTGTTCTGCTTGACAACTGACGGTTTGATTCTATCCTTTCTGGCCTCCTTCAGCCTGTCTGTCTCCCTGGCCACGCCGCACCGACTGCCGCAGGCAGGCGAGGCTCGGCGATCTTATGGCGCCGCCTGCTGGTCGCGGCGGAGGCGATTGCCCTCCGCCCGGCTGAGGCCTGACAATGCCGGAGACAGAGCACAGAGCCCTGCCCAGGGGGAGATACAAAGCACGATCAGGTGGTACAGGGAATTCGACCCTTGCTCAGAGAGGTCGGTGGTTTGTTCAAAGCAGGGTTTCGATGTGTTGTTTTTTTATTTTCCCTCCAATTTAATCAGAAGTGCTGCTCAGGAATCCTGTGCAGAAGCTGTTGAAAGCCATGGCCACAGAAGGATGGCTGCCGTACTGCCGCTGCCATCCCAGCACCACACACAGCCCTGCACTACATCATCTGGCACTGGAGAGGGAGGAGGCTTGCAAGAGCCTCACCTGTTACATCACACATTGTTCCATACAGCGGCTTAGATAATGTTTTAAGACTCAATATTTAGGTGCTAACAAAAATGTAGTGAAAACACACACGTTGGGAGACCTTATTACTCTCTGCAACTACCTGAAAGGAAATTGGAGCAAAATGGGGGAGTCGATCTTCTCTCCCAAAGAACAAGCAATAGGACTAGAGAAAATGGCCAGAGGAGAAATAGTTTATTCCCCAAAAGGGTTGTCAAGCTCTGGAACAGGCTGCTCAGGGCAGTGGTGTGTAATGTGGTGCTGAGGGACATGGTTTAGTGGTGACCTGACAGTGCTGGGTTAACAGCTGGACTCAGAGAATTTAAAAGTCTCTTCCAAACAAAACAGTTGCACGATTTTATAGTTTTATTTAGAGGGGGGAGGGACACGCACAGGACATGACAGGGACAGGGATGACACACGTGCTAGCATTGACACTGGTACGAGACCTAAACTTCAGAGCAATTTAATTTTGTACTCTAGATACAAAACCCCAAACACATTCTGACTGCTCCATTTTACACCAAAAGAAAGATGGAAGTGAAATATGACAAACAAAAAGCTGAGATATGTATTTAGCTGTTCTGCCCATGCATTCTTATGAGTGATATGCTGAAGTTTAAGTGCAGTATAAGCATATTGTAAGAAACTTTAGAGGTATAATTCTGAGTTGGATTCTAACAACTATTGACTGCTTTTCATCAATGCAGTTAAGCTTTTGTCTCATGCATAAACTCATTAATAACTCTGTAGTGGGTCTTCAGCTCTGAATGTTTCTAGCTTTAGTTGGGTATGCAAAGCATATAATAATCCTTGTATGCCTTGTAAGGGTTGTGTTCAGCCTGTAATTAATGAATGCAAGAAGGGTTAATCATTACTATTATGGCTATAATTACTTTTTAAGGCACCTAGACTAAGTGCTTCCCTGGCGAATTGACATTATCATGCTTTAGCTGGCACATGTGTATCCGAAAGCATATGGGATCTGTGCTACTCTGTGAGCATAAAGAAAGCATCTGTGCTCTTCTGTTATTCTCAGCTTAAAGTTGCCATTTCCCTCTGCAGTCACATACAGGGGTTCAAAGCAGGCAGTAAATATTCTGCAGTTGCTGGGTGCCAGAGTAGGGCTGGGCAGCTCACTGCTGCACTGAATGGATTCTGCTGCTGAAAAAATGAGCATCTATAAATCAGGAGCCTCTGTTCCATGTCTGGTCACAGCAGTCTGTTTTTAACTTTCATTGCATGAAAGAAATATAGTCCTTGCAGGTAGGTAGGGAACTCCACAGGCTGAAATACTCTATCATCCAGTTTGCATACTAGAAGAAATAGTAGCAATTAAAAAATATGTGAATTCAGGTCTGCCATGTAGTGTTAACCCATGTCAGTGCTCAGTATTTGCCAGATGTACTCTTGATGATTCACAATATGAAAACAACATCACAATCTAGTGGTTCTGCCCCTGTGGTTCTAGTAATGCAGAAGGATTTTCAGTGAAAGAGCCAACTTCTGTAATTGTTCTGTCTGTGCCAAAGGGAAAAAAGATCACCCCTGAGCTCTGGTTAAAGGCCTCAGGGGACATGCAGTCATGGAATCCTAGTCAAAAGGAATATCTAACAACAGTGCTAATTGCCACTCTAGTGCGACTTTCTCTATCCCTCCTTTTCCCTCTAATTTTCAGAAGTTTTAAAAGTCTGTTGTTATTTTGGATGTAGAATAGCAGAATGCATGAAACTATTTATGGGCTGGTGGCAATCATTTTCCTCTTCTCCTTGTGTGTAACTGCCAAGAGTTCCCATTCAGCCAGCGCAATGCCTCTGAGATCTCTGTCTCTCTGCTCCTGGAGCCAAGAGTCTGATTGTTCTTTTTTGGTACCCCATCCTTTTCTTCATTCAAAATATATCTTCACAGTGTGGGAACATTCCCGTGCCACTCACTCTGTAATCAGAGTCCAATGGGGTTTTGGTCTGGACTTTGTATACACTATTTATTGTTCTGGATGGTAGCTTCTATTTCTGCTTGTGAAGCTGTTCCCTGAAAGGGACTTAATTATTCCTTATGCTTAACCATCACCTTTAATCCTTATGCTAAACCATCACAAAGATCTACCACAGTAATGTTTGCAGTCATAGTCTAAGGGTCATAGTCATAAATGTGGTCTCCATGTTGGTAGAAAATGTGTGTAGAAGGACTGTCCTTACCCCAAAGATTTGTAAGCTCAGTGTAACAGATGAGAAAAGAAACAGTTGCAGCTGGGAGTGGATTGGCGAGTATGTGACTGTCAGGAATTGCTTAAGCTTTGGTTTGTGTGAAGTGAGAAAGTGCAAAAATTATTTGAGGTGCAATCTACTGTATCTTCAACAGTGATTTGAGTTGGTCTTATATGCCACTAATACAATGAAAAGGATTTGAATGTCTAAAATCAAAAAACTAGGTAAATTTGACTAGAAGAGAGGTCTGTCCTGCCTGCCTGCAATGGGAAGCTAAAAGTTTGGAAGCTCATCACTGTACAAATCATATTCTGCTTCTCCACTGGAGGAGGAAACTCCTCTAGGTACCTAGGAGAAATGACAGGTGCAGAAGAACCCACGGTGTGGTACAGAGTGAAACCCCTGGCACAAGCCCTTCACTAACTGAACATGGGCCAATTATTCTCTTGAGATAATGCCTGAATTTGGCCTGAGTGTGTTCCAAAACCGGAATCACCCAGAGCCATAAGATTCTGCCTTCTTGTTCGGGCAGAACGTTCACAAGAATCAGGTACGAGCCACCACCTAGAAAGCAGTGCCCGAGCATGAGTTGTGTCCTGATGTGTCGCACAGCCTATGATTCTCTAAAGATCGGCGAGTTTGGATTTCCAAGTGCTTCCCTTTGCCTTTATGAGATGCAGCAGAGCCCCGTGTCCACGAGAGGGAGCCGCTGGATTACTTAACACCATTCTGGTACTGCCCTGCAAGGACAAATCTCTTGTACACAGGAAGGCAAAATTCTGCTGTCATCAGTCCAGTTAAATACACTGTCAACATTTTGGATGAGAACAAGAAGAATGTTAATGCTTTAGGGAAGGCTCCGTAGTGCATTGTGTAGAGTTTCAACTGAATCTGGTCTTACATAATCAGTGCGTGGGTCCAGAGCAGCCCAAAATGTTTCTAAGTATGCAAACTGCAAACAGAGAACACAGGTTAAAAGAGGAAAGAAAGGAAAGGAAACATAAACCTTGAAGTGGTTGGAATTGCCCCATCCATCATCACACATGGCATGCCTGACTGATTGGCAAGAGAAGCAAATGTGTCAAAGCCATCTTCCGCTGGCAGACAGCCCTGCTACACTGTCCCAACAGCTTTTCTTCAGTGTTCAGCCAGGCTGGTTGTGCAGCAGAAGCAGGTTACAGCATTGCTAAGTGCTCCTTTGCCAGGACTCTCATTTCAGCTGGTGAGCACTTGATTGGCAGTCTTCACACCACCAGTGTACCCTCTGCCTCAGCACCTGGGGGGAGCTTGGCAGAGGTGGATCTGCTGTCACAGTAGGTCTCAGGGCCCAGTCACGGCTGCTTCTCTACACTGCTCAACAGCATGGCTTTCAGGCACAAACAAGATATGTTGGGGGAAAGTAGTGATGGGTGAAAGCAGGTCAGCTGCAGGGAAAGTAGTGTCATAGAAGGTGGGTGTCAGACACAGGAACAAAATGATCAGTCTCTGAGCACCAGACCTAGGGTCTATCTTCACACCTTTCCTAGTCCTCAAGTGGTCGATTCGTTGCTGCAATATCAGCTGTGATGGAAGTGTCAGAGGAAGAATATTCCATCCCTTACTGTGATCTCTCCTTGTTCTTACACAGGCTTTGTGTTCTAGCCATCAAAGCACAGGGAGAGGTTAACTCCTCAAAGAACTTGTTGAAATTTCTCAAATATAACATTCTGACAAAGAATAAAACACAGCATTTATGAGGGTTTTCACTCCCCAGTCAGTATATTTTTACTGTCTATACCTAGTTGCTTTCCAAATTGAGAGTTACAAGTTATTTAAAACGAGTAGGACAGGCCTGAGAAGATTTCATCTATATGGTCTGTGGTGTCAGGGGGTTGTGCCTGATTTTGATAGAGTTGGGACGGTGTATTTCAGTGATTTGAAACAGCATTGTCCTGTCCTGTCTACAGAAACTAAATATTGTTTGAAAGTTCTTAATCTCATGTTTAGCTGCTCTTACAACATTGTACATAGTTTTACTAAAACTAGGTAGCAACTCACAGTAGCACTAAACAAATATATAACGTAAGTTGTGCAATATAATTTCAGTCCAAACATAGTAAGTTGCCTATGAAGGAATTTAATTTGGTAGCATTCCTCCCTCTCTAAAGAATCTGTCTTCAAGGTATTTCTCATAAATTTACTTACCCTCTTCTTAAAATTGTTAATTCACTTCAAAGCTTGTTCTGAGGCTTTTGTGTGCAAACAATTAGTTTAGTCACATTTAGAAGGATGCAGCAGCAGAACAATAGCAATTGCTGAGGTTATTTTAGATGGTCTTGCAACCACTATTGAAGACATTGTGCCTTGGTTAAAAAAAATACTTCAAAAAAACCCCAGAAGCATGTGATTTCCTTTATTCCTCCCCCCCTTTTCTGTGCGTATTTATGTTTAACTCAGGGCAAGAATTTTATAATATTCTTTAAAAAAAAAAAAAAAAGTAATAAAAATGGCATGAATTCCTGAAAGCATGGGTTTATATATAGGCTTTCTCTGTAAATGAAGCAAGAATTGTGTGTCCTAGGTAGAACTTGTCTGCTCATATGCATTTCTCTTACCTCCACGGGCTCCTACTTGTCTTTTGCCTTCTTTTGTCTAGGAACTGAATGTCTTGTACCATGTTTCTCTTTGAGCCATGTGTGCCTGACACATAAAACACGGCACAGAACAGCGAGGTTCTCCCCTCTGCCTGCCTTCAGTCCTGAGCCATCCAAGCTTTGTTCTCATGGTCGGCACCATTTCACCAGAGCCTTTTGGTGTTTGTAGAGCCTTATGCAGTATATTGCACTTACTGTACCTGTATAGTATCTTGTCTGTATACTGTATGTATATTCACCCATGTATGTATGTATGTATGTATAGGATGTTTCTATAGCCCTGTATATGTATGTGTGTTCGTTCATAGTCTTTCACTAGAAACCTGTGCCTATTCATTTACATTCTGTGTATGCCAATTATAAAGAGGTACGAATGCCAGCACTCACTTTTGATAACCTTGATAACTTTTCTTCTCATTTTGTCTTGTTAAACAATGAAAATAAAAACATCATGTATTTTAAATGAGAACTTTAAAAGATTATTCTTTTTCCCAATGGTAAGATTTCTTCTTCTTCAGAAAAAAAAAAAAAATCCAAACAGATCCAAAATTGCCAAGATAGTTTTGTTTCTCCTGACAGGTTTCTGTGGCAGAACAGCCAACATTGTGTGGTTTTGGTGTATACGTTATGCTGAATGAGAGCTCCAAGGTTCAGAAATGTCCTTAACCATCTGGACTTCGGTGCTGCATATTTTTATTCACACTCTTCCTTTCCAGTTAATGTTTTACTTGTATTAGCTTGTCCAGCCAAACTGGTCTCTGTGCGCAGTAAATTCCTGCAGCAGAGTGGCAGCAGCTACTCAGAAAACTCTCAGAAGACAGGTCTTTGTGCAGGAAATAGAGGGCAACTTCTAGAATGGAAAAGTCACTGCTAGAAGGGCCTTCACTCCAACTGAAATCACAAAGAAGAAAATCCTTTTCCTTTTTAAATTTGAAGTCTTATGGTTAAACTCTGAACTCACTCATGTCAACAACAAATTCCTGATTCACTTACAAGATATAAGTAGAATGTTCAAGAAATTATTTTCCTCACCAAAAAAATAGGATTGGGAAAGGTCATGTTCCACTAATGGAGCTTGGTGTTTATGGGCCTGATCATAAACCTTTGCAAGTCAGTGGCAATTACTGGACTTGTGGATTGTCATATCTTCTTTTTTAGTCTGGAAAAGCACATTTTCTACATGGGGTTTATAATTCCCAAGAAAAAAAGAAAGTATGAGAGCAATGTGCATTTAAAAATTTATATTGGTCATGTCCTAGATTTTGCTTGATTCCTGTGTCGAACTTCAAGCCACAAACACCATCAGAAGAAACCAGCATTTTGTTTCTGGTTTACAGTTTGTAACACAAAACTTGTCCTTTCTCCAAAGGTCGATATTTACTTTTCAATCCTGCTTTGGACCTCTGACCTTGAATTCAACCCTAGGCTCAGTCAAATTTACCTGGTCACTCCATGCCTGTGAGCAAAGCCCCGGTTCAGCAGTCAGTGCTAGTGCTTTAGTGTGCTCAGTCTTCTCAGTGAGTTCATGCTGATTCCCTGTCACATGCTCTATCAGCCAGTGCTGTCCTTTTGGAGATCACCTTGTAAACAGATAAACAGAAACAAGGTTCAGGAACAGCTGCTCCCAGTGATTCCCATTTTCTAAAGCATGTGAGTGTCAGTTTCAGTTCCTTGCTGGTATTACAGCTATTCCTCATCTCAGGGAATTGTGTTTGGATTACATTTGGGTACTATATTTTTTAACGGGTCCTGACATGAGTGAAATATTGTGGTGTTACTGTAGGGATACAGTAGATACAGTACCCCATGTGAAGGCAGGCTTTTATATGTTTGGATTCTTTGGAACTCACAGCACATTTTAGGAACTCTAGTACCTGTTCATTAACTGTATTTCAAAGTGGAGTTAGAAATTAATCATAAATTAAGGCCTCTGTCTTTAATAATGTTTTTATGCATCTCTAAAATATGTGACCATCCACAATCATCTCCTTACTCTGTTGTTTTCAGTCATGTTTCCCTATTTTTTCCCTCTATACAAAAAGCACAATAGTTGAGAAATTGCCTTTAGTCTAAGAAAAATATTATTGAATCAATTTCACCATCCAGAAAGGAGAAACCTAAGAGCACACTTCAGAATTTCTCACGTTTGAAGCAAGTTCACAATCTGTAACTAAGGGATTTGTGTACTTAGATCACCTAACACATAACAAGAGGAACTGAGGGCACCACACCTTGCAGTACTGAGGCACTCTCCTGCTCCATATGTTTTTTAAAATCAATTTTATAATTTATTTTTAAATTACTCTTGTGTCCATTTGCTTGAAAGTGCCGGAGATATAGCAAGATCTGGGGATTTTCTGGCAACCTAGTGTGGTAAGGTCCTTCATTTGTCACAGCAACAACTGTTAGTTAAATCCTATTTAAGTCCTAGCACTGACTTGAGTGGTAGGAGTTCTGAAACTCACATATATGGTTTTGGCTTGGGAAAAATGAGGTTCAACAAAATAGTGAAGCTAAAGAAATTTGGGGGGTCACCACATGTCACATTTTGTAACTTCAGGATGGGACTCAATGTCCACTTTCTCTTAGTTCTTGATTCTTCCAAAGTCTTGGTCTTGTTTCTGCTCAATTTCTGAGTTCTTCCTAGCCTCTGGTATGTTTTCAGAAGCAGTATCTGCAACCTGCTGTACATGAGCCTGCAGAGGTTGGAGCCGGAGGAGGAAAGGATTCTGTCCACCAGCAGCTCTCACTGCTCCATGACACCTCAACACAAAAGGGGATGGGCTGTTCATCTCACCTAGAGATTTAGGATCTTGCAGCTTTTCTAAACCACCATGATTTAGAGGAAGAAATCTTAATTACAGGTCTCTTGTACTGTAGACATGGTCACAGGCAAGGGCCACCTGTAATAGTCATTGAGGTCACTGCCTCAGACTGTCCCCTGTTTCAGGCTGATTCATAAGCAGTTAACACACACATGCAGAAGAGCTGCAACCTCCAGCAAGAGGGAGAGGTGTAGAGATAGAGTTAGTAACCTCTGAAGGAATCTAGAGCATCAGGGTGTTACCCTGCAGAAGCTGTGCTGTAAAATGCAGCTAGTGGATTTCTGTGTCTCTGACCTCTAGCAAAGTGCTCTGTCCTGTCACTGACCTAACACAATACTTAATTGTCCTTTCTGCTTTACAGTGAATAACTGGATGTAGTGTGGTCTGTTGCTAGAGTTCTGCATTCACTGCTTTAAAAAGTTGTAGATTGAGCTTTGGTTTTTCATGAGTGATCTCAATAGGCATGCACTGCGAGACGATCCATTGCATAAATGAGATGCATGAGAATACTTTGTGTGCAGGCTACTTTTGCAGGCTCTTACTTTAAATGTACTAGCACTTGCAGGGCGTGTTAAGTAATGATAAATCAAGGAGAAAATTCAGATGGTTGGTTGGTGTTTAAAAACAAGCTTAGATGAAAGAAAACATTTCCAAGTAAGAGAATAATGCAAGGTCAGGAAGATAAACAGCTAGACTGACCACCAGCACAAAACTAGAAAGCAGGATGGTGAATTTGTCATTTAAGTTTTCTTTATCAGAAATAATTCAAGGGTTACCAGAAAATTCAAGGTGTAGCAGCGTGTGCAGGGCTGGCTCTGTGTAAAGTAACTGACATTTAGTAATTGGAAGCAATGAATCGTAAATATGGAGATCTGGAATCAAAGGTGATGAAGGTTTATTCACCATTTGCTAATTTAATTTTAGGGTAAGTATTAATTGCTTGTAATCTTGAATCTCCAGGAATTCCTGGAGTTCCAAAGGTTCTTGTCAGTTGTTTTTAAGTGGTAGATCAGTCAGGTCATACGGCATGAGACTTCAGCAAGTCTTTTAATGAGTCCTAAGCTTGAAAAAGGGTGTCCAGAGCTTTGTTCTAATACTACACTGTATGGTTACATTAAGTGGTAGAACAGTTCTTATGGGGATCCTAGCTTTCCTTTATTTTAGAGGTAGTATCATTTGTAAGAAAACAAATTTCCAGAAGTTCAGAAATTTAGAGCAAGGTGAATCAAACATTAAACTGAGTGTTTCTGAGTGCATCTGAGCATTCCAGTAGCCCAGAATGAGATGCATGTGTGGATTCATAAGTGGAGACAGCAGGCGTCAGTGAATTCTTTTAATGTCAGATATGGGATCAGATTACAAAGTGCTCCTCCCCACCCAACTACTTTGTCAAAATTAAGATGTATGTGCAGGGGGAATTCTTTCCCAAGGACTTAGAGAAAAAATTGAGGCATTAGTTGCATCTCTTAAAAAGAAGAATTTGTGGAAGGCCAGAAATAATAGTATGTGTAAGTGGTCAGCACCTTGTGTGTGCTTGTGAATACATGGGTTCATTCTGATGTGGCTGCTGATGTCACAGAACACCTTCTAGAGAACCCCTTGGACATGTCAAGAGAGGAATTTACAGTTATGTTATCCAGAATCCCTGGGGAGCATTACCGTGCACTATAAATCACATGAGGAGTGTCTGCTTCCACAGCTCACCTTGCACACCCTGCGTGCACCTGAATGTGCTTTTAATCACCTTTGTGTTAATAATCAATTGTTGTTTTGAATTTAACAGTAACAGGACAACGGGTTAACAGCACAGAGCTGTTGTGAACGACTAACTATCCTGGGCCAAATTCCGCTGTCTTTCTTGTCAGTATTATTCCAGACAAAAGGAAATGCCTGCAGATATAGCCTGTAGCTCTACCCACACTTACTGACTTCGCAGCCATCGGAAGTGACAACGTTCAACTGCAGTACAATGGTTATAGCTCACGGTTAGTAAAAGAAATCTTGCCCAACATGATTTCCCAAGTGCCCTTCCAAAGATTTTTTAAATCATTTGAGGGTTTTTTAATTAGTTGTTTGAACAAACTGAAGTAAAAAACTTGGTCCCATGAAGTTAGCCAGTACATTGCTGTTGGCTTCACATGGGTGAGAATCTCACTGCTCAGATTTTCTGAAATATGATTCTGACTGAACTTCTGCCTTGGACAACTCCCCTTTCATGAACATGTGCTGAGAGGACTTCTGCGTCAAGCTAAGAGTATCATATAGCAGATCATGAAGTAACTGCTGCTGCTTAACATAGCCCTTCACCACTTGCACCCGTGACATACAACTGCCTTCAAGGAGTGGGATTTCTCACCCTCCTGAGTGGAAATGCCGTACCCTGCCCCATGGCTGGGACCCATCTGTATCTGATAAGTGTCGTCAGTGGGAAAGAGAGTTTGGAAACTCCTGTCTGAAAGCAGGAGGAGGAAAAGGTCCACCCCAAAGATGGTAAGTGGCTTTCAGAAAGCCTTTCTTCTTCACTTGCTGTAGCCTGCCCAGACAAAGCAGCATGCTCGGCTCTGCTGAATGATACATAGCACTGCACACAGCCTGCACTGCAAAAGATCGCTTTGGTTACAGATGCTGGAGACATTTTCTGATAATCTCCCCCAAATGTTGATGATATTTTTTATTTCATCATACTTTGCCTTGGTTTCACCTTGTTACAGCCTCACATGAGTTGTTGGGCTTTTATTTTATCTGTGATATGCAGCTGTCACAAAGAAAAGGGTGTTTGCACCTGACTTCCATGATCACATATGTCTGTTTTGATCCGTCTTTGTAAATGAAGTCAGCAGGAGAGGGAGAGAGACACTTAGAAGGGCCAGAAGACAACCACATCTTCCTCAGCCCCCACCCTTCTGCAATTTCAGCACAGTTGCCTCTCAGCACCAGCAACTAGCATGACTTTTTATACTGCCTACACTCCACCCCTGTAGCATGGCTTTGGAGGAGCAGAATTGTTCCTGACCCTCACTCTTCTCTGGTCCCAGCACAGTCAGGAGCACAGGCCATTATATGGGGCTCAGTTTGAGACAAGATGGTATGAGTGGAACTTCTGTAGTAGCTATGTCTTTTCACCAAGAGAGAGCATTGTCTGTATATTTATGCAGCTGTTTGTGTCACACACGAGCACGTAAAATTTATCACACCTGAGCGCCCCAGGGCTAGTGCTGCAGATTTTTCACTCTATATTTTCAGTCCTGCTCCCAAGTTTTTCTTTTCATATCCATCCCTTATGTTTTCATTTGGAAAAGCTAGGCTATATGGGATCATTTGTTTTGAATATAACTTACACGTGGCATATTTTTGTAGCACCATACATGTAAGTTCAATAATAGAGATCTATGTATGCACACTACTGAAGGACTTCACCTGCTGCCCCTTAGGGTGAAGGTCCAGTTCCTGAAGGGCCAGAAAGTCTTATCTCTCATTTTGCATAGTCACCAAACAAAAGAGACACGTTGTTTGCTCTGTTTGGTGACCACAGCTAGCAGGTATACAAAGTTATGTCCATCAGTAGCTGCTTAATTGCATTAATGGAAAATATTTCCTTCTTCCTTTTGCCATCTGTGACTATACTCTCTTTGCCAAACCAAACTATCCTGCTTAGTGAAGAACTTTGTTCGTTTGTTTGGGGTTTTTTGGGGTTTTTTTTTTTATGCTCCCATATCTTGAGCACTTTCATGGCTCTGCTGATTCAGGTTGCCATGGCCCAGTACTGGTAGGAGCTGCTATGGCATCTTTCTTTGGGCAGTGATGTGGCTGTGCAAAGTTGGAGCTGAGGCTGTGCCAGGGCTATAGAAAACAGAAATAGTCCGCTGTGACACCACGGAGTTCCTGGCAGTGTGAGTCACTGTCTGTTCCCCAAAGCCTGTTTTGAGTTTTCCCTGGGATTATGAGATTTTCACATGTGGCAGAGAGCTATGACATGTATTGACCTCTGGCTCCAGGGCCTGTCCTCTAGGAGCAATGGAACCGTAGATGTTCTGCCTATCAAACCTCTGCTCCAAGACTGATCTGGAATCTAGCTAAGGGCAATCTAATTTAAACAATACTCATATTTGTAAGCCATCAGGACTGCTGCTTATCTTTCTGAAGTAATTCAAACTTTCAGTCCTGTGAGGTGAAAAAGAAATGAGGATAGGCTTACCTCTACTGGAGGCACCCATCCACAAGAGCACCTCAGCTGCCCTTTGCAGAGCACGGAAATAGTTTGTCTAGTTTGTTTCTCAGATCCTCATAAAGCATTTAAACACTCAACAAAAGTGATCATTCTTTTACTTAGAAAGGTTTTTCTGTTTTGAGCATGTGTAAAAAGGTGTCTTTTTTTTTAGTTGAAAGATGGTTTTACAATATTACATCTTGTCTGTGGCACTGCCAACAAAAAAATCTGAAAGTGCATTTAGATCTTAACAAAATTCACTTCACTTTGGTAATAAAAATAGCAGAAAATAAGGGCAAATAGTAAAAGGATAATGGCAACATAGACTTAGGTTTCTCCTATGGCCTTAAGTAAGCTGGTAATTAAAAGCATATGGAAGAATTCAGTTTTGTGTATTGGAAGAACTTCGTACATGTTTGTGTTCAAGTTTGGAATTTTAAAGATTTTTTTTGTGGGGGGGTAGGGGGGGGAAAGAGAATAATGATCAATGAATAATGAAAGGGGTAGGGTGTTTACCAAGAACTTGTGAGCCATCCTTATCTGTACTTGCACTCAGACACATTCAAGTGAGAGAATTTATGGAACCATTCTGTGTTTGTCTATGGTTCCAACACACCAGGGCTTTCCATAGATTATACTGTCTCCTTAACAGCAATAATTTGAGCCTAGCCTAGATCTAGGAGAATACCCAAGCTTCTGGGCCTTTGGATGGTGTTTTCCTTTACTTTGTTACTTTTATGGAAAAAAAAAAAAAAGAAAGAAAAGAGATTTAAATTAAAAAGTATCTTAGACCCTGGACAATTGAATCAGTAAAAATTCCATCCAAATAAAAAATTATGTACAACCAGGAAATGTCATAATCAAAAAGCAATTATGTGACATAGTACCTGACTGGCATCCTGGAGTCTCCAGGAGATCTTCTCTTACCATCCTACCATTAGCTGCTGGCTCCCTCTTCTGTTTTCAGTAAGAACAGGTTTTGGGCCAAGACTTTCTGGTCAAAATCCACTTTGCTTCTCCTGTCCTGTGTCCCATTGGCTGTTACATCCAGTTCTGATAGATTCTTTCTGCTACATCCCCATCTGCAGCCGAGCTCTGACACAGTGCAGTATGAGTGCTGCTTCTAATGTGCTGTGGAATCTTCCAGGACCAGGAGAGCTGTATAGCTGTATAATGTGATGAATGGTCTCTGTTTTTTCCCCATAAATAAAGTTGTAATATTAATTTTTGTGCCTCTTGCACTGAACAAATCCCCTGTTATGATATATCAGGGTTATTATCAACCTGATCATGGCCAGTAGAGCAGGTTGAAGCCAGAAAGGAGGGAGGATAAGAAAAATATTAGTGCTGGAACTAAGCATGAGCATCATTAGTTCAGTTACAGGAAGGACTAGTCCTAAGTCTGCAGTGTTAAACACATTAGTGTTAAAGACCTCAGTGGCCCTACTGAAGTCATGGAGAGTTACTGCTGTGATTAAAAATCTTTGTGGAACTGGCTTGTGAGCCATAGTGCCTGTCATTTGCTTAGGGCATACTGAAAAGTTAGTTAGCACAATTTTAGCAATACAATTCTTGTCATATCTGTAGCTCATTGAGCTACAAATGGGTGTTTCCCTTCAGGTCTGTCTTGCAGATTTGGGACATGCACCCTTGTTCAGCACATTTTTGTTTGACTGCATATCAACACCAGAACTGGGCAAAGCTATCAAATAAACCTCTTCAACATTTGTTCTCACTTTTAAGCATTTTCTTCCTCCAAGCCTTTCAACATCACATGTGTTCACTTAGTCTGGTTTAGCAAATGACTTTACACACACGAGCTCTGCATGTTTGTGCTGCAAAGACCATCACCTGTATGCAGTTACAGGAGGAAAATGTACCATGCAGACAGTATATCTAAGAAGATGCTGCTGTGAAGGACTTAGCCATCAAACAAAAACATTAAGAAAATCACAAGCAGTCTTGGAAATCTGTGTCTAAGAAAGTGGAACTGACTGCGACACAATATGGTAGCTAGAATAAAAATGCATTTTGGAGCTGCCTACACCCGGTTTCATTTTAGAGGCTGCTCTGTGGGGGGTGGCAGAGCGTTTGTGTAACTGATACATTCAGCAACACTATTTCTATCTTAGGGAAGTTTCAACTGGTATGTTAGAGCTTAATATGTCAAAATTGTGCTTCTGTCCCCTGAGCCCATGATGGAAATTAGTTACCAGAAGACACCATGTTGTCAACAGCACTGCCTGTGCACAGTGATGAACATGGGTGTGATGTGGATGCAACACCCTCACAGTGAGTGTGGTACACGCTGTGGGTGGTACTTGTGGTGCATGGTGGCTGTAAGGACCTGGTGTTGGCACATGCTTTGTTTGTTCACATGATGAGTTACAAAAGAGAAGGTATTTCCTGATGCCTGGAAGAGGAAACCTGAACTCAAGCACCATTGGCACCAAATCCAGCCCAGAAACTGGTGTGCAGCTGTATGTGGTGAATATGTTGTGTAATTAATTGTGTGCAGACTGTGCCCCTGTCCCACTCCACTTAGGAGGACCCAGCCAAAATGAAGACACAGCTGTGTAAGTACTAACCCATCAATGATAATTACAGTAGCAGGGTATAGCTGAGGTGGAGCCAGGGGGTGGGAGGAGTATCTCGGGTCCAGTAGGCAAGGTTTGGGCCAGACTTGGGCGTCCAAGGAGAGGAAGCCTCCCAGCATGGGTGGATAATATGCTTCCTACGTGTCTGCACTAAACATTAGATCACTCCTGAAATGAATAAAACAAGTATTTGATTAGGAAGAGCAGGCTGAGCAGACTTGCAGAAGGCTCAGTCATTCAGGAGGACATGTTGCAGATTCATTCCTTGTGTAATTCTGAATCCATAAGAACACTCAAGAACAAAATTCGTATTGTGGTTTACACTTGTACTATATATAAGGCAAGTGTGGGTTTGTTTCAGCATAAAGGTAATTCTATCTGAAATTCTTTTATCCCATGTCGCTCCTTAAAATATTTTTTTCACAAAGGTATTTTAAAAGATTAGCACATTTCTATATTCTGCTTTTTTTTTTTTTTCCTGTATGAATACAGAACAAGTATTCTCATTCTTTATCTGTACTTGCTAATCAAGTGCATATTTTATTCTTTTTTGTGGTAGCCTTGCTCATGTTTATATCTTTTGCTTTGTTTCTGGCTATGAATCTAAACATTTTCTCTGTCTAGTTATCAAAATCACTAAATATGCTTCCAGCTGACCACAAAACTACTGAGATAGAAGGAAGTTTCTATTCTGGCTTCTAAGACAAGTCCCCAGCTCTTGGCATTCTAAGATTTTCAAACAGAAGGCATATGTGTTATTAAATGTAATGAAAGAGACTTAATAATAAACATTAATTTCTTCCACGAGCCATAAAACACTGCCAAAGCATTGCTGTGCGTGTGCATTTCATGACAGCATCAGAGATGCAGCAAGACAACCCCGTGAATGTGTGGCGTGCATTTGCTTACACACAAGTCCTTGATTTATGGCTAATGTGGAAAATAAATGCTGGAAGACTCAAGACATCAGTTAAAATTTGAAAAGTAAGTGTGGAGAGGAAGTTTTCTGATTCACAGGTGGACAGGGTGCCATCCAAGTACTATGAGCCCTTCACAAGAGTTTAGGATCAGTGATTTCATCTCCAGTCCAAAGCCTTTGAAAGCACACACATTTCCAATCATATGAGCACCCTGCTGAACTCAAACGAAGCCACATTCTCAGACTTCAGAGGAGCTGAAGTCTGTAAGAAGGCAAGTCCTTACAACTCAACATATGCTAGCCTCTTTTTTTTTTTGATCAGGATCATGTTTTCAAGTATTCTACATGCAAGAAAACACGGAATTTCTAAACTCTTGGTGCTTTTCAGCTAATGAAATATCACAGCAGAATAGGATAGGTTAGTACACGTAATACACATGGAGTTTGTTAAATCAGTCTAACAGAATTAAACCCGGAGTTATATTTAGCTTGATACTCAGAAGTGTTAACACCATGCTTTTAATGTGACAGATTGGATTTGGAGAGCAATATAAAACATGACTTTCACCGTATAGAATTTCTTATTTCCACGACTTCAGGACACTGTTAGAATCCATTTGCTTTTTAAGATCTACTCCATCATTTAAAATACAACCAGTGCTAGTCTGCTGAAAACATTTGTCTTTATTAGCTTTTAGTACTCCAGAAAAGTTTAAAATGGGACCTTTTATTACTTTTTTTTTTTTTAAGTAGTGGTTAGAAATAAAGACTGATTTTGTTCCTGTTGTTGGCACAGAGGATTTTTTGTTCATCAAACAAATCAGTGTTCCAAAATGGTGTGATGTTAGCCTTGCAAAGAAACAACATGTTCAATCTATCACCAAACAGTTATTTGTATGCTTTTCTCCCCTCTTTTTCCTTCTTTTTTACCCCACTCTCCCCAATAGGTGACATGTATGCAGTGGTTGCAAGGGGACCACACCATGCTGGATATGATTGAGAAGAAACGTTGCCTCTGCAAAGAAATAAAAGCTCGTCAGAAATCAGAGAAGGGACTCTGCAAACAGGACAGCATGCCTATTTTGCCCAGTTGGAAGAAGAACACTGGGACCAAGAAATACAGCCCTCCTCCTTATTCCAAGCAGCAGACTGTTTTCTGGGACACTGCCATTTGAGAGGCGTGTGGAGAATGTCCTCTCCACTGTGGTGCACATGCACAGGTAGCCTGCTCTCTTAATAAGGCAAAGGCTCTAATCTAAGACTTACGCACAGGTGTTGACCTTCCTAGGAGAACACCACATCGATACAGTGCTCACCTGTTCAGAGAGAGAGAGAGAGGGAGAGTAAGTTTCCAACTGGATTAAGACACACATATTTATCCAGGATTTTTTTGGATCCAGAAGATATAAAAATGTAAATATTTCACCAATATATTGAAAACACCCAAACTAATACACTGTTTAAATACATACATATATATATATATATATATAAATTCAAAAATTTATGAAGAATTTTACTATATAATGTTACTGTTATACTGTTTTATTACCTATTTTCTATGTGGTATTCTAATGTTCCCCCACCCAAATACCCTGCTGCCACCATTTTATTTCTCTTGCCTGCCTAGATTTGGCCTCTGTACAAAAACATATGGTTGTACTTCTGGTTGAATGAGACAATGTGCAAAGCAATTTGGTGCTAGGGTTGTAGAAGTTACCTGGAGTTGTACTCGTTAGATATCCTTAGCTTTTTGGCGAGGACACCTGGACAGAGGAGAGAGTTTTGGTGGGAAACAGCAAAACTGCAAGCAATGCAAATAAAAGTGCTCAATGCAGATGCTCAAGTTGCGTTTAAAAATGCAAATTGTTCCACGCTGAATTTCCCATACAGTTAATCAGATCAATTGCCCTGAATTTTTTATTAAACCAGTTGCTGAAATTATATGGCCAAGAAACTAAATTTTCTGTAGACAAGCCTGCAGCAGAAACTCTTCCTTCGTTAGATTCCACTGACGAGCAGAGACCATGGTTCACTGTGACTAGGCATTGTGCAGCCCGTGACGGGAGATGCAGTCGCTTGGCAGGTTGAGGTAGTGGCGCTGCAGCCACGGCTCCTGTCCGCATCTGTCTTCAGTCCAGAACATAAAGGCGACAGAATCTGTTTACATATTTATTATTTTTAAATCCAGCAACACATACTTGCTTTGCGCTGTGTCAGATTTCCTTGTGTTATTTAAAAATTCAGACCCCTTGAAGGCCAGTGGGGAAATCCCTCTCCATTTCATGCAGTCTGAAGCAAGGGCCACCCAACAGCTTCTCCTGGGTGTACCGTGTTGTCTTCCCAGCTGCTTCTGCAATTGGCTTGCAATCCTGTGTGGTATCACACCCATTTTAATGGAATATTATGTCATGACCAAAGAATTATGACCTCCTGGTTTTAGCAGGAGAAAGACATGGCTTATCCTGGGTGAAATTCATGTGGTGAAATATCCTCCAAAAGTATCTGTTGAAGACGAGAGAAATGTATACTGCTGTGGAGTAGGGGTAAACAAACAAACAAAAAAAATCTATGGCATATATTTTGTATAGTTAAATTTCTATCTATGTGTCTGAAGTTGGCAGCACAAAAGCCCCTCTTTAAAACAATCATTTTAATACTATTTTCACCAAGAAGAAAAGTTGTGTTGTATGAAACTTCTCGTTATATTGGCTTTTCTTTGCAATTACTATCTACAGCATTGCCATAGCTGTAATTCCTGATTAAAAAAAAACAAAACAAAAAAAACCCAGAAACCAAAAATTACAAATTTTAGAAGGTTTTTCTAATCTATATTGCTAAAGTTTGATTTTGAGTAATGTTTTATCAGTCATAGTTTCTTTTCAGCCTCTGAAATAGAGTTTTGAAATATTTTATAACTAATCAATTAATGTATATTTTGATGTGCGAACTGAGATTTCTGTAAAAGATAAAGTGTGTGTTTATATGTGTGTATGTATATTAGCATTATGTGTATGTATATATGCATATGTGTACACACATATATATGTATATATGCATGTCTCTCTATATATATGATCACAGATGTGTGCATACGTATATATCCACATGCATTGAGTATTGGTGTATGTTATCAATATACAGTGACTGGAATGGGTACACAGTTGAAATGCAGATTTAAAGAGCTCCTCACAGCCGCAGTGACAGATGATGTGACAAAACCCAGAGGCTGTGAAGGAATCTTTGAACACATGTTACAAGCAAAAGACACCAACTGTATATTCTGCTTATTCTCTTGTCTATTTTAAAGAAAGAAAATGGCAGAAGACAAACTCCAGAGATCTCACAAAGTTCCAGAATCTGCTGGAAAGAAGACGACTTGTTGGTTGTGAGAAATCTGTTGAGATAACAGGTTCATTGTTCAGAAAGTGTTTGTGCTTTGTCTTCCTTGTTAGGTAGCAAGAGAAGAGTATTTCATAAGGCAAAATACTTAGCTCAGCTGTTTCCTCCAACTACATCAAGTCTCTGGTAACAAAATGAGAGCCAGTTCAGTCAGTCTCGATGCTACTTTGCCACACCAATCTCTTCCTGGAGTAGTTCCATTAGGAACCTGCTACTGAAGCATCGATCTTGCAGTCCAGACCTGGGGGTACACACAGGCTCTGCTGTGCCAGGCCCTCTGGGGAAAGGCAAACATTAATGTAAACAGTGACATCTTTAATAGTGTTTGTTCATCTTGTGTCCTCTTCATATCAATACGTAATAGGAATAATGATCAGGGAATTGAAGCATTCTTGTCCTAAGCAGACTTGCCTGTACACTTAGCCCACCTTAACACCACTCATTCCTTTGATTTTATTGCTTAGCACTGTTTGTGTTGTCCTTCCTAAAGAGCTACCCATGTGCTTCCAGACCTCCATTGTATCCCATGGAAACAATGGCTTTTTGTTTTAAATTGCGACAGTACACTAAGAAGTAAAATATGACTTAGCACTTACCTTCAAAGCACTTTAGAAATGTGAACTAAACCTCACGCTCACGAGAACTGTTTTACAGAGGAGGGAAGCAAGGCTCATGTGGAGTTGTTTCCAAAGTCACGGACAGAGCCAGAGCAGGACACAGGCCACTGTCCCCTCCGTGACTGCCGGCCCACCCCATCGTGCTGCCGAGAGCGTGCCAATGTCAAATGTTCCCTACATCACCTCTTGTCTCAGCAGTCTCTGCGTCACAGGGTCAATGGCAGTGCTTAGTTACACACGGTCATTAAAGCTGTAGTCTGTATAAATATGCAATCTGTATATACGTACAGATCACATATATACACACACTTGCGAAGACTGTATATATGAAATTGTTTGGTATGCACTTATTTTGCTTTAAACTCCTGAAGTTGAACATTATAGTGTAGCAATTTGTGTAAAGTGCACTGTGATTTCAAGAAAGCACAGTAAAGTCACAGGTCTTGTTATTCTTGCACTAAAAATGTGTTTACGTATATTAGCCAATGTATGTCTACTTTATTGCTCCTTTTGACAAAGCAAATGGTATGATATGGTATGGGAATTTTTTGTTTGTTTGTTTGGGTCATTTATTTTTTAAGTGGACAATGGCACTATGTTTTTAAATGACAGGGTTTTTAAAATAAAATTAAATCATTCTGTGTTCATTCCAATGTAATACATTTACCAATATCTTGAAATTGAATGTCATGTTGCTTTTTTATTTTTATTTTTTTTCATAATTCATTAGAACTTGTCAGGTATGTGCCTGAGATTGTGTAGGAGTAAGGAGTAGCTAGAGGCTAACTGTAATCATATATTCTTAGCAGTTTCTATATACACAGTATAAATACATATTAATTTTCTTTTCATTTTTGTACTTGATTTTTTTAGGTAAGATGTAATTAAATGTACTTTGATACTTCTGAAGTAATAAGATGTTGTTTGAAGATCAATTCTGCTTTCTTTAGTGCATTGACAATATTTTACAATAATTTAGTGCTTATTTATTTGTGCTCCAGTGTAATTATAATAAAAAGCAATAGTTTAAAATATTTTGACTGTTCTTTTTCGTCTGATGGTTTCAGCTCAAAAATGAGTTAGTTACTCAGGATTAGCTAGAGATGACTGAGAAGTCAAGACATAGACGTGTATTTATAACACTCATTAGGTACACTTTTAGTTGCATCATTTGTTGGAGGAAATTAATGAATTGCTTTAATAGGTAATATTTGCAAGTCATGTCTGCTTGCATCTAATATCATGAATGCCACTCTCAACTAAAATCTGAAGAGCAGACAGAAATCTCTCTGTAAATGCCTTTCACAGTTTGGGATGGAAATATTTACTTCAAAGACCCCTTCCTCAGAGATCTCCATTTGCAGAATATCCAGGAGTGGGAGAAGGACATATCACACTCTCCATAAAGCTCTAAAAAAGCAAGGGAGAGTGGCTGTGAGGGAAGAAAAGGACCTGTACACTCTTGCAAGTAACACTGATCTTCCAGTGTTCAGTTTTTCAATACTGAAGTTTTATAGATGAGATTCTGTAAGCAAGAGAACTTCTCCCATAATTTTATTAAGAAGATATACTATAATTTAAAAAGCTTTCCAGGAGCAACTGGGTAATAAAGAACCCACTAAGAAACAGTAATGCTCTTGTTACAGCACTGACACCAAAATTCTCTCCTTTCCTGGGAAAAAAAATGCCTCTGCTATGCCAGAAAGTACTGTTCATGTTTGTGTAGACCTGTATGCAGATGTGAACCACTGGGAATCTTTTGGTTGTCTTCTGTAGAAGCTAGTTTTGTGTCAGGCTGCAGGTGATCCAAAAAGTGCCTTCCAAGTGCTTCCCTGCCCCAAGAGTCATGCCAAGGTTCTTTCCCCAAGCTCAGTTTCTCTCCTCTGCAGCAACCTAATTGCCAGGACCCATATAATAGATGAATAGCTTGACTACTTCTTTATGCTCCTCTTCTTCTTCCTCTTCCCCAGCCTTTGATATGGATGTTCAGGTGACTCATCCTCAGTAGCAAACTCCAGCCTTTCATCCCAGGCACCATGTTTTATAGGGAAATCCTATAGGAATAAATATAAATGGACAGAACAAGGTTTTTACAGAGATTTCTCCAGGCCTAAAAGACGTTCTCTGACAGCTAAGGGTCAGATTGTCATCTGTACTGTGTAGAGGGACAGTTCATAAAGTCTTCTGTCCTAGCTGTTTCCTAACATTTTCCAGGATGATGTCAAATATCCACCTCATTTTCCAACCCATACCTGACTGCTGCTGGAGACAGCAGCACCTGACCCTGAGAAAGGAGAAAATGGCAAAATTGCCAAGTGCAGCAGGGAGCATAAATCTGGGGTAAATTGAGATTTTTTTTTTTCTCTATTTGTAATAGGTGTATTCACATTCATTGTCACTGCAGAGACACTTTCTTTGTGCCATTATTTCTTAAACAGAAGAGTTTTAAGATTAAAGGAGACAAGACCATAAAAAGCAGTGGCTGAGTTTTAGGCTCATACTTGCTCTAAGTTTATTTAAAAGTGGAGAGGTGCCTGCAATTCTCTGTCTGGGGTCTCTGCTTCTTTTGCATTTTGAAACCCAGTGCAGCAATGCTGGCTGGAGTTAGGCTGTTTCCCCACTGCAGTCACTCAGAGTGACCTTAGCTGGTGCCAGAGTGGCTGCAAAGCAATTAAAGCACACAGGGGCCTGTCTTGCTTGGGAACAAGTAACCTGCCCTGAGCAAAGCAGAGAACTCAGGCAGCCGTTAGAGAAGAGAGGGGCCAGCATCTCTTAGATCTGCAGCCAGCTCTGACAGAGCTGGCAAGGGAACCACAGGAAACTAAATAAAATTTACAGAAATAGAAGACAACTGAAAAGAAACACTGCTCGAAATCAAGACTGAACACATTTGGCATTTATTTTCTAAACCTGCCAACATCTCTTTTGTGCTGTGGTTTTGCCTTTAAAACAAAATTACACACCTGTCACCTTTAAACTGAGATTTTTTGGCACTGGAGTGGGGTGGTGGGTTTAGCGTTCTCCCCACCTGTGGCACATTTTCATCTTCCTTTGTCCCTTTCTCTCTTTTTGACTCCATCCTTTCTTTTGTGGCCTGCTTTGGGAAACATATTTGTAGGTACAATGAGAGTTCCCCTATCATCTTTTGTTCCTGTTAATGTTCTGCCTCCCCTGATCCCAGCTGGCTCTGTGCTCTCTAATACTCAGTAAAACAAACAATGAGAGCAGGAATCACCACTGATTTTATTTTAGAGGGTAGCATTTATCAACACTGTTCTCAGAGTACACATAACAAGTTATGTGGAGGGATTCAGAAGCTGCCAAAAGGAGTTAATAAAACACAGAGAGGTACTGAGAAGCTGCAGACTGGACCATGGCTGCAGTCGGTGGGCAGCAAAGCCATGCCTGATATCCATGTTCCTTCTGGATCCAAACATCCTTATGCAAAAGACAACTTTGAGTTGAGGAACAGGAAGAGTGGTGCTAGGGGATAGTCTTTGACTGCAGCTGTCAGGCCAGGAGGCATGTATATTATCACATGTATTAAAACTAAATAAATATCATAGTATCAATATCAAAAGTATAATCATGTGTATTAAAACTAAAGACAAATTTTCCAACGTACCTTCTCCCTCAGGTTTCACTTTGTCTTGTTAATCTCCTACACCATGAGCAGCTCACAGCAATGGCTTCGGAGGAGCTCTGTCTTCCTCCTAAACCCACTAGGAAACTGGTGGAGACCAGGAGCTTTGCCCTGCTCCAGCAAGGTACTGGTACACACCTGCTCCCTTCCTGCAATTTGCCTTGGTCCTTGGGCTGGTAGCAGTGGAACAGAGAGAAGGGGTGAGGGGGGCAAAGATACGTGGAGGTCACAGCAGCTGCCAAGGAGCTGGGGCACATAGACTGAAGGGCACAAGGAAGAAGGAGTGGAGGGCAAATCATCCAGAAAAATGACCATGCTGCTGAGGGAGAAAGCAGCTTTTGAGAAGGTAACAGGCTGTGTAAGAAGCAGCAAACTCCTGTCACACCCAGGGGCCAAGCTAGTCCTTCTGAGCACACGTGGAAAAGCAGGTGATGGTCTCTGCTCCATCTGGGAGCAGAGAGGCTGCAATGAGGGACTCCAGAAACAAACTTTAACCACAGTATTGTCAGTCAAGTTTTGTTGAGAGGACAAGCTCCATGTCATGTCATCTTGTGTGGCAAGTTCTCTCACCCAGGAGTCAGACAGAATGGCAGCTGGGTCGGGGAAAGAAAGAGAGGTGCCTGGGAATTGGGCAGGAACGGCTGAACTTCAGTCACTGTAGCTCCTGAGGCAGCAAAGCCAGGCCACACTGCCCCTGCAGCAGCTGGGTCATTTCCCACCTGGGGGCCATTTCCTCAGGGAGGCACTTTGGGCCCTACTCACTCTGGGGCTTTCCCTCCATTATCTCAGCTGCTGCTCTGCAGCCCTCGGTACTGCAGAGGCTCTCCTCTGAGGCAGCAGCATCCAGCATGGCTGCACCCCCAGCCACCACCCTCAGGCCTCCAAGGGGCCATCCCATTTCTCCAGAGACCATCCTGAGACTGCCAGAACTCAATAAAGTGAGTCAGCACCCAGATCTCTGGCTTCCAAATGGTGAGTACAGCACTTGGCCAGTCCAGTGCTTGTCACGGGCTACTCCTGTGCCGCCTCATGCTGCTCTGCACATGGCAGGCTCTGGGCTGATGGGCTTCACCTTGCATCAGTATTGCCTGCCATAATCTGAGTACAAGGAACTCCCAAACTTGCTGTTAATGACTGTTCTGTAAAATATCTCACGTAAGCAGATAGCTCAAGGGCACATGCAGCCATTGCCACTGCTTTTCCCCTGAAATTCTCTTATTTATTTTTTTTATCAGCATGGGCTGTCTCATGATTGTGACCTGCTGCGATGGTGCTCATTGTCCAGTTCATGTGCCCCGATTATGAGATGTCTTTGTGGAGAAAAACCCTCCCAGACTGTTTGGGGAAGACTTGGATGATGTCTCCCTGGGTTTGTGAGCTGTGCAAAAGTCCAGGCAATGCCACCTGTAAGGAAAGCACAGTCTGTCCACCACGAAGGAAGAGTTTTTCACACAAAAACTGTCTCTTCACATTTCTTCTAGAAATTTTCCCCTCAAATTTAGCCCTTAGGTAACCGGTATTGAAATTATTGATGTAAAGAGTTTGCTTGGGAAATGTAATAGCTGCTAAAAGAAGGGCTTTTCATCAGAAGTGGTTACAACTAGCTGTAGATAATTGCAGTTATATTTGAACTAAATTACTAAACACTTTGCAGCATCCCATGGCTCACCCTGGAGGTGTTTGCTATGCTCAGAGTTCTGATTTTGGAGAAGGGAATGCAAGCTTTGCCACACACATCTGGCAGTGGGGAAGGTGGATGATTCTGTGAGAGCTGTGCTGGCTTGGTGGGTAATGCCTCGCTTCAAACACAGATTGCCCAGAGAGGTTGTGCCTGTCCCATCCCTGGATGTGTTGAAGGCCAGGCTGGATGGGTCTTTGAGCAATCTGATCTAGTGAAAGATGTGTAAGATGTCCCTACCCGTGGCACAAGGATTGAAACTGGATGATCTTCAGAGATTCTTTTCAACCCAAATCATTATGTGATTCTAACCTCCCTCCCATAACTTTACTTCAGAGGATCATAGCAGCACGGCAGTGTTGTGTGGGGACGGAGCCCACGGCTAGCTGGAGCAGAAGCTGGGAGAGCACTGTAGGTTGTCTCGGAGGCACGTCTGGGATTGAGGGGAGGCCACGGAGGCATAGCTCCCCAGCACATATGCCACCCACCTAAAGGTAATCCCTGAAAAGTGTTTTGGTAACCATCACAGTATGCCCCACGTAACAACTCCTGTTTGGGGGAATGCCCCCGGCTGTCAGTGCTCTGGAGTAGAGGAGCCTGCACTTCCTCAGCCATCGCTCTTAATTGGATATCTCTGAGCCTACTCTCTATGACCTTATACTTTGTTTAGACATTAACACCTCTGCAAAGTGGGTGTTAAATGGTGCTGTTAGTGTCTGTAACATTTTTTACGTTCACTTGAGGAGTGTAAATGATTCTACAAGGTGCAGGGCAATGGAAAATCAGCCTTTCCCTGACTCCAGCTGGCTGGGGAAATCCAAAATAACTCCTGTGGAAGCCAGGCCTCACCAAAGAGCTCTTTTCTTTCCCAGGTTCTTCAGAGGTTGTTTTTTTTAAACTGTTCTTGTAAAGACAACAACCGAATCTCTGGTGTATTTATTCTTCCCGTTTAAAAAGGCTGGGATGCCCTTGGCTGAGCGTGTGAGGCTATTTGCTTCCTGCTATGCTTTTAGCCCCATCGGCGTTTGAGAATTTTGTCACAATTTGCTCAAGTATGTGACCCATCCGAGAAGGCTGAAACCAGCAATTTCTTTTCCCGGCTCTGGCGCGGTGTGTGAGATGTGGTGACACAAGTCCTATACAGAGTAGGCTGTCAGGATGAGTTATTCCCTGTGGTACATGTTTGACTGGCTGGGCTCTGCCTTTCTTCTTGAGTCCACTGCTGGTGACTGCGGCAATCTGGGGTCTGAAGGTACACATTGTGCCATTGGGAACAACAGCACTGGGGAGGGGGAGCCGTAATCACCTCTCTGTGCAAAACATTTGTTACAGTTAGCTCCTGGCAGGCTACAAGGTTGTGTCAGCCTAGGTCTGTGCTTCATCACTTATGTCTATTTTTGTAGACAGAAAGAGAAGTACAAATCTCCAATAAGGTGTCTGAATGAATATGCTGAATTATGCTGAAAACCCTTCGTAATAATGTTTTTTTGAAATGAACTAAACATGATTTCAGATATTCTCTGTGTGTGTAAAAAGTTTCAGATTCCTTTACTTTACACGTGGTCTGGGAATTCAAATGTTTGATATTCTGAGACTTTTGAAATGGAAATTTCAAATTTTGATGAGTTTTAATCCAGGTGAGCACAATCTAAGCATAATGTTCCCTTTAGGAAAGGGAGAAAAAAAAAAAAAAAAAAAGGCAAGCAAATCTGAGCTCAAGTTTTCTGTTCTTCCCTAAAAAAGATTTCTTACTGCCTATTCCATTTCCACAGAGCTACTATTCTAGTCCAACAGACTGCTGCCCCACATAAATCACCTCTCCATCCTTCTCTGAGAAAGGCTGAATATATAGTGCTTTTTGCTCAGTTTTCGCTTCATCTGCATGTCCACAAGATAAATGAGTACTCTGTCAAATGAGGTTAGTGGGCTTAGGGGAGGCAAGGATTGTTTGGTGTCTCGGTATGGTGAAATATAGCACTTAAGGTACATATTCTGCTAGTTCAAGGCGTGTCTTATGAAAGTTTTGCAGTGTTTCCATGACAAACTAATAGGAAATTGGACAAAATGCTGACTTGGGATTTCTGCTTGTGACAAAGTGTCCTCTGTCCTTCGAACTGTTTCCACTGAAGAGCACTGGATTATACAATTGAGAGGGATAATTAATGGTACGTATACTGCTGTGCTAGCATAGAGAAATACTGTTTCAGGTTTACCCTGGAGTAAGAATATTTTATACACCTTTGATTTATCTTTGGGTAGACTATTATGGACTGTGTGCTACTGTCAAAGGTAAATCAAAGCCTTAGTGAGGGCCCAGTGTCAACCTGTCCCACTCTGTTTCAGAGAACACCTTAACTTTGGAGATCTTAGCATGAAGTACTCCCTTACCTCTTCTCCTCCTTTTTAAATCCAGTCCCATTTTCATCCATGTGTAGCTTATAGATGCTTTCTAGATTCCTGCTATTAGCCTGTTTGCTCTGGGGTTTTTTTGGGGGTTTAAGTCTTTAGATTTGTTTCCATTCTCCTGACACTTGCCCATAAACCTTTGAAATAAGAAATAAATTAGTTTGTCATGACAAGGAATGGGTATACCACGTGCATATTCATATATGCATAGCTTTAAACCAAGTTGGATACCTTATTCCAAGTGATTCTGAACAAGAAAATTAGTTAGTTCGCCTTCTTTTGCTGTTCAGGTCTTTCATATTAAGAAAGTCTCATACTATGTTGTGACAGATCCAGCCTGGAATCCTAATCTGAAGATGTCAGTTACTTGACCATAGATTTAGGCAATTGTTTACTTAGGCATGTGAGTAACTTTCCTCTGAAGAATATAACACTGCCTTCAGAGAGGGAAAGAAATGTCCTTACATGCTTTTGCAGAATCCAACAGCATATACTTCAGAGAAACTAATCATCATTTTTTGAAAAGAAAACAATTTTTAGTGCCACATTTGTCATGTGCTATTTGATTGATTTGATTCCTCAATGGAATGTGAAACTTCTTCTAAAAACTCTTCTGAGGGGCATTAAGTTCTAGTGTGACAAATTAATGCTTTCAATATTCCTTCCCATCAGTTTAAGCTTTATCTGTCTCTGTGCTGCCTTGTTACTGCTTGTTGAAATGGATTGTTCCTGTTCTTTCCAGCCGTTGATTGTCCTTTCATGGCTGACATTTTAAAACAACAGTATTGATTTTTCTGCATTATAGACCTCCTCAAAACTCATAACTAGAGTGTTATTGTGGCCTAAGAGCACTTGAGCACGCTTACCAGTGATGGATTCACAGTGAAAAAATTATTTTTAGTACAATGTTCAACCAAGCACCAAGATCTTAAAACAGTTCTATGATTCTATCTCAAAACAGTGCATTGACTTTTTTCCTTGAATACGTAGTGAAAATATTTGCTCACAAATATGAAATAGCACAACACAGATCCTAGAACATGCTAACTGGAGTACCCTGGGTCTCCACAAGCCTCTTATTTACTGAGTTTCCACAGTTCCATGGGTTCAGAGCAGGGCTAGAGAACAACTTTTCTCCTGCAAAAAGAATTCATGCTCACAGGTCTCACCTCTGTTGGGACCACGCGCCTTCTTCGTGCTAAGATTTTCTCTGGTTTTCCATGGCCATCTCTATCTGAAACAAGAGGCCTCACAATCACCACAGCCTGCTATCCTAAAAAATCCCTTGGGACCATAAAAAGAACCCACCCTCAACTATTATATCTCTGTCATTGTAGCAGTTCATAAAAGACAAAGTATTCTGTGTCTTCCTAACCTTGAAGCTTACACAGTCAAAAGAAGACAGAGAACATCTGCATAGCTAATTAATGTCAGATGATTATTCCTGCCACGCCTACTGTAGCCAAGAAAATCTTTGCATACTATAAATGTTAAGACGTATCAAGAAGATAAATGCAAAGAACAGGAAGTACAGTCAATCAGAAAATTCTTGTCAAAAGATTTTGTCTAGATATCCTTTCTCTGTTTATATCTAAAGATGATAAAATTCCAGATCTGTTTAAGAATATGAAGTAATTCCTGAATGTTGGTGTCCCCTGTGATTTATTTTATGAGTAAATCTTGTGGTTTTTGGTTTTTTTCCATTTTAAGATGCATTTTTAACTTTAAGGAGGTTATTAATAAAAAACTGAAGTAAAAACACCCACATTTTGGTGATGTTCCTGAAACTTAGGAGCAGGAAAGACTTGTTCCATTTGGATACAAGTTTTTAAATTATTGTATGTTCCACTAAGGAAAAAAAAAAATTCAATAGGAATTCAGAGCACTGGCAGATGAACAGTAGGTCAGTGGCCACAGTGTGGTATTCCAGAGGAACTGGCTGTGGGTATAGTGTCAATGTACAAAATGAATGTTAAGAAAACCCTAAACCAAACCCTTAGAATCACAAAGAGAGGTTGTCTCTGCAAGCACACAAAATGAGGAGACTCTAAAAACCAACACACAAGCAAATACTGCCTGTCATGGCCCATTCTGTAAGACAGAAAGTCTTTTTACAGTAGAGAGAAAGGCCACTTTGTCAGAGAACCCCTTCCACTGTATTATTCCCATCTTTCAACTACTCTGATGTAATGATCTCTAGAAGGCAGATGATTAATACAAATAGTCCAGAGATGATGCTGTTATGAGAAGAGTTTGACTAAAGTCTTTGAGATCTCTGATGATTAGATAGTGCACCTTCACAAATCTACACACGATTGTCTCCTTGTGTTAGGAAGGTTGAGAAAACCTGCTTGAAGGAAACTGAGATCTTTCCTTTCATATCATAATTATTAGCATTTTGCTGGGTTTGTTCTGGATTCTCACAGCTGCGTAGAGGGAAATCACCCAAGTAAGCCTATCAATTGAAAAGCCTAAAGAACACCTGTCTGTACTTTCCTAAAAAGCTGCATCCCTGCTTGCAGTGGCCCTCCTCTAATACTCCTGGCCTACTGCAATGTCCATGCTTATGTTTGTATGTAAGTGTGGGGTGTCAGAGCCAAAGGGGCTATACTCCCTTTCAGAGCAATATAGTAGCAGTAGGTGCCAGGTTTGTCACCTCATCTCTTCTGTCCTTCTGACCTGAACCTCAGCCCTGAGCCTGATATCCTACCTATCCTGTCCTTGCATCTGCCTTAACTTGCTGCTATGGACTTACCTGGTGATGTGAATTGCTGACTGCACCCCTAGCCTGCCCTGATTTCATCCATTTAATCATTGGGTACTTGATGAACAGGAATATATAGAAAAAGGCAAAATCAGGTAGAAGAAAAGTTAATTTTGAACAGCTATTTCAACAATCATAGAAGAGGGAAGACAGGGCACTGGAAAATGTGTAGCCTGACCCAAAGGACATGAAATATTTAAGAATAAACTGAATATACTCTACTGAAGGAAGTAGAACTAAAAAGGAGAAAACAAACACTTACCAGTGTCATAGTTAATGTGGTTAAATACCACCAGGAAACCAGCCAAAAATAATATTAGACTTAAGGCTGGCACAAAGGAACTTGGCGTAATTACTGAAAGAAAACCAAACCCTGCAGGCATTAACTAAGTAAACAGAGAAGAATTTTCAGGTGTTTGGAGCACCTGCGTTACCTATCTAGATGCCTTGCCCTTGTGAAACAGCTCTCAATATTATATCATCTTGGACATGTCAAGATATGTTATGGACACAAATATTTTTACTCTGGAAACAATATACAGTTTGGGATTATATTTTAATTTATTTTTTTCCCCCTGGCTTCAAACACTTGTTCCATTAATGCTGCTGTTGGGTTTTGTGCAGCAGGTATTTGCACCAGGGCAGTGACATTAGCACCCAGCATGAGCCATTCTCCATGAATCTTGGGCTCCACCTGTGGACCTGTAAGATGTTCCTCGCTCGCTTCAGAAAGTCGGAAATGGTCTTGGCAATTAATCGCATTTGTATCATCAGTGAAAACCAAAGTGTTGGTGTATGTTGTCCTGTGGTGAGCAAGCTGGTCTGATTTATTGGATATTTGTAAGGCACCATCAAACACCTCCCTCTGTGTGCGTTTGGGAGAGAAATTGCACGAGAAGTAGTGGCCATTGCATCAGGTTTGGCTGGTATGTCTCATCAGTCTCTGGACTAAGCAAGGCAAAGATCACTGAGAAAATGTTGTGAAGTCTTACTTCTGTCAAAGAATTTCTTTGTAGTTCAGTGAAAAATGCATAGCACCATCTTTGCAAGTCTCCAAACCGCTTTCCATAGGGTTATCCAAATAACAAAGTATCACGGAAGGGAAAGATCAGTGGCACAAGAAGCCTCCTGAGCTTGGCCTGCGCTACCTCCTTGTATTTCCCTGCTGACTATGACTCTAGCCTGTCTTTGCAAGGGGCTGAGTGTCTAGGTTATTACTGTTATTATCATTATTCCAACAGCATGCAGTGCAGCAAGACCTTGGTTCATGAGCAGTGCTCTTCATCAGGTTGAACTTCAGGCAGGCTACAGAAGCCTGGGAACAACTGTTGTCCCTGGGCTACTAACATTGAATCAAATTGCCTGCATCCTTGTGACAGCTCAGGTAGGAGAGGAGCCTCATTCATTATATAGAGCTGCAGCAGAGGTCTGCCATAGGCATTTAGTCAGAGGATGCCTTTGTACGGTGAGACTCAGTCACACCACCAACACAACTGTGGGGTGCTTCGCTGCTGGTGGGTGGATGCTCATGAAGCCTTTCACAGCACTCTTTGAAACACCCTGGACTTAATTTTGGTGTCGGGCTGACTGTTTCTGCTGAAACTGTTTTCAGCAGAGTTGCATGTTTGCTGAGAGCTGTTAGGCTGCCCTTTAAAGTGTTGAAATAATATTGTATCAACACGGTGCAGACTGATACGTAGCTTAGCAACTGTGTCAAGTTCACCGTGGGCTAAAAATCCAAATAGGAGTCGAACAATCTGGAGCCTTAAAACTTAGAAAACCGAATAAGGAGAAAAGTATGAGTTATTCTGGATTCAAGTGATGCCTTCAGCTTCACACTGTGCTACCTGTAGGTTAACAAGTACCTTGAAACCAGTAAAATTAAGGATGCACATAATATGCCCCAAAATTAATCCCACAAAAAAAGGTATTTCAAAGTTAAAAGAAAATCGACATAACAAAAATACAACTGAAGTTTGAAATCAAGCAAAATATACTTGCTTAGTTTTATTTACATTTTAATCACCAGTTGGTTCTTAAATCTGTGCAATTCTGTGTTTGAATGCAAGGCTGAATTCTCTAAGTCCACCTCAAGTGCTATGTGAGTGAGGAAGGTGCAGCTCCCTCCACAAGCATGAGTGAATACATATCTCCTACTCTGCATTACAGCCAGACCCACAGCTCTGAGCTGTGCAGGACCTAGCACCACAGAGAGTTTGCAGGCTTCTTGTTCTCAGACAGGTTAAGTGGGTCATGAATTGTCCCAGAGCTGGCAGCAGTCACTTGGCATCACATTTTAATGATCTACTTTCATGGTTACCCTGTTTATTGTGTGAATGTCTGGAATCATTCCTGAGCACTGTGTGAGCACTTCTTTGTGACTTCAGGAGGCTGAGTTGGTGCTGTCTGCAGAACCTGATATGGATCTGCAATGCCTTTTGCATTAGGAAATAAGGTTTCCCCCATAAAGTACATTTCAGCTTTCAAACCCTGTCATGCAAGATTTGTTCAAATTTGCCAGGTGCTGACTTACACTAAGATCTACAACTCAACTAATGGTTTGTAAGGAGCCAATATTTAAAGGCTTTATTAATTAAGCCTGTAAAGCACATTGAGGATGATTATAGGTCTGAGAGTTTCTAGCTGTCAGTGCTTCATCAGGACTTTAACTCGTCAGTTGTCTCTGCCAGAATACTTACAAGGCAGCATTGTGCTTCCTTTGTTCTTTTTTTTTTTTTTTTTTTTTTTTTTTTTTTTAAAAA
>VWZI01023520.1:438364-466930 GCA_013396835.1 Psilopogon haemacephalus
TTTTTTTTTTTTTTTTCCTTTCTAAGAACAGATTTCAGTTGTTCTCAGGAATCTTCTAGAAGGAACAGTGTGTACAATGCTCTTAGATGACAAATACACAAAGTATTATATCAACCAAGTGATGCCAGGTCTTAGTGTCAGACTAATTCATAAGCTCATCTGCACTTTTACAAGGCTTCCTAGCTTAGGGGAGTGTTCCCAGAGGGGTTTCTGAGGCAAGATAACCATAGCTTCCAAAAAAACCCACAAAGTAAACTAGGTACAGGGTGGACTTTTTATGGGGTTGGATCTGTTTGGGGCTTTTCTTGTTATTCAGCCAAACTAAATTAACTTCTCGTTGTTGTTGGCATTTATTCTTCATTGGCTATTTGGTAAAGCCAGTAAAGATGAGTGTTCAAATGATGCAGAGGACAAGGATTGTCTTATATAGTAGCTGTGCTGTGGAAAAGAGAGTTATAGAGTTAAAAGGATCTTGAATTTGATTCACATATGATGTGGAGAGGGCTCATGAGGATTATGCATTTCTGCTGCTCATTAAGTGGTGTGAAATGCTGAAGAGTGGAGGACCCATATGACTTTGAGTTACTTCATCCTTCCCAGTTCTTATATTATGTCTGAGTTGTGAAACTTTACTGCCTCTGCATGCTCAGTGACCAAAACTCCCAGATGATGCCTTGAACCTCTCCCTGGAAACACAATGGGCAGTTTAGGTATCTGTGGTTTAAGGCACTGACAGCATTTCACCTTGCGAGGTCGAGGACTTCTTGAAAATCCCAACATCTCTAGATGAGCAATTGCAATACTGGATTGCTGAAAAGAGCAGAAGAGGTGGGAAAGAACAGAAACTGCATCAGTCAGAAAGGAAGATAATTTTTTATTCATTTGGAAGCAGTTCATTTTACTAAAGCTGTAAAATATGAAGATCTAACAAGGGCTAATAAACTGTTTGTAACAACTATAAAAACCCAAATTTACTGTGACTTTGCAGGACGTCAAAATCAAATGGGTCCCCTCCATAACACAGATTCTTTGAAATGACATCTCCTTTTTTGGGGAAATAACTTTTGTAGGCTTTTTCCCATGGAAAAAAAGTTATGGTTTTACAGGACAGAAAGTATTTTCCCCTCAGGAAAACTTTGCCTGAAGAGATAAGATGAAAATGAGAAGCTTTTCCCTTCACAATATGTACTGGGAGATGAAGATGTTGAGTGCCCTGCAACCTCGCTGTCCCTTCAGCAGTCAGCCAAGGCGGAGAATATGTATCTGGGAAATAAAAACATTTCAGCTTTTCTCTGTCAGCCTGGGTCCATTTTTTATTCCTGGGATGTTACTGGAAGTCTTTCCAGTAGATAACAGGAAAATACAATTCACTGTGTTTCTCCCAAAACACTTTTTTCTCCCTAGAATTCCCTTTCTGTAGAGAAAACAAAACAAACCAACAAACATGTTTCTAATGTTTTTGCCCCATCCTAGGGGAGGAGAAATCCTTCAAAACTCTGTTACCTTTTCAAGGAATAGTTGTGATTTTCTCAAGTATTCTGCCTGAGACATTCACTGACTGTCCAACAGAGGCAACAGGTGGGGAGCACTGTGTGGTGAGAAGGAGCACTGCATCTGCTGTAGGTATAACTGACATTTCAGCCCTGGCCACAAGACTGAAGATATTTCAGGGTGAAGGAGGCTGCCTACAAGGACTGGAGTCTCCAGTGGAGATTTACAAACAGAATTATGTTTTGAGAGACCTAATGAAATTCCTTTTCTTTTTAGCCAGTTCCTGGTTGGGTTGTGGGGTTTTTTTGGTTTTTGTTTTTTTGGGGTTTTTTTCAATCTGTCCTCCCTTGCTCATCTTTACCCCTGGTTTATCTTTCCTTTCATTCTCTCACCATTCTCATTATGTATCATCTTCTAGTTTTCTTATTTTTCTCTCCACAGAAATTTCCTTCTTGAAGATGGCAGACAAAGAATCTGTTGTATTCAATCCTGTTTCCTCCTGATAACAGTATCTTTAACCTTCATGATATTTGAAGATATTGTCAGTGGATGACAGCATAGACAATGACAATATTCCTTCTGGCACAGTAAAAATAAGGAAATGAAATGGTACAGCCTGAATGTTTATGCCAAGGATAGCTACAAAGGCAGCAAGCACTCTTAGTAATATTCTCTTCCTGAAAGACACTAACATGGAAACAGTTCTAGGAAATGTGTGGGGTTTTTTATCTTAAAATACTGTGCTTTAAGGGCCTTGGTGCTTTTTGCTTTTGCCTTGCTCCCTATTCTGCAACTAGTGGTGTTGATTCCTTTGAACTGATATTTATCCAATACTTGCCAAATGACTAACAAGTTCTTGGGCCTGAGATGAGAGCTGATCAGATTTGCTTTAGAAATTCATGAAGAATTACAGCAGGTATACATTTGTCTAAGCCTGCCTGCACTCCTGCTCAGCAGCCAGATGTTTGCTTTAAGTTTGCATGGAATTTTAAATGACAATTTTTGGTGTCATTCTGTAACACAATAATTTTTCTGAGCAGCATTTGTGATTTTGCAGAATTTCTTAGTATTTTGTAAGAGCAGCTTTTTTTCCATTAAAAGAAAAAGAGTAACCACATCTATTTCCAGACAAAGCTGTGTGAGGGGGAAACTACATAATGCATGTAGTTGGCAATCCTTTCTTTTGCTTTTAGATACTTCTAGTGAGAGAAGTTGTGGTTTTCTGTTGCCCTGATGCACTGAATTACTTCAAGGGCTTCAAAGAAATATTAATTCTCATGTCAACTTTTGTGTTTGAGTGTAGATCATAGTTATGAAAGAGCTTTTGTGTCTTGCCCCTCAGTTACCCTGACACTTCAGGTGCTGTGTAGAGCTCAGTTATTCCATTACAGGAGAATGTGTTTATCTTTTCTAACTCATCTCCTTAAGCAAAATTGCTTTTTGTGTCCATTTACAATTAATTTCAGGATAATGGCCCTTTCTACAACTGTTCCTCTCCCAGACACTTCTTAACATTCATCTGCCATCTTTTGGTTTGAATTGTGTTGCAATGTTCTCATTTGTTTTGAGATTAGTTATGGTTACAACATTCAGCCTCAGATTTTTGAACCCTTTGGAGTTAAATAGCTTTTAAATCCAAGATTAATCACATTGAGTTTTGCCATTAGAGAAAGAGTTCCATCTGCTGAATGTGAAACGACTTTGGGTTGAGTGATTTAAAATATTAACAGCAAGGCATTTAAGCTCAGGCTTGTTTAAATTCTCTTTGTTGTTTGAAATCCAAACTTCTTTTATATTTGCAGTCAGATCACAATGTAATATTTAAAAGAATGCTTTGTCCTGTTCCATTAGTCACAAAGACATTACAATATGACATTTTACGTTTTTTGTTCAGCACTTGGAAAACTTCCATTAAGGCTGCAGAAATAGATAATTTGCAACTCTTCTGAAGTTGCTCACAGGCAGACTGATGTGAAAGAACAACACAGTTCAGCTGTCCTGCTGGTTGCCACCTTGTCCATGCCTGGTTACTGGACAGCCTGTGCTTGATTAAGAGGTGCTGATAAACCACTCCTGAACCTCTCTCAGTGTGACACTTAGGCTGATGTTTCAAAACAGAAGTTACAATAGGAAGTGATTTCACGAAGACTAAAATGTGACTACTGGTCTCATCTTCCTTATTTCTATGTTCCCAACAAAACTACAGAGTGATTTACCCTGGTGAGCACTGTAAACATGTAAGAAGCCATGCTGAAGCTGGAGAGACTCTTAGGAGAGGCAAGGAATAGCCGTCACGATTAATGATATTAAGAGGTAGCTTTTATTTGTTTACTTCATGGGGTCTTATGGAAAAATAACCTTTTTTGTTTGTTTGGGATTTTTTTTTTTTGTTATTTTGAGTGGAAGTTTTAATGGAGGTTCTCACCAATCAGTTATTTTGCAGTGCATTTTGTGTTAATTTTCTCAAAAAAACAAACAAACAAAAAAGAAAAAAAACAGTAAAATGTGCCTGAAGTAAATTTCTATAAACCATGGATATAGTTATTGGGAAAGATCTTCAAATGTTCTTGCAGAAACTGAAAAACTTCACCTTGAATTAAGCCTGTGACCAATCAATATCTTCTCTGGAAATATCTGTTGAAGGCGGAATTTCAGGAAGGAGAAAATATGTAGTACAATACCCCTAGTTTTTCCTCCTCAGTGTTAACCTCCCTTCATTTTCATCTCTCACTCAGTTAGGCAGTTTCAAGCCCCTATAGTGAGAAATATCCATGACTGGAACTGTTTTCTGTCCTAATTTCATATTTGTTGTTTTACCATCCATCTCTTTCCCACATATAAAGAGATTAAAAAGGAAAGGTAGCAGCTGAATTCCTGAAAGCAAGGATTTCAAGAGTGCATTTGATTTCTATAATGTGGAGTACTTTCATCTCCAGTTAAAAGGAATAATGAATGAACCTGTTTTAAGCACAAGTTCTGCCACCAAGTGATTTAATTTTACCTGCACTACCGTGGTTTAAAACTTTCATATGGCATTGGAGCAATGGAACCTTTCCCCTGCATGGCTAGTAACTGAGCTTTGAGATGATGAAGTTTAAAATAATAATAAATATTTATATAATAAAATTTTGTATTTTAAATAAAATTTAAAATAAATAAAATACATTAATAAGCAATACAATTAAAAAATAATTGCAGACCAGAGCACAGCTCTAAAGTCTTTTTAAAAGCTGCTAGTTCTCTGGAAAAAAAAAGGTGAGGGAGCTTCCTTCAACTATTGCACAATAACTTTTTTTTTTCTGTGCTTCACAATGGGATTACTAGCATCTAGAAATGCAGTACTGCATTACTCTGGCCAAGCTGAACAATCAGTCAGAATTAATGTGTCCTCTTTGCTCTTTAAGGAACACATATATATGTGTGTCTCTCTCTCTCTATATATATATAAAATCTTTTTCCTGTGTGACAGAGGATATGTCAGGATGTGTGCACAAAAGAAAAGGCAAAGCCAGGTGAATTATGTTTGTCCTCAGGAAAATTTTTCAGAAATTAATAGATCAATTTTGGCCTTTTTAAAAAATTAAACTATCAGTCATTTTCCTTGAGGTCATTGAACTTTACAGAAAACGCAGTTAAAACAATGGGGGTTTTATATCAGATATGTTATATATCAGCACTGAAAGAATGTAAGGGTACAAAATGGTTATCACCACTCAACAAAGTGGGGTTTTAAGAAAGTTCTATAACCACATAATGATTTTAAAGCTAGAATCAGTTTTGCCTACCTTCCACAAAGTAAATAGTCTCTGAGCTCTTATTTGGCTGTTAAAAAGCAACATAGTGCTTAAAAAAAAATTCTATGTAGTGAAATTTACTGTGAGTGTGGGTGTTGTAAAACATCTTTCAGAGGAAATCTAAACTGTCCTGGTGTGACCAGCTGGTCCTGGTTGAGAAATATTAGTTTAAAAAAAAAATCCAAAGCATTTTAGCACCTTTATGACTACTGTCTGTAAATTACATCATCAAGCTGAGGTCCAGATGAGAGGCACACGGCCAGGTGCAGAGGCAAAGCAGCTTAGGCAGGAAGAAGGCAGAGAGGGTTTGAGATGAAAAGCAGCTGCTGAGCAAAGGGGGAATGACCTCCAGTGAAGATCTCTCAACTGTCACAGAGCTTTTCCCACCTGTCTGGGATGCAGTACAGTTACCCTCTATTGGGGCTGGCATTGAGCACAGGCAGCAGCGCACGGCAGAGGGGTGCAGGATGCTTTCATAATTAGCAAGAAACAATCTCTGCATTGATCAGGCTATGACTGTCAGAAGACAACCCTAATGAGCAAATACTTGTTGGCTCACTACAGCATACTCTTTACATGGTTTTGTGGCTGTGTCACTCCAGACTGTCCCAGGTTTATTTCATGGTTGGAGGCTGTTGATGTGTTAAGTACCTCAGTAAGTAGGCACAGATTACAAGAAGTTTGGACAGACTTGCTGTCATTCATGCACATATGTTGTTTGGCTGATTGCTGTTGTGTTTTGATTTTCATTTTAACAAGGAGATTGGGAGTATGCTGGATGTGTGCACACCTGCTGCACATCACAGGCGTGTGCAGGCCAGCTACACATAGAAGTGCCTTCCTCTCTTCAGGAGTTACTAGCAGAGTTTCCAGCCTTAGGTTGACTGGGAAACATTAATTATGTCTGAATAAAGAGCCTCTCATTCCAGGGACCATAAGCTCAAAGAAGGGAATGGTAAGAGGAAATAAGCCTCACTACAAAGATTTAATCCTCCTGATCCAGGAGATCTCAGCTTGCTTGTCAGAGGCAAACATGGGATTTGAGGTGGTTTAGAGTAAAGAAGGCATTCTCAGCAGTTGATCTGATTTGTTGTTTTCTGTCCAGTTGCTACTTGCTGCAGTAGCAACTCCACTCAATTTTGGAGTAGATTTACTTCTTGGGTTTTGGGTTTTTTTGTGTGTTTTGTTTTGTTTTTAAGAAAAATATGTTCTCTAAATTGTTTTCAGAAGCCTCACTATTAAAACCAATCCACAAATACATATAATAATTATTCCTTCTTTGCTAGTTCAAATGGGCTCAAAATTGCTTCTTGCAAGTATCTAACTGCTGCTAGTACATAAGACCATGTTTTACCAAAGCATTTTCCAGTAGTTAACTTACTGCCAGCACCAGTTTCTAGAATGGAAATACAGAGTATTCATAAATAAATTACCCTTAGCTTCCATTAAACACCGGGTCACAAAAGTATTAAAAAACATAACTCAGACCTGCCCAACCATCTTCAGAAAAACCAAAGCAAATGGGAATTAAGTGCCCCTTCAAGTTCTAGGTCTGCACCTAAGTGGAAAAGACTTAGCTTAATTTGTCTTAGAGCTCTGCTTTTATCTATCTCACACCAGTAACAAGAATACTTCTGTTATTCATATATGGAAATTTGGCACCCGCCTGTTTACTACTGAAGTTTAGTGCTGACCAGTGAAAAAAAATGCAGGTCATGTTGTCACTGAAGCTATGTTTACAGTGTAAAAGCAAATTTTAAATCCTGGTTTGGTTTTACTCAAGTCTGATAGTGTAAGGTCCTTTGTCATTCATTGGAGAACCTGCTTCCTCAAAGTCTTCCAGACTAGTGTAAGCCTAACATCATTTAAAATAGAATATAACCAGCAATACAAATAGAATTGATGAAGGTCATACGTGTTAAGTTAATTTCTTTTTGACATTTTGTTGTGGTTAACAAAAACTAGGAGACGTTTTCCTTTAATTTCATAGTCTTTAGCAGTGGGTAGCCTGACCAACAGAATTTGACTTGGTGAACCAGAACCAGAAGAATTTGTGGATATCTTGCCCCCCAGATATCCACAAATTACCAAAAACCTCCTTAGGAAGGCTAGGAAAGCTTCCTTTTTCTGGAACCCATTCCTGGCAGGCTGAAACCAAGGTGATCAACTCCATGTTACTGTTTTGCACTGCTGTTTTTGGATGGCTAAGGATCAACTATCACCACCACCAGCAAAATCACATTCCTCAGACTGAAGTGCTCTTAAATGATCCCAGACACAAACACCAAGTTGTGTGTATATATATATGTGTGTGTGTGTGTGCATATATATATATAAAATACAATATATATAGTCAATATGACTGTGATGTGGGGATGTACTTGTTCAAAGATGGTGAAGAAGACTGTGAGGTCTACCCTTCCTCTTATGAGTTTTACTAAACATGTCCTATCAAGCTAGTGCTCCAAAACTAATATCTCAGTGGTGGCTTTGTACTCGTTTGCTTCAGTCTTTTGGATGAACTCCTCTCCCATAGATTAAATATTAGGATAAATTTAATCTCCCTGTCAGATTGTCATGGAAGCTGGTTAAAGACAACGAATACACTCTGAAATGTAGTCAAAGCAAACCCTTTAGCTAGTGAGGACTGCCTTGGATTGCTTCCACAGTTCGCTTTTCATTGTACTGTTTGATCCCAGAGCACAGATGGATTCCTGATTTCTGGAGGTTAGTTGCACACCAGTATTATCCCCTGGCATCACATCAGGAAAATAATCAACACTTTAGCTCTTCATTTTTTTTTCTTAGTAGTTCTTTTCCTGCATTTGAGATAATCCATCTGCCATAGCCTTAATTTCTACTGCTTTGTAGCTTATCTGAGAACTCTGATTGGTTTGCATCTTTATGTGCCACCTGGCTCACAGGAATGAAATTCAATATGAACCACGACACAGAAAATATAGTTAGTTGTTTTCTTTTATGAGATGTTAAACTCTTCAGTTTCTTGAGGGCCAAGCAAACATTTGCTCTCATGCTATACTTATCTCTTATCAAGCTTGGTTTTTTTCCTGTTATAAAGCACTTTTCTTATATGTGCTTTTAATTGTTTTGAGGGGTACTGTGAAAGACAAGAAGGTGGGGGCTTAGTATTTATTTATTTTTCTTCCCTACACAGGCCTAAATATTTCTAAATTAGTAGAATCTACATTACTGACAGTTTTGGGTTTGAATGATTTTACATTAACAGAGTACTCAGGATTAAAAAAACACTAATTAAAAATGTTTCATTAAGAGAATTTCACTGCATCGTTGTGCACCCAAAATTCAAGAAGTGACAGCACTGAGGTTTTGCATCTAACTTTAAATGTCCTGCTTCTGTATTCTCATGACAATATAATCTTTAGATTATAATTGCAGGCTGCCTTTAGTGCTGCTATTATATCTTATGAGCTCGTATCTGACAGCATAAAACACACATCTAAACTAGAAAACAGCACTTCTGTTTTGTTGTTTGTTGTTTATTTTTAAACCGTAAGTCAGAATCTTCTCATTTCATCTTTAACAGTCAGATTTTTCCTAATCTTGGGAGAAGACCTGAGTGTGACAGAGGTCTTGCCTGGCAAGGTGGGTTATCTGGCTGAGATTTTTTTATGTCCATGATGATAACCTCCAAAGTACTGTTCCAATCACCTATTGACTTCAGCATGGGAAAAATGTGCTGTTAGAAAAACATTCAGGACGGCTTTTTCAGAACTGTCAGTGTTGTATATCCTACCTGCCATGGGTAGTGCAGTGTGTGCCAAGGCTAGCCACAAAATGTCCAACACGACTGTGGTTATTACCTCCACTTGGAAACCAAGATACATGTGATAAATCATAGAATCATAGACAGGTTTGGGTTGGAAGGAACCTCTAAAGGACATCTAGTCTGGTAACCACTTATATAAGATAAAATTTACTTTATTGTCTGCTTCTTACACTACCAAAGGAACTGTAGAGTTATGCTGTGATAAATCTTGGTCTTTCTCTGTTCAGAGATAACAGATGTTTAAGACATGGAGCCCAATAGTTGGACTTTATCTTAAAAGTCTTTTCTAACCAAAACTATCCTATGATTTTATGACTGTCTGTATTCCAGGAAGGATCTTCACGGTTATATTTTCTGTCTTTTATATAGCTCAAGGAGCAGTCACAGGCTGAAAAGTTTCTTTGTCATTTCTGCAACATTTTAGTCCACAGAAAGTTGTTGTGTTTAAATTTCATTAGCACCACTACCTCGCTGTTCCGGCACAGTCAAGGCTTCTTCACTTTCCTGTATCTACCTACATCTTAGCTGCCAGGACACTCTTGGAAAGCACCTACATCTACCTGCTTAAAGCAGCTCTGCTTAACCACCAAAGCTTGCCTGTATTCACTGTGAGATCTTCCTATGCAGCAAGAACAAGCTACTAAATAGATAATCCTGGATTATTCCACTACGCAGGCTGTGTGCAACTCCCTTCTACTGAGCACATCAGAAGGAAGTAACTCAAAACCAGTGAAAACAAGACTCCCAGGTGAAATTAAATAGTCCTGGGACAGAACTCACACAGTGAAAAATATGCACTTTTACTATGTACCCTTGGGAGCTGCAGTAAATATGTTAAATTTAATTTGGTGGAGCATTTTTGAGCCAAGAACAGTCTGCTTTTTTTTTGTTCTCTGATCATTGAAAGCTGTCATATCTGAACCTCTCCTTTCAATAACATCTTCTATTATTACTCTAGGAATGTGAGAGCCAAAGAACAATTTTGATCATAGGGTTTTTTAAGATAAATATTTGTTTCCATGTCACTCTTTTCTTTTGCCTGATTAATCTCACCAACTGTTCTGCATCTTCTCTTGTGACAAACAAATTAGTACCAAATAGTAAGTGAGGAGGATGCTGAGTTTTGGAAGAGAACACAGTGACTGCTAAAGATTTTATTGCTGAGGAGGGAGAAATTGCTATTTATGGAGGAAACAAGGTTCTCAATTCATAGGTGGCTCATGCAGTGAAAACCTGGCAAGACTCCAGAGGCACACTTGCCACATTCCTGATGTTCAGAGCTGGCATATTTATAGCAAGTGATTAAAGAAGTAGAGGGAGTAGCAGGGTCTGCTGGATTTGCAAACCAGCATAGGATGGTCATGCAGTATTGGTGAGTAGAAGGGGAAGACAGTGAAAAGTGGTCTTCTTGTTGTGATTTTATTTGACAATTTTTCCTTTCCACCTTTCTCCAACCCATTTCACCCTCCCTTGACCTTATCTCATTCTCACATTTCTCCCAGTCTTGAGTTCCTTGCCTCTGTTCTTTCTTCCCAGTCAAACGGATATTCTGTTGTAGACAGAGATAATCTGCTGAGAGCTTACAGGTAGAAGGTTGAGATATGTAAGAAGTAGCCTACTGTTCAGAACACCTTCTGGTCAAAGTGTGACAAAGCTAACAACTTCTCTTCATGTGCTTTTCTTAAAAACTTTTTCTCGACCATTTTCTTGGCTAGTCTCTAGCTTCTAAAGAACTCGCTGTATTGTTTCAAGCTGTGGGAATAAGGCATTTTTTTATTCCATGAGATGGCTCTGCAAAAGCCAAATCTTGTCCAATCACTCTTCAAACAGCCTAATGGGAGCAGGGTTTCTGAAGTCAGCTGTGGTAAAGTAGAATGACTCAGCCATATTTTAACCACTAAGGATTGTGCAGCAACATTTTTTTTTTCTTCCAGAGAAGAAAAATGCTAGCAAGTAAATCAGATGAGTTTGAAACCACATAGTAAAATGAAAGTAGTGGTTATAATACAAGCTGTTTTATCACCCTAGCAATTTTCCAGTGGTCTCAACTATAATTTTAGTAAATTCAGCTGTGGCGTTTAGTAAAAGAGAAAAAAAAAAAAAAAAAAAAAAAAAAAAAAAAAGAAGGTTTGGGATTGGTTTGGGGTTTTTGGTTTGGCTTTTTTAGGTTTTGTTTTCTTTAATTGACTGAGTTTTCACATACTGTAAAAGGTCAGCGATGAATAGGAAAGGTTGATTCATTTCTCTCCAAGCTCTACCTGCCTCTTTAAAAGCTATAGTTTGGTGTTAACCTTGGCCTGAAGTTAGCAATTTATCTGTAACAATCTGTATCTTGTGGTCTAAATCAGCTTTAGTCCAACACACAGAGGCAGGATGGGCATCTTTGAACTGGAGACATAAAAAATAGCAAGGTTGTTCTTTTATAATCCCAGAGCATACTTTTTACAAGGCTTCCCTCTAATTGTGGGGAAGATGATGGCTATCCTCCCTTCAAAGTGCTGTTATATGGAGCACATCTCTTTATTTCTGGCTGGGAAATGAGAAGGATGGTCTGGCAGGGAGCAGCGTTGATCCCATCCCCTCCAGTGGCAGCTCCCAGATGTTTGTAAGATCATTTCTGAAGCTATGAGAGTTTCTAAGAGAGGCAGAGTTAGTAGTTTTTATTAGACTGATATTCTTGGAAAAAATACATGCTTTCAGGCACCAAGCCTGTCTTTGTGTCTGAAACTGCTCTGCACAGCCTGCCACGGGTTGTGGGGCCGATTGTCTACATCTGCTCTGTTTTATTCTTTTTCCTCTGTCCTGCTCAAGGGTGAAGATGTTGGTTTGACTGTCACATGATGTTGATCCTTCAGCAGGTGTCAGAAGCTAAACTAAGCTAGATTATTTCATCACAAACCCTAGGTGGAACAAGTCAGAGGTGGCCTGTGCTGGAATAGATGGCAATGCATACTTTATCTACCTGAGTAAGGCCAGGATTTATGCTAACTGTATACTCTGCCTATGACAGTGACCCTGCAGGACAACAAAACCTGAAATTCAGACAATGAGGCCATTAGGCAATATGAACCTAAGGACTTTGCTAACACAACCTTTAGATGCATGTGGACTTTTTACATGCCTTTTTTCTCCCTTCCTCAACACTGGACATTTTTCTACTGCAAGTCCCTGAATCAATTACTTCCTCAATCATACTGAACAAAGATGAAGGTCATTACATAAATAAAGCTTCTTTGAAAGCTCCTAAGAGTTTAGTCAACACCTACGAGAAATAACAATATGCATACTGCCACTATTTCTTAACTTCTTCATATGAATGTATGAATATAAAATCCAAGTTATACTTGACAAGTGCAGATAGAGTAAGAACATACAATAAAAATGGTACTAAATTTTTCCTCATGTGATTTTCTGTTTTTTCTGGGCAATCAAGTTTAATGAAGTTCACTAGTGCCTCTAAATTGGCTCTTCAGTGACCTTAGAATGAGATTTGCCAGGTGAGCATCTCTGGTGGTCAGCCTGATCAGCCACTCCTCACTGGTGTACAACACTTAGGAGGTGAAAAGGAAGTCTCCTGAAAGGCATTAGTTCCCTGAGTTCTTGTCTACGCCTGTTAAAAGCTCTCTAATTTTCAAATGAGTCATGCAATCCTGCTGAATTACAGAATATGCACCTGTAAAATGTTCTGCCAGATAACATATACATGCAATTGAATGCATTAATATTAAAGTTAGCTTTGTGTGTGATAGTGAGATGCTCTACAGCATGTGCAACATTTAAGTACATGCACAGCTTGTCCCTAAATTAACCACAGGTGTGATAAGTGCCAGCACCTGTGTATCCCTTGGAACCCTGGAACTAGTCTTGTTAAGGGTAATGAGGCTCAGGTGTTGCATTCACCCAGACACTTGCACAGAGGGAATTGGGGAAGAGCAGGAGGTTGGTTTCAGCTTGCAGCAGCCAACATGGATACTTCGAGGCGTCTGGGAAAGGACTGCAGCATAATTTACAGAGGTAGTGAGTTTAAAATATCCTGTTCTGTTGCTAAGGCTTCCTTCCTTCTTCTTTTATGGAGGGCACTAGGAAGAGGTTTAAGTACCAAGGTGTTGTTTGTTTGTTTGTTTTTTTTCCAGAGCAAGGGAGGCTTCCCACAGAGTACCTGTGAAACTGCAAGAGGAGGTAAGTCAGAGATCCTTTAAATCTTCATGGGCTCAGTGTCCCTGTCTAGAAAGTTAGTGTTTTATATAAATGTAGTTTGGATTTAGTGTTTGTTGAGGTAATACATGATCATCCTCTCACAGAGTCATTGAATGGCTTGAATTAATTTTTTGTATGCTTCTGCAGATTCTTAAAACTTGTCTAAAAATTTAAATGTTATTAAATGTAAATGTTGTGGATTTTATCAGTATCATCACTTGGTGTACTTTTATGGGTCTTTTTCTTAAATGTTTTGGGTTAATGAAACTTTACACAAGCCCTTACTGCAAAAGTAGAGCATCTAGCAATCTATAAGTACCAGCGCCACCTGCACTGAAAGATGTCTAGAAAAAGAAGGTTCAGTCTGGTTTTCTTATGTTCTTGGGCTGTCTAGATGGCAGGAAAAATGAACCTGTGACCTGTCTGCCTCTGTTCCTTACCTTCCCATATGTAATAAGTAAGAATCATACTTTGCACTGCTTTGTGAAATATTATCAGATAACTGACTGCAAGTCTTCTTTTAAGATCTGAAAATAATCACTAGTGTTTTGTATGTATGTGCCTAAGGACAAGGCATTAATAGTGAAAATGGCTCATGTAGCTCCAGTCACACTCTTGTGTTTTACTATCACCTGGTAAAACTTCCATACAGACATAAAGTAATGACTGAATTATCTGCTACTTCAAAACCCCTCAGTGATTCTGGGAAAGACACTGAGATCTCCACAGTGAAAGAAAAAGAAATCTGGAAACACAGAAGTGACAAACATATAAACAGTGTCAGCAGGAAATAGTTGCCTTGGCAGAGATTAATGGAACAAATAGGTGGGGTTGGTAACTCTAACATCAAGTCAGTTTAAAGGAAAGGCTCAAATAATAGATCTGTTCTTGCTAATAAGTGCAGACCACTTCCACTCATCAGAAATAAGATTGTACTGATGTGTTTGGACATTTTATTTTGCAACATGCATGAAAACTATCAGTACTGGGTTTGATGTGACCACATTCTCTTTTTTTTTTTTTCCTGATATATGAACGAATGATAGACCAGGGAATGTGAATATAAACACAGCTCAAAAGTACGGCAGATAAATGAACCATAGAACAGAAAGATAATCCAAATGAGATCTGCTACAGATAAATCAATGACTGCTAAATTATGTTCCAAGGGCTATATTGACCTCATGATTATATTTCTTCACCTGGAATAGAGAGGGACAGAGCCTGGGAGGAAGGCTGTCCTTCTTGTACTGATCCCTTTCTGTTTGACCTAGATGTCTGATGGGCTGCCAGTAGCACTGCTGAGAAGAGATTTGACAAAGGCAGAGGCACCTCCAGAGCAAGTCTTGCCTGGTCCCATGTACACAGATGCTTTAACAGAAAGATGAGGTCTGGGATAACTGTGCAATGCATTAAATATGAAGAGATGCCTTGCCAGCCCTGGTGCCTGAGGCATGGGTCTCATTAAACATATCTGCACAATGAGCTTGGCTTCTAATCATTAACATTTATAATGAAGTCACCCAGATTTTTAATGAGAGCCTTGAACTTAGTTGCACTGGCTCTTGATCTAGGATTGTTTCAGTCTTAGAACAGAAATCCCCTAACCCCATTTGCCCTTATACTCAACTCATTGATAAAAGATGCCACTATCTTGGGTGGCCAAGACTCAGGAATGTGATGTTCTGTGCAGGCTGTAAAGCAGGCAATAAGACAGCATGTCTCAGTGGGTATTAGGAGTTTGGGTAGCCAGAGCAACCAGAGAAGGTATCTTGCATCTGTCAAGCAGCTTTGGTTTGTCCTCAGTGGTTCTCTAATGCAATGCAATAGTCATCCTAGATCGTGAGGTCTAACAAGGTGCAAAGAGCTCCGCATCAAACCATTGTTAATCAGAGAAAATTAATGTCTTATAACTTCCGAGTTGAATTCTGCTCCCTGTTTTTATAAGACTAAAGCTTCCTGTGTCTATAAGGTACTTGAACAACTAGTTTTCCAGAAGTTCTTGTTGAGCCTCACGCTGTAGCTGGGTGTAGTGATTAGTTTGGCCTAGGCAGGGCACTGGTGCCAAAGCCAGAGGAAGCCTTTGTGCACATGCAATCCTCCTAATTTAGAAGAAAAAAAGAGGAGGGAAAAGCCAGTTCAGATACACACATATATGTACGTACATAAACTTATGTGCATACACACAAAATGTGGAATCAGTTCAAGATGAATCACTGAGATCCCCGAATTATAAACAGAGAGAAGAAAAAGTGGAAAGTAAGGTACATAGATCTGCAGGGAGTGGAGAAGTGACTGCTTGCTTCAGTTTCCTGGGAGATATCTCAACATGGAAACAGAAGAGATCCTGGCTCAAGCCAAGGAATGGGTCAGTGGGTGCTCTTTGGAGTGCTTGTTCCCACGCATAAACTTTCAGAAGTTTTGGGGCTTATTTAACTGTCTGCCACTTCCATACAGCACAAAGTAGAACTAATTGCTTGTTTATATTTATTTATTTTCCAACTATACAGACCTCACTGGCAAACAACTTCTTTCCTCTCAAAACTGACTTTGTAAATGCAAGTGGAAAAAAAAGCCTGAAGTTTGTGGTTTTGTTCTTAGGGCAATTTTTTTTTTTTTTTTTTTTTAAGGGTTCTGGGAACTGAAGTGCAGCCTAAAGCTAAAAATGACACACCCAAATATGAAGTTTAGATAAAATCAGGCATTCTAAAAATACTTGAAGTTGGTTTCATTCCTGTTAAGTAAAGGGTAGTTACAAGAAATTCTCGTGTTTAGTAACAAATAGAATAATTAATTCAGCCACGTCCAGTATTAAACTTGGGTGCTTAAATCTGATAAAGTAAAAATGCAACAAGCTCTTCCATGCAGCATTGTGAAAGAAGGAAAACTATATTAATGATGGAAAAAAAAAAATCAGATTTAACTACAGGTGAAGCCAGCAGGTTAAGCAGTGACTATTAATGCATGTTTTTAAACACAGAATCAGGTATTTTTCATCCTGCCGGTAGGAATTACATACCAAGATATCTATACACATCTCTAATTGCTTATATGTAATTAATTAATATTAGAAAGCTATTCTATTTAACTTGTCCTAGTGTCACAAACACACAAGGTTGTGAGAGTTTGTTCACTACCACAAGCGTTCAGGTGGTAAGAAAAATGTAGTCTTAGTAGAGATGTGGAACTGATGTGGTCCCCTTTTGTAGGAAATTTCAGACAAGATGAATTTAAAATAAGAACAAGGGTAAAGAACTACAAAGTTAGACATCTTTCAACATACAACATGCCTTCATGCTTCTCCAAGTGAAGGTTAAGATGTGACTTGCAGTAATCAAGTGTTTTTGTAAGGAAAAATAATAGAGATCTCTTACATTCATATGGAAAAAAAATACAATGATAAAAAGTGAAGTTGTGGAAATTCAGACCCAAAATAAGGCAGTCTCTTGTCAGTCAGGGTTATCTGTCACTGGAACACCTTAGCTAGGGAAGTAGAAGTTTCACTTCCATTTATGGTGTTTTAGATGTGACTGGAGACCTTTCTAATTGAACTGCAAATTTTAGTCTCAAATCATAAATTATTGGGCGAGGTTCATTGGCAGGAGGTCAGGCTGTACTACCAGTACAGTCTTTTGGCCTTACTATCTATGACTGAGTCACTGACAGTGGGATTGTGTGGAGGTACAAATTTGTCTTACATGAGCATCTTTTTTGAGCATGATGAATTTTGTATATACAAAATAATGCTCATGAACACTTGACTGACTGCACACAGGAAAAAAACCTTAGTTTTGTGGTTTTTCTAAGCCTCCACTATAGTCAATTCTTTAGAAAAGTATTGTGAGCAAAAGATCTCTGTTATCATCATCCTTGCTTGATTAATTCCATTCAACTATTTAGTGAGATCCTGGTGAGGCTGCTAGTATATTCACTGCTTTATGTTGGACTATTGCAGAATGAAGGAAGCTGAAGGACAGCTCAGAATATCAGTAAAAACACCAGATGTTCTATGCAGGAAAATGCCATGAATTAACTGACATCAGTTTTAACTGATTTTTAGTGCAATAGCCCAAAGTTGCAGGTGTTTAGTAATGGCTAATACACAAATATCTTTGCCAAAGCCAATTGGGCTATTAATAATCAAGTGACTTCCAGGAGCCCAGCTTCACATCTTAAATAGCTACAAGATCAGACCTTATATAAGCTTTTACAGATTTGGATCCCCTTGCCGTGTGTTTTAACAGCCTGGCTCATCAGACTCCCAACACTGATACAAGCAATCCCAGTGCTAGGGATGGTGCTTCTGCACGCTCAGTTGTAGCTGTATTGTGTCACAAACAAGGAGTACAAGGAACTCTGCCTCTTAATGCATGATAGAGCAAGAAATTTTACCAGCTAGAGAGTCAGAGGTCTCTTCAGTGAAAGAATTGTTGGCCTTGCATGTGACTCTCTTTAAAAAGGCTCTCAAAGGACATCATGTTCTCTTCAAGGTCAAACTGACATGAGCAAAAAAAAGTCTAGATGGGTTACAGGAAAAAAAAGGATTGTGCTCTCTGTACAGACTCCTTAAAGAAGCATGCCAGGTTTGACATCATGGAATTCAAAACAAAATCTGATTCTTATTAACTGTAATTAAAATATGTTATTTGTGTCAACTATGTACATAATGCCCTTAAAAGCTCATTATCTTGGCATCTATCAAGGTTGAACTGTCTCCATAGCAAAATCTGAGAGCATATTTCAAAATCTACCAAATCCCAGTGACAATCTGTTAAATGATGATAATCCAAGACATCCTGATTTTCAAATTCCACTTAAAAGAGGTTTTTGTCCAAAATTACTACAGTCTATCTAGCAGGACCAGTATGCTCTGGTTTAATCTGTGGATAACTTAACTGTGTGTGTGATAGCTCTGTATAGCATGGTCATGCAGGCTACACAACAGTTTTAGTTTAGTCCCCTCTACCTCTAAGGGTGGATTTAAACAAATTTACAGACAAAGCTTATGTGGCTTCAGCTGTCCCTCCTTGACAGGGTAATCTTAAAGAGTTCTGTGGACCCTGTCATGGTTTGCTTCCTTTGATCTGTAGTGCCTTCAAGACAGAACCCAGGAAATGCAGAGACAGCAGCAGTTGCCACTCCCAAAGGTGTACTATGATCATCTCTGCTGCATCATGCAGGTAGAGTTTTTGCCACCTCGAGGCATGGATAGGGGAAACAGGGTTTAGGAGTGGACAGGGCTTGCTTTGTGACTAGAGGATGCCTTGGCTGCTGTAGCACAGACTGGATGAGTCCTTGCCCATGCTTGCATTGTGCTCAGATAGCGTTTCTCAACAGGAGAGAGAAACCTGAAGAAACTTAAATGGGCAACACAGTAATACCATAGGTAGGATGTGATGCAATTGCACCTGATTGTTGCATCATACCTGTCAGTACTCAAGGGTACAATTGACCTGTTCTTGTCTGGACTGGTGCTGGTGTGAGCAGCCTCTAAAATGGCTCTGATTGTTGCCTGGCCTGGTTTCACAAACAAAAGTAAAATTATTTAGTCCAAAATAAATTCTGCTTCTTTAAGATGAGCTGCAATCTGGAGCTCATCTCAATCAAAGCTGAGACCAATTTATGTCTATTTATGGCCAATTCTGATACATTTCCTCACACACTTTTTGCTTCAAGAAGTGTTGTGAAATTTTATGCAGCTAATTTAAGAAAGATAGCTGCATTGCTAGATGGTGCTCAAACGTTTTTGGAAAACTTAGCAACAGAGAGCAATCTCTGCAGAAGTGTTAGAACAATGGCCAGGGCTGTTAATTGGCAAATAAAGTGTATTCATGAACTGGTCTGTGACATGCCCTTTTATTTCATGATGGAACACAATGTTTGGGAGTGGAAACCAGTGCTGCAAAAGGCAGGTTTCTTAATGTATCTCTAAACTCTAAAGTAGGATCCTAGTCATGGCTTGCAGTTTTGCCACAATAAGGTTGTCCATAGGAATGTTTGGGAAAGTGTATTTACTTTCAATGAGCTTTTCTTGCTGTAGGAAGGAAATGGTCAGTGAGCCTTAAGTCAATAAGAGGAACCTAAGACTGGTTGTGTGTTCTTAAAAGTACTTTCACTGTACTCTCAAGGTTTTAAATGAGAAGTATTTTTAATAACAGCCTTTTGCTTTCCTTTAAAATCTGGTAAAAATGTGCAAGAACTGTAACAACTCAAAAGATTGACACTGCATTTGAAAAGCTGTCTAACAAGGATTTGGTATCTTTCCATGTAACTAAACCAGTTACCTGCAGATAAGAACAGGCATTCAGAAATGCAAACCAGATGGAGAAAAGCAAAGCATTTTTGTGGTATTTAAGGTAAATAGAATGACATTTGACAGAAATGGGCTCTTTCTAGAAAAAGCAATTATTCACCATCTCTTTTTCCAATAACTTGTTAAACTCATTGTTATAGATGGGGGGAAAAAACTAATCTTTGCAGAGTGTAGAATCATCCTCTGAAGAGATTATATCACAAGTGTTTATTATAATGCTTATTGTTGCACTACACAGGTGGAGGACAAATGGTCTTTTGTAGCAAGACAGGTGCAACAAGACAGGGCAGGTTTGGCAGGTGAAGTCAGTGAGGGTGAAAGACATCATTAAAGAAAAAATTACTTGGTCAGTGAGTACACGATTCTTGCTGAGACACTTAATTATGCTCATGATCACTTTTTTGCCTGTTCCATGCAAAGATGTGAGCAAGGAAGAGTTGCCTTTTCTATTCCAAATGGATGTGGAGTAGATAATCATATCTTCCCCCATAACTGTTAAATTTCTGCTGTAATGGGGCTCAGTGTGCAGTTCACAGAAATAAACCAAACACATGGGTTAGTTCAGCGTCTTGAAATACAAAGTCTCTGGCAAGATAAGGACTGGAATAAAACTTAATTCAGTCTATCCCAAGAAGCAGTCTGCAGAAACACAGACTTGCAGTCCCTGAAGCCAAGGGCAACTCCCTGGGTGAGAGGGGACCTTTCTGTAGCTCCTCAACAGAGCATGGGGCTCTCACAGCTCTGATGTTGCTCAGAGATGAACCTCGAATACTGGGATCGGTTTTGGGCTCCTCACTACAAGAAGAAAATGGCCTCAAGTTGTGCCAGATAAGGTTTAGGTTGTACATTAGGAACAATTTCTTCTCTGGAATTGTCAAGGCCTCAAACATTCTGCCCAGGGCAGTGGTGGAGTCCTCATCGCTGGAGGGATTTAAAAGTCATGTAGATGTGGTGCTGAGGGACATGATTAAGTAGTGACCTAGAAGTGCTGAGTTAGTGGTTGGGCTTGATGATCTTAAAGGTCTTCTCCAACCTAAAGGATTACAAGATTCTGTTATCTCTGAAGATGGCAAATCAAGCAGCCAATCTGCTGATGCAGGATGTTAACTTTGCATTACTTGAGTGTGTAAGGTAGAGGCTTGAGCTGCCAATGTCAGTAACATGGATATCAAACATATGTAATTTTTCAGATTTTTACCACTTTTTGATGATAATTCCATGCTGTGTAACTGTTGACTGTGAAGGAATGCTCCCATTTAACATCCACACCCATGTGTGAAATTTATCTTCAGATTAATGTTTGCAGGAATAAATCTTCTCATTTGAAAACTCCAGTGTAAATTAAGATAAAACTCATTATTTTAAAAAAAGTTTCCTGCTTAGCAAATGTTATAATGTTGAGTCACACTGTTGCATAACTGGGCAATAGGAAGGGGAAAAAAAGCATTTTCCACATCTACTTTTATTTAATCTCAAACATTTTCCATCATGGGTGAATTTCATGGCACTCCTATACGGCCCAAGTAACTGGGCTGCGTTGTGCAATTGGAATGTTGTGTGGCTGTAACTGGGACAGGAGGTAATTGCTTCTACAGTTTTTAGGGAGCTGGTAAGGACAAAGCAAGCCTGACTTTAAAAGATTTCACCCAACTGCAGGTTAGTGCTTTTAGAAAGAAATAAGACCAAGGAACACAGTCTTGGTCTTTAAATATAAAGACGTAAAGAAATAAGAATTGTGTTTCCTTTCTAAACCTAATTAGCTATGTAGTTTGATAAAGCACTTTCAAAAGCTGTTTTACTGAGGCATGTGCACCTTTACACTTGAAAATGCTGGTCTTGCTCAGACAATTCAAGGTTCAGGCAATTGAGAAATTAAATTCTCCAAAAGGGATGGAGAGAAAATACCAATAAATACATTCCTGAGGTCTAATTTTCAGAACAGCAGCAGAAGCACAAAAGGAGTAGTATTAAAAACTCTTCTTCACTATAGGACCTGTGTTTACTGATCTGTAAAATCCATCCTCCTTTCCCAAGATGGGACCAGCTATGCCTTTTCTGTTTCTGCCTGTATTTTCTTGCTGTAAAACTTTGCAGTCAAGGGCATTTCAGTTCCTGCTGCTTCCTACTCCAGCACCTCTGAACGGTGAGTAGCTTTTCCTCATGTCCTTTGGAGTTATTTCCAACAGCTGAAGCCTTTTATGAAGTTCTGTCTACTGTGGGGCTGGAAAGGTTTCCTTTCTTGCCACAGTTCACTTATGTCTGTCCTTCAGTATCTTAAAACCAAACAATTTCATTTCAGTTATTTCTTCACATGCTGTATTGTCTAGACCTTAATCACTTCTCATCGCTTTCTAATTGGCTTAGACAATTACTACATTCTGGCGGCCACAGTGGAGCCAGCCCCTCTGCTGTGGCACCTGTGATCAACAGAGCAAAGGGACTCTTTTACCTAATTCATACTTGCAGTCTACTTTAACTCCCTTGATCTTTTCTATAAAGCATCTGCTTCTACAATCCCATACTGTTAATTCTTTTTTTGCTAAAGAATACTTAGTCTGTTCACCTACTGACTTGTACCTGTGGTTTTACATTTTTGCTTTAGAATTCAAATTAATTTTGACTATCCAACTTTCAATAAAGTGAGAAGTAGCAGTCTGTATGGAGTCTTTGAGATTTCATATGCTCTTCCTTCCTGACAGTGAGAAACTGACTGCTTTTCTCTGGATATCCTTTCCCAACCACCTCCAAAATCCTTATAAAATTCAGTGTGTGATATCTACTGCTTCTCCTCTGTCCATAGCATATCAAATCAATCCAGTTCCATTACAGGATAATGTCCAATGTAGATGTGTCAAATGACATCTAAGTATTTCTAAAGGCTCTTAGTACTCTGCTAAATATCAAAGCTAAGCAGGCTGGTGTGTTTTCTTTCATCCTGTCTCTGTTAAAATGTCTGAAGTTAGAGTTTAAATGTCTCCCAAGTTAAAGTAACAAGATTTTGTTACTAGATTCAAAATATTGAATTCCACACACTAACAGCTGTACCTTATGTTAAAGGCACACTGGCTGACTGTGTGCTTGTCTAAAAGATTTCCATGTGTTTAGGCAGAGTGAGGTAATAAAGTACCTGGAAGTATATTACAGAGCTGTAAAGGAGAGGAATCTAACAACTATCAAAATGCTCTTACAATTGGCAAATGGGTAACATATTATAGATTAAATTTGCTGGAAAGTTGATATAACTCATGTAATTGGGTTTCCTAATTGAAGTGAGTTTAAAAATGGCACTCGTGTGAGAAGAACAAAATTTTGCTTGCCTATCACGAATGTCATATTAAAGAATCTGTTACACATGAAGTTTTAAAACCACAAAATCTGAGTAATGTTGAATTTTGTAAAGATGCTGCTGTTTATACACATGTGTCTCTTAAAATATGCCTCAGTAAAATCTCTGAAATCATGTAAGAAAAATGAAACAGATGTAGTCCAAAATAATCAAACATATGACAGGCTGTGGGTGAACAGCTACAGCCAATTCCAATTTTGGGTATGCTTGTGACTTTGGATTATGCACATTAGGAAGCAGAGTTTAGGCCAAATAGTAAGTGTTTAATGAGAAAATTTGGTATAGAGAGGTATGAAATTAGCAAAAGAACAGCTGGCAAATAAATTTTGTAAAACATACTGAGAATGAGTTTGCAGACAATGAACTTGAACACATAACCACATTCTTGCAGTTATTTCTTGAACTTTGGTCTTTGGGGGGGGGTTTTGTGTGTGGGGTTTTTGTGTGTGGTTGGCTTTTGGGTTTTTTTTAAGGACAGAGGGGAAATAACAAACCTTTAAACAGTTTCAGGAGGAGGATGATGTCACTGATATCAGTACAGCTGATTTGAATATCAAACTTCCAGGATTGAAAGTGTATGGTAAGAGTAGTTTTCCAGGACAGGAAGAAGGCAAGAAAAAATTTGAAATGGAAATCAAAACTCTGATATGTAAATGGCTTGCACAGACTTTTTATATTTATATTTTATTTAGCAATAAAAAGCAGTAGGGTTGTTACAAATGGTGATAGATGTGGAGAGTGGAACAAAAAATAAAACCCAACAGATCAGTCAGCGTACACATGGTATATAAATTGGTTTGAACAATGATTGCAGGACAGGTTAATTATCCTGATAATAAAAAGGGAAGAAGAGTCCAAGAGTAAAAAGGGTTAGTGTTAAAATGGCTGCTTTTTTTTTTTTTTTCCCCCCCCTTCCAACCAATGAGGATCAATAAGCAGCTTATTTTTGGTCACTTGGTTTACCAGTCAGTGCTTTAGGACAAAATGGAAGGCTGTTACTCTTGATTGGCTTCATTTAGTAAAAAACCTTCTGAAAGTCAGAGGAGATCTATGTTTTGATTGTTCTTTCTGTGCTATTAAACCAAGGCAAAATGGCCCCAAGGAAATAGAGATTGACTGTCACTGATTCAATACAAAGCAAGCTTTGTGCAAAGCAGGAACATCTCTTATTAGACCAACTTATTCAGTATACAGGGGTGTCCTGTTTAGGTCAATGTGCAAAGTGAAGTTACTCTGTTGTGCTGCTGCACTGGTCTTGGACATACCACAACTGAATCTGCCCTACAGCCTCGCACCACTTTGTAAGTGAAAGCAAATTGCGCTTGCCTGACTTGTTACGTTTTCCTACTTTAGTTTCCTGCTTTGGCACAGCAAATGCTAGATATATATCCTCCTGGATAACTTGTGCTGGTGTCCACATGGCTCATGCAAGGGATGAAGTGTGTCCCAAGAAATCCTAGGCAATATCAGATCATGTATCAGACTCCTGCTTTGTGCTCAAAGTCATTGACTACTCAGGAACAAAGCATCTTAGCATGTACAGAACAGGTCCTGTATTTGTCAGGGTGCTAGTATCTGATGCCTCGCAAAGACATTTCTTGTCCTGGTACCATCTATACCGCAAATCCTGCTCCTTGGGAAAGTGAAGCATTAGTATTTCTTGCTTAGCCATTCCACTACTTTGCTTCTTAACCAGAATATGGATTTGTCCATCATGAAGGATATGTGTGGCATTCATTCAGCTCCTTGCATTTGGTAGGTAAAGCGGATGGATGCTGCATGCACATTTATTCTCAGTACTCTAAGTTGAAAGTCTGAACTTGGATTCTTCTTGCCACACAGAGGCACCTAACAACTTTGGAGTTTTCTGTGCTTTCCCCAGGAACCCAGCTTCCATGACCTCTTGGGAGAGACTTGATAACATTCATAGAGTCTCTATTTAGCAAATTGTTTTCTTGTGATCTCCTCAAAGCTATTAATGTATGTATTTTCTAAAACATAGGATCCAGAGTTGAAATTTTGCTAGTTTTTCCTTTTAATATAATATGCAACAGTTTAGCTGGACAATGTCATGGAGGAAAGGTGCATAACCATTGAAATAACTAGATCAAATAGAAAAGGAGAAATGAATATGTAGCAGAGATGTATTTGTGGTGGTGTGATTTGTTTGGTTTAAATACCGTATGGTAATCTCCATTATGCAACACAGACTTTTGGACCCTTTAAAGGTTCAAGTTTCACCCATAAAGCAAAGGTGTAATTGAATAGGTTAAAGGATCTGCCCGAATGCAAAGAAAATTCATATTACTAAAGAGATAGATATATAGAGGTTTGTTGTTGTTGTTTTCCAGATGGCAACAAACCAGTTTACAGCAATAATTGATGTAAACTGCAAATGCTCAAGTTTTATAGCATCTAATTCATATGCCCTTCTGACCTGGCTGAATCCAGAGCAGCTCTGCTGGATTAGGTTAATGGTCCCTCTGAACTAATATCTTGCCTTTGACATCAGCCAACCAGCAGCACATGTTGAGGAAAGGAATATAAACACAGGGCAAATATATAATGATCTTTGATGAAGAATACTATTTTTTGGCATACTGTAGGCTTTAGACTCCATTTGTATTGCTGTTTTTAATAGCCCTTTGAGGCTCTTTCCCTTGCACTTGTACAAATGACATAAAGGTAATGCTCCTTGGTTGCCATTAGTGCTTCAAATAGTGATGTTTTGCAACTCTAGCTACATTGCATGGAAAAGGGGCTTCATTTAGTTTTATTTCTGAGCTCAGCATTCAGAATTTTCATGGTGAATTCTTGGCAGGCAGGTGCAAAACTTTTCTGGCCCTTTGATATCTGAAATCCCCATCACATCTGTGACAATCTCTTCCAGCTGTTCCATCAGAGTCCCAAGTTGTTCAGTCTTTCATTATATGGAATCTGTCATGGATTTCTCAGATTACTCTCATTGCTCTTTTCTAGTCTTCTTTCTTCTTCTGAGGTGAGGTGACCATAACTACACAAAGTATCATGGAGTGGCTGTACTATTTATTAGCACAGCACTTTAATGGCATTTTCTGTCAGGTTCACCATGTTTCTTAACCTGCTTTCACATCCTTTTCCCTTCTTGAGAGCTGCTCAGTATCAAGCTGCATTTTTCCAGACAACTATCTACATAGAATCCAATGTAATTTTCATGTTATAGCTAATTAAGCAATGATGAATTCTAATGTATTTAGGGTTATTTTCCTTGCACATGTGATTTCAATGTGAATTTCTCTTGCCACATTATTGCTTGTTTGGTATAATAAAATCATCCTGCAATTTTTCAATCATTTTGATGCCTACTCAATTATTTTGTAGAGCAACTTTCTTAATCTTGAGCAATTTCTTTCATGAGAGGATCTTTTGACAGTTCAGTTTCCTTTTGTGCCCTTAATGCTTCTTGCAGCTTTAAGAGCACTGTGTGATGGTGCCTTGATATGTCACTTGCTCAATATTATCTTCAGGGTACCCCTTATATATGGGCAAAATGGCATCCCTTTGTAAAAAGCATTCTAGGGTCTTGCCTGTTACATTAATTGCTAATTAATTTTATTGTTGTTGTTTAAACTGCTTTCACACACATCAAAGATTAGGTTAGCTGTTCTGGATATTTCTGGATCCTGCCTGAAGCCTTCCTGAACACTGGAGTCCCACTGACATATCTGGATGTAGTGTCAATTTAGGTGATAGGTGAGGAGTATTGACAGTGTTGACACTGTACCACTGATACTCAATTTTGCCTCTGTAAGGCAACATAAATGATTTGACATTTAAGCTTGTTTTGCAGGTAGAACATGACAGGGAGGAAAGTAACAGTCTATCGATTTCCAGCCTTCTTACCTTATTTCTGCCACTTCTTCATTCACTGGTGGGCTCTCATACAGATTTTGCATGTCAGTAGTTGGCTAAGCTGAGGTGCAGCATTCTGAAAACTCCCCAAAGCCACACAAGAGGACATTGTCTGAGAACTAGAATAACACTGACAAGCAGTGCATCAGCAGGCCTTGATGTTCAGAGAAGGAACAAACTGGAAGGATGGAGATGTAGAGTCTAGTGATTTTTTTTTTTTTTTTAATGAAATAGCCATTTCTGCAAGCCACTTGAACATGGAATTTCATGCTCTCAGTGCATGTTTTGTAGTGTATTTTTTATAGATCTTATAGTATTGTTTACAAGCATTTTTTGTTAATCTCATGAACAGCATTCATTTTGTCTTCAGATTTTGTTAGTATTTCCACATTCAAAACTGTTTATACTCACCCTTCGAGTAACCTTTCCTCTGGTTCCATAAGAAATATTGCTGCTTTATTTCTTTCTTGATGCAAGCTCTCAAATGTTGAGTCTTACAAACTCAGCTATTGGTTCAAAGCTTTGTAAAAAGGATCTCCAAAATGATCACTGCATTTCACCACTCTGTCCAGTAGCATAATGACACTTTACCTGTGAACTTTGAGTTGTTGCCCTTAGGGAGTAAATGAATTTTCAGCAGATGAAACTCTGTTTATAACAATTTGCTACCTTCTTGAAAATAGAAATCAGAAAGTTACAATCTTTCTAATGGTAGCATTTCTTTAATTTGTCTGTCAGCATATTTACCTGCACTGTACTAACCAATATCAGTTTTCCATGAATTCCACATACATCTTAACCAGTAAAGCTGGTGAGTAATAAAAGTCTAACCCATGTTAGAGTTTCCTTCTTAATTGGTAGTGCAAAAAAAAAAAAAAAATTAATATTACTTGTGAAGGTGGAAACTTAGCAGTACCTGGTTTTAATACTAGATTTTGTAATGTGAGAAACTTACTTCAAGCTATGGTTTTTGGCAGGGGAGAATACCTCCCTAGTGCAGATGTAACTCAGTCTAATTAAACTCAAGAGGAAAACTCTTACTTCTCCAAATTCACATTAGACTACAGCTCTCTGCTGCCAGGCTGGCATGGGAGCACTGCAGGACTGCTTGCAGACAGTGACTCATGATGTGCATGGTCCGAAGAGACACTCCCATCACTACTACTTTCTGTTTTCTCAGCCACCAGTGCTTGGCAGGAGGTATAAGGCTGGTGGCATGCAGTCCCCTTGGTCACAGCAAGGAGCAATGCAGAAGCCAACGTCTCCAAGGACTGAGCCATGGCAGTGCCATGCTGACCTCCTCATGAGGAAGAGCTTGTGCAGTGCATGAAACCTTGTTTGTAGAAGAACCCAGCTCTGGTTGCCTTTGGGGTGTCCTCACCACCTAGCTGAATTCTCAGCTCTCAGGTTAAGAGCTGTGAACTGTAAAAATCAAAAGACCATGACACTGAACACCAAGTCAGAGTCTGTGGTATGAAGTAGAAATTTGGTTATTAAGTTTTTGTGGAAAACTACTCAGAGGTGTGAAAGAGGGGAAAGAAGGCATTCCTTTGGGAGAAGAGGGGGGAAGAAAAAAAATAGGGATGTAAGAAAGTGGATTTTTTTTAGCAGACTTGAATTGTTTCTTGAGTTATAACATCTGATTCTGTAATTAAAACATACCTAGCTGAGAAATAAAGGGGGGGACACCTTCTCTGCTTTTTTTTTTTTTTTTTTTTTTTTTTTT
>VWZI01023520.1:466985-479487 GCA_013396835.1 Psilopogon haemacephalus
TTTTTTTTTTCTTACTAATGCAGCCCTGTTGGGAGGAAAGTCTACATGCCAGGAGACTTTTTGCATATTGCTTTAAGGGAATAAGTTGGTCTACTTGAATTTGACCATGAAAATGTTTGCAAGTGACTTCAGATCTGGCAGAGCTGTGACATGCATATAACTCTTCCAGAGAAGTGATCCTGACTTGCCTAAGAAATGCATAGACATCGTGGATCCAACCTTCAAGAAAAGCTGAAAGGCACCAATTTTCTTCAGTTGTCTTTAACTTCCTGATTGCACAGCTGCTGAGACTGGCACTGACTGTGGCTTAGTTACCTGTTAAGTCCAGTTGGCTGCAGCCTCTGTGGATGTTCATGGTATTGTACCAGGTCTTTAACCTAATAACCATAACTAGATTTACTATTCAATCTGCAAACCTCTGCCAATACCAGAGCACTGTGTTTGAAGCAGCTTTTTTTGGCTGGGACTAATGATGCTGCAGATTTCAGAAGTTTGAGTAATGCAAAGCATGAGCAGAAACAATGTCATAGCTCAGCCAAATAAATAGAAATAGACCTAACAGATGGGGTTTATTTACAAACTGCTTGAGGAGCTGTAAATATGTAACACACATAAAATGAGTCACTTTCTCTAGAAGAGGTTAAAATCATGGGAAAATTAATTGAAAGGCAATGTGATCAACTTGACAGATAATAAAAAGTTGTATGATAGCTGCAATATATGAGGTACTAGATGAAACCTGCCTGGTAAGGTTGGTATATTGATATTTGGAAACCAAATTATTCTAAAAAAAAAAAAAAAAAAAAGTTGGTGCCAGCTTGGTCTCAGTTGAGATCTATAGCTGAGCATTCAGCTGGAAAGAAGGTATGCTAAGCCTTTCTCCTCCCCTTCCATCCTCAAACTCTAAAGGATTAAATTAATCCCTCCTCTGGTAGTGAGGCTAAAGAATACAAAGCCATTGGCATTTTCCTCACTCTCCTTTCTTGAGGTCCCAGAAGAAAGTACCTGCTCTTTACAGAAACAAGGTACTTCAGTGCTGGCAGCTCCCCTCCTGCCTCTCTCCTCACCTGCTTAAGCTCCTGCGAGCCACACTTGGTCCCATAATGAATTCAAAGGTAAAATCAAAGCTGATCAGGTGTAATATTTCCTCTGAAGTACTTGGAAACACCTATCTTCTGTAGGCAGCATCCTTACTCTTTCTCTCAGTTGCTTCCACAACTGAGAGAATTGTGCAATTAAAAAAAAAAAAATTAAATTTGTTTTTTACATAAGCTGCAAAAGTTCAGGCACATGTTACCTGAAAACTCCTCCTTGCTCTGCTGGGAAAACCAAAGTGATGTTTGCTATGTAAATTGTTAAATACACTTAAAGTAAAGGACATTTCCCCCTGCTTCTATTTAATCAGGTATGTTTTATAGGTAACTGTTGATAACAGTATTTCAGAAAAAAACCCTTTCTGTTAATTGAGAATAATAATGTGGCCAAATATTAGCCTTCTTCAGGGTAGCTGTATTAGGGTGGTTTAGTTTTTTCCCCTTCTGATAATGAAGGTTTGACTTCTGTGTGAATCACAGAAGGACACAAAATATAACTTGCTACTGAGGTACCTAGAGCTTTTTCACTGATAAATAGTTCACAGAATCACAGAATGGTTTGCTTTGGTAGGAACCTTGAAAATCATCCAGTTCCAGCTCCAGTGACACGGGCAGGGACACATCCTATGAAACCAGGTTGCTCAAGGCCCCATCCAACCCAGCTTTGAATACTTCCAGACTTGGAGCTTCCATAACTTCTCTGGGCAACTTGTTCCAGTGCCTCAGTGTTCTCATGGTTAACAGTTCCTTCCTAATGTCTTGTCTAAATCCAATTCCTTCCAGTTTGAAGCTATTACCCCTTGTCCTGCCACTGCATGGCTTTATAACAAGTCTCTTTCCATCTCTCCTGTAGGCCCCCTTCAAATACTAGAATGATGCTTATGATGTGTTCCCAGTATCTTCTCTTCTTGAGGCTGAACAACCCCAACTCACTCAGCCTGCTTTCATAGTACAGATGCTCCAGCCCTCTTGTTCATCTTCATGGCACTCCTCTGGACTCTCTCTACAGTTCTATGTCCTTCTGATGTTAGTTGCATGAATGTAGACTTACTTTATACTGAAATAACCCAACTTTCCCTCCCTCAGTTGTGACTGGAAGTGTAACTTTGTAAATAAACTGATATTTTATTTTACCTATAGCATGATAGTGTGGGGCAATGCAAGCAAGCTGAAACAAGCCCTCACATAAACAGTGCTTTACCTGTTCAAGTACACATTTTCTGTATTTCAACAGGAAAACCACGGCTTGGTTTTGTGTCCTTCAGTGAAGACAGGAAATCCAAACATAGTGTGAGTGAGGCCCAAAACAAGATGTTTGGAGTTTTTCAATTGGAGTAATGCCATTTCTGTGTTAAATGCTTTCCCCATACAACAATGTCAGTCCTATAATAAAAAATTCACTTATCAGTCTAAAGTAAAAAAGGCATCTCACAACTAAGTTTTGTGCACTGCCAAACTATCCCTGAGCACATGATGCAAAAATATAATGTGAATCTGTTGGGAGAGTTTGGAGATTTGTGTGTTCGTAAGTACCTAACTGTGTGCAATGCAGTTCCATGGCAAACCTTACATTTGAGTTTTTAACATATTAGCATCTATGTCTGAGACCATAGCTCTTGTTCTTACCAATGATAGAGAGCTCCAGTTCTTCCAAGCAAGGAACTGTGTTTACAGCAGACAAAACCTATGGCTAATGCATGTGGCAGGGCTGGAGATCCACTAGACACCTGGGATTTGAGAATAGGAAATGTGGAGTTAGCTGAAGCAGATTCAAAAGTCTACTGCCACATCCTTGTTGAAAAATATCCTGTTTCGTGGCTGGCTGATAAAAAATTGTTGTAGGCCAGTGAATGTTAATAGTTAAAAGTTCATCTTGAGTCAGTTCCTTTTATCAGCCTCTTTTTTCCTCCATCATCATAGAGTTAGTCCAGCACCATGCTCCCAAAGAGGCCCTTTGCCTTGGGTGTCAGAGAAGTATTCAGGTCCCTTTGGTACCACAACTCTTGTCAGCTTGCCACATTCTGCTAGGACAGAGCCTGGGTCTATGTGAGATAGACTGGGTAAAAACAAACTAAGAGTGATCCATCTTGTCAATCTGCAGCCCTGGGATGTGCTACTCCTACATCCTTCTGCAAGGAGTTTAATAAGACTTGGATAATGAATCTAATTGGCCCAGTGAACTCTTCGAGTGACATGCCCAATTGCTAGCTGTCCTGTACTTCTGTAGTAAAGCAAAACAACCACAATTGCTAAGCATTCCAGCCAAGAAGAGTCTGATTTTAAAATAACAAGGCAAAAAAATCTGGATTTGGCAGAGCCTTTAGGTATGTGCATGGATCCAAAAGGTTTGATTTTGCAAAAGTTTTGTTTTCTTCAAATTATAATATTTTTGGCGTGGGAGGTTGGATTGTTTCATGAGGCCACAAGGGTCCACTTGGACTGCCTTGCCCAGCCTCTTACTTAAGGCATGACACAACTTCACAGAAATCTTTGCAGCTCCTCTTGCCTGCAGCTGAAACTGAGTATTTGTGTTAGAGTAACAGCCAATGTGGAACCCTGATCTTGCTGAGGGCTTTAGAAACAGCATTACAGTCACAGCCGAGCTTTTTCAGAGAGACCTGGGGAACTCAATAAAAGTTAGACACTGAAGTCTCCTGGCTTCTTAAAACTTTAATTTCCCAGTCTCACATGTGGAATACACTTGATTATGACATCTCTGTAATGCTTGCTAGAAAGAAAGCTTACCTTATTTTCCAATTCTTTCCAAGCTCAAGCTGAACCTGTCAAATGCTTTCTCCGGACATAAGGGTTTGACCAAACAGCCTCACTACACTTGGGTTGTCCTCTTAGTAATCACCATGCTGAGGCATCATACAGGACATCTGTAACTTCTCTCATGCTTTCCTAAGAAAATGTCTCTGCCATTTGTGCTCTCTATGACACAAAGCCCTAGACACAACACAAACCAAGCCCTAATTACATCATTCATAAAGCAAGTGGGAGTGAAGAGCCACCAGGGTATAAGGCAAAAAAAGATGTTAAGTGATGCAAGAAACTTGGTTGACTCTAAGCTACTGGAATTCAATTAAGCTAAAGTAAATTTGCTATAGCATACTTGTGGGTCCCCATTAGAGTATTATGACAGATATAAGGACCCTGAATATCCTCTCTCTCTACTCAGGAGTGCTGTGTGTCTCCTTGATCAACTATTGTAGTTCCATTAAAATATGTTAACCTCACTGCTGGGGAATCTTGATCACATTGCGTCTTGCTACAGCTGTCAAATCACCCAGGTCTTTTCTATTTCAAGGTTATCACTCCTCACAGTGAAGGAGTTTAAAGACTTAAATTGTCTCTGTAAATCTGAAAAACAGTGATGGTCTGTTGGTAAAACTCTGCTCCGATATACAGAATTTCCCCTTACCAGATCATGTCATAGTCTTTAAAGATCTTTTCCAACCTAAATGATTCTATGTTTCTCCAGTGTCAGCAACATCTCACTTGAAGGCAGGCAATAACATTACTAAATAACATGGTCTGCTGTTACAGTGTAATTACTGTAATCACAATTGTTCTTCTCAAAGATAACCTCTAATTTTAAATGTATTCTTTTAATATACTTCCCCCCCCCACTGCTTTTCCTGGCATCTGTCAAGAATTGTCTGTTCCACTTTATAGAGCAATATGACTTTGGAGTATCAGATTACTGTCTATAATTCACTGAGAACTCGATGGTTTCATGCTAACAGCCTTTTAGAACATAGGGAAGACACCTTTGGAGTTAGTAAGGATATATCTCTTGTTGAGACTGGCAACCGCTTTATGCCTGTCAGAAGGAGAGCACTAAATAAATATGGTGAATATGCCTTTGGGTTTAAAAGTAAGTACTTTGTAAAAAACAGAAGGGATGTGCTGTCTTGATGCATCTGGAGATAAAGCAACAATGTCCACAAACTGCAGTGTAGCAAATACTTCAAGTCTGTGTGGGTGCATGTGCTACATGGGGCAGTAGTTGAATCATCAGCCCTGGAGAAGTTTAAAAGATGTGTAGCTCTGCTGAGGAACATGGTTCAGCAGTGGACTTAGCAGTGTTGGGTTAATGGTTGGATTAAATTATCTTAAATGTCTTTTCCAGACTAAACAATTCTATTATTTGATAAGTGTATGCACATGTTTGCATATATATTAACTTATGCATAATCTAAAGTCAGCTTCAGTTGTCAACATGATATAGTATCCTCAAGTAACTGTGTGTCAGGGCCAATGCAAATAAACAAACCCATAAAACTCTTTAGCATCACTAATGATTTTCATTCTTTAATTGTCACTGAGCTGCCTTTCATTCAGGCATATTTGTCTTATTTATTGGATCATGCATGTTCTGAAAGGATGGTTCTGAGAATAGAAGTGCCCTAGAACTATGGTATACCCTAAAAAAGAGGCATCGTTCTTGACACAGGAAGGACTGACTCTGAAAGCACTGCTACCAGGGCTACAATTCAGCCTAAATTATTGTCTGTAAAATATAAGCTGCTTTATTCAGAGAAATGTGCACCGTGTAATTTCCCAGTGTCAGGCAGGCTTTTTAGTGACCTGTTAGTATCTCTGAATTTAAATTGGCACGTCTATAATTGTGTTTTCCTAATAAAATTACAAGTATAGCCTAAAAGAGGCCATTTGGCTGAGCCAAACTTATTGGCTCTTCAAGTGTGAGTGATACATAGCATAAAATAAAAGTGACAGACTGTTTTGCTGTAGGGTAGCTGTAAGTCATGTAGGTCTTACACGTTTCTACAGTGCCTAAAAACTAATAGGCTGAAATTTCCCTGAGTACCAAATTAATAAATTATGTGGGATTTCTAGTCACAGTGGGTTGGTCCCAAGGAGACCAGGACAAATATCACACTTCTCTCAGTGGTACCCCAATACAAAAGCTGAAGAAAGCATACTGCAAAGCATACTGCAGATCTTTCCCTGGGAATGTGTTNACAGAAAAAAACCCCCGAACTAAATTCTTCTCAATTTACCAAGGAAAGTCAGAGATGCAAGTATGAGAATAATTTCATATAGTGCATCAGTCACTGCTCACAGATCAGAGTCAAGGAAAAGGGAATGGTTCAGCTTTTTTAGCAGTAGCCAAGGTGTTCTTTCAAATCACTTCCCAGTTATTTCTGCAGGTAGGATATTCAAGAGCATGATAGTGCCATGTGAGAACTGGTCTTTGAACACTGATTGTATCTGTTGAAGCAATTCCTCTACTCACTAGTGCAGCCATTGGCACGATTTGCCTTCTATTAAACTTTCAAAACATAACAACAAAAAAAAAAAAAAAACAAACCCAACAACAAAAGGCAACCCCTGAATGATTGTACTGCTGACTTTTAGGCACAGAATAGCAATAAAGCAACAAAATGGAGCTGCTCCATATCTGCAGGACTAAAGCAGTCTGTCTGGTTCATATGTCTGTCTCCTGCTTGGGTTGTCTGATGTCTAACTAGAAGTGAGCTCCAATTGCCATGTAGCCTTCACTGGGCACTGATAGGGTCTCCCTCTTTTACCCATCTCCTTCTTTTTATCAAACTCCTAGAAACAAAGCGTCTTCGAGTTCTCTTTTGAAATTGTGTAGTAGGTACACAGCTACTGAGGTAGACTGATGTGCTTACACATGCAGCATAAACCCTGTTTGTCTAGAAAACCAGACAAAAAAGCTGTGTTCCTAACAATCCACAGAGAGTGAGATGTGCAGTCAGACTCTGAATTGTTATTTGCTGTCTTCAACATGGATCATAACGTAGAGCACAAGGGGGAGCCCATTGGAGTAAGGTTCCTGTGTTTAGATGTATTTGGTGGCTCTGTTCAGGACCAGTTTTTCAACTTTGCAATGCTAAATCACAGAACCACAGGAAGTTAAGCATTTAAAGGCACCTCTAGTGATCTTCTAGACCAATTCCCCTGCCAAAACTAGATCACTGGACACCACTAAAAAAAGAGGCTGGCACCTTGATCTTGGCACCCACCCCTCAGATATTTATAGACATTAATAAGATCTCCTCTCAGCCTTCTCAAGACTAAATAGCCCTAGTTCTTTCTGTCTTTCTTCACAGGAGAGATGTTCAAGTCCCCAGTCACCTTTGTAGCTCTCTGTTGATCTCTCTCCAGTAGATACTTGTCTCCCTTGAACTGGGGAGCCCAAAACTGGTGTGATCTCAGCAGGGCAGAGTAGAAGTGGCAGAGAACCTCCCTAGACCACCTGGAGACACTTTTCTTGATGCACCCCAGGATGCAGTTGGTTGTCTTGGCCACAAGGGCATATTGCTGTCTAGTGGATAATTTGCTGTCCACTAGAATGCCAAGGTTTTTTTTCCATGGAGCTGCTTTCCAGCAGGATGATCTCTAGTCTGTACTGGTGCCTGTTATTATTCTTCCCCAGATGTAAGACTCTACACTTGTCCTCACTCAACTTCCTGAGGTTTGTCTTTGCCCAGCAGTCCGGACAGTCCAGATCTCGTCAAATTCATCCCCGGGGAACACCAGTGGCCACAGACCTCCAACTGGACTCTGCATCACTTGTAACAACTCTGAACTGTGCTGTTGAGTCAGTTGCCAATCCACCAAACAGTTCAATCATCTAACCTATGAGAATGCTACAGGAGACAGTATCAAAAGGTTTGCTCAAGTCAAGGTAGGCAGTATCCACTGCTCTCCCTTAATCTATTCTTTTGGCCATTAATATATCAAATGTGAAACCATGTTGCATGCTGACACGTATTGTGGCTTGGAAGCAGAAGCATCAGTGGAATCAATTTTGAAAGTTTGAGGCATTTGGGTATCAAGGATGGGGGCTGGATAGAAGATGAAATGGAGGACTTCACACAGACCTGCAGCTTTCTGAATAGCAATGTGGAGGCCAGGAGGCTGCTCTGGGCACTTAGCTGGAACTAGAGGCTTGTTGTCAGGCAAATAAACCAGTAACCACTGATTTATGCCTTCACATACAGAGGTCTGAATACTATATTTGCAGCTCTCTTTACTCCCTTTGCTAATAGCCAGTTCAGGAGTAAAGCAAAGGACTTGCAGCATAAAAGAGAAATACAAAGGCAGTATTGTGATACATTATTTTCATTTGCCCAGGAATTATAGCCCTCTTCTATTTATACAAAATGTTGAAACAAAATTTATTTGCTTTTGTTGCATTTGGAAAGGAAGAGAGTCTTCTCTCTTGAAAAAGAATCTTCTCTCTTGAAAAAGAATTGGAGTGAGAATCAAGTGCTCTCCTCTCTATCTGAAATGTGAAAGTCAAGCCAGTATGAATCCAAGAATTTTAATCAACGGCTATTGATAGCTCACATGAATTTGCAGGCCATTTTCACCTCTGAAACTCTAACTCCAGGCTGTCTCTCTTCCACAGAAACACAAAGGGGCATCCTGGTCCTCTGTTCACCCAGAAGGAAAAGTGCCTGCCCCAGAGATTTTATCTTGGTGAGGGTCACTGCACGGCAGCAATGAACACCCGCACTCATTGGCTTTACATAGGGAACGGCAGAAGATGTCCTGTAGTTGATTTTAATGAAAGTAAAACCACCTCCTCTTGGATGCAGCTGTTGATTGTCATCAGATTTAGCATCAGGAGAAATATTGTCAATGCTTTACTGCAGTTATGAGTGCAAAAACTCCCTTGCTATGCTTGGCATGTCTTGTCCAAAACTGTTTATGAGAGAAAGAAGGACACATTGCTGAATCATTAAGACAGTGAACAGGTACTGTGGCAAAGAGAAAGTAAACCCTCCAAGCTTGAAAAACTCTTCCAGCTCCGGAGAGCTCTAGTGAGGACAGGATCTCTTGTGAACTGCATTCCTCATCTAGTGGTCAGGCACCATGTTCAGGTGATTTGGCTTGGGAGAGAACAGGTGCATATCCCCTCTATACCCTCAGCTGGCTGTGTAGAGGAGGGCAGGGAGGATTCTGGCTTTGCTCTCCTTTTTTCCACCTCCTGTTCCAAACCAGCATTCACCATGGAAGCATCCTTTGCTGCTCCTGAACCAGCAAAGTCTCCTAGTGGCTGTTCACCCCACCGCTGCTATGCAGAGGACTTCACCACCAGCAGATCAGACTGAGGGGGCTGCCATGCAAGAGCTGAGTCCTGCCCATTCCTCTCACTTATGCACAGCCACACTCCTCTTGGAAATCTTGTATTGGCTTGGGTGAGGATGATGAAGCCAGAAGTTAAAAGCATCAGTGTCTTCAGTGTGAGGAAAGGACTTGGAAGGATGAAGGACGCAATCTTGGGAACAGTGAAGAAACAATGCAAATATTATGTAGCAAAGGACAAAGGTAGTGTCTACGTGAGTAGGCTACAAAAGCAAGTGGAAGGGGGCTGTCTGCTGCAGTGTGGCTTGTAATAACCCAAATCTTTGAAATCCCTATGGGCACTTGTAGAACTACAGCACAGTACAGAACTACACACACTTGCTTGCAAGTCCCACTCGTGGTTTTCAGCTGGCCGTTGAGTTTGTCTTTCAATGCGGCTGTCTATCTGGGCCTCTGTGTGCTTCCACCACATCTGCTGAGTCTCAGTCACCTTCTAATTCTTCTCCAGGTCAGACCTCGTATGTGCATGGGGTGCTGGGTGCTCTCAGTGGTTTCCCGGGGCCTGCCAGTTTGCTTGTGGGTACTTATCACAGTGCTGCTGCAGACAATATCCACTATGTTAGTTTTGCCTTCAGCTCTGCTTTGGGTGTAAAAATAGTCACCGTCTCATGTCTAGGAGTTTTGCATGTGTTTACCTCATGGCCTTTTGTATTATGGCAGTTCTGAAGAGTTGCGTGAGCCCAGAGTCATCTTGGGTCAGCCTGTTGCCTTTCTGCTCTAGAAATTCCATATTGTGGGATATCTTAACCGTGACGAGGCTGAATATGTGTCTTTGGCAAGTGCAGTCAGGCTGAAGAACTACACATGAACCTCTGAGGAAGCCCAGAGAGATACACATGTCCTAGAGCAGATATCTATACTCCATATGCTGATATCTGTAGGGCTACTGATAATTAAACAGAAAGCCTATCTAGCCAAGGCAGCCTCCTCACACTGGAGACAGAGAAAAAAGAAGGCACAGTGCAAGTTACTGAGTTCAGAATTTGTGGCAGTGGAGCAATCAGGACCACATGAGTCCCCCAGGGAAAAGATGCTCTGCAAAATGGATTCATGTCTGCTCTAAGGAGGGGTGCTTAGTGTAGCCTGAGGTACTAAATCACTTTGAAAACCAGTCTGATGTATGCACCAGCTACTTTAACGCAAGCTAACCACAGTTAAAGTGGTTCAACCACCCAATGTAGACATGGCCTAAAGCAGTGCAATAAAATTTCCTTCTTTTCCAGGACATTTGTGGTTCTGTTGGCAGGTAATATAATCCCAGAGATAGAAAAATTACTGTATTACCAACAGAAATTGGGAGAGGAAATCAGTTAACGATATTGCTTGCATTTTTATTGCAGAATCAGCAATTACAATACCATTCTCTGGTTCTGGAATAGACAAAGTGTGGAAAATCTCAGGAATATGCTATCTCTGAGAGCAAAGAATTTCTAGTTATCATCATGTGAGATGTTTTTGCATAATCTGTTTGGCAAAGAGTTATTCAGATATGAGTGAAGTATGTGTCCCTTGAAGTATGGAGTGAAGCTTGTGTCCCTTGTTTCTCATTAAATACCTTATTTTTCAACATATTTCAGCATTATCTACCTAGGTTAGGGAGAAATAAATTAATTTTTCAGCATTCTATATTTATTGGTTCATAAGGCTTCTATGTGGAACTTTTAACATCTTATTTAATTTTATGTTACAGGTTTCACGGTGCCTTCTGCAGGATTGGTTTTTTTTAATTGCTTGTGCAGTTCCTTGAAGCGTTCAGTGTCAGAGTTGTTTGTCATTACAATAAATCAATGAAATTATAGCTATTAATGATTATATAATGCAAGGGGAAAAGCTATTTCTTGCTTGGGGATGTAGAGGACTTAAGGATGCAAATGGCTCTGGTGTGGTAGCCTAAATCTCCCTGTCCTACCAAGAGGCAGCCAACACTTTCTTCTCTGTCTTCAAACAGCAAGGGGGATTGGTCATCTCACAGTATGTATGGGACACTTGGTCTCCCCACTGATAAACTCCAGATACTTGAGACTATCACCAAAAAATAAAGAATTTGTCCTAAGTAAAAGAATATATGTCCTCTAAACCTGTGATTTTTCACTGAGGCAAACACCTTCATGTGAGTGTTAGAGCCGTGCTCTGCCTGTATAACCTTTCATGATACGCTAGCCGACTCCAGCACTGAGCAGAGGAGAACAAAGTCACCTAACCTAAGTGGTGCACCTGAACTGTCATTCCTACCAACTTACACTGTGTTCTGCAGTAAGAAATGAGGCTGTGTTTTGCTCCACTTGTGCAGTGGGAAATGATGAGCCTTTCTCTATTAGTGACTGTGGTGGTTTGGCAGTTGCCTGAGCCCCCTACACTGTGGAATAACCCAGGCTAGGACTCAGTCAGCTGGAAGTTAAGGAATGAAGCTTTATATTTACAGCTATGCATAATATACAAGCACCACCTTCTTAAACTTTCTCCAGGCCAAATTCCATATGAAAGTACCAACTGTTGCCACAAGCCATCTATGCAGAAACCAGAGAGTTACAGAAGGGATAATTGAATATAACAACCATGTAAGCTTCATTTTTAACTTCCATGATTAATTAACAATCAAACGTAATTAAACCTCAAGCCCCATGCTGAGCACCAATTAAAAAAATGTGGTGGTTTAACAGTTACCTGCCCCCTCCCCCCGCTTTGATATAAACCCCAGCTAGGACTCAGAACAATGGAAGTTGATAAATGAAGCTTTATATTTACAGCTATGCACAATATACAAGCAGATATTTACAATGTATAACAGATATTTACAGATATTTACAGATATATACAGTACAAAAAGGTAATACAAAAACACCACACCCCTCCCAAAGATAAAAAATCCCTTAGAGGGGTAACCAACAACCCCTACCACCTTTTCCCCCTTCCCCAATTGTGAAGGTTTAAGCCCACCTGGGACCCCCTGTCTTTTCCCAAGGAATGGTTTCACCCTTTTCCCAGGTTGCATGGTTAGACACTCCCACTTCCTGCTAGGATTTTGGGACTATAAGAGGGGGAACCCAGTCCCCCCCTCTGCTCTCTCTCTTCTCCCTTCTCCTTGTCCCCTCGTGCCGGCTGGTCGAGCACCTGCTCGCGCTCTGTGCTGCTGCAGCACGTGTCTCCCTGCCGCCCTGTGTTCCAGCACCGTTAGTGTCCGCTGGGACTGGGACTGAGACTTTTCACAATAGGATTCCTGCATCCTGCTTTCCAAAGCCAATCGAACTTCAGCTGCCTGC
>VWZI01023521.1:0-29536 GCA_013396835.1 Psilopogon haemacephalus
CAGACAATGGCACTCATTTCAAGAACAATCTTGTGAAAAACTGGAGAGCAGCCAGGCAGAGAGGGACCTGAGGGTACTGGTTGATAGCCAACTGAACATGAGCCAGCAGTGTGCCCAAGTGGCCAAGAAAGCCAATGGCATCCTGGCTTGTATCAGGAATGGTGTGACCAGCAGGATCAGGGAGGTCATTCTTCCCCTGTACTCAGCACTGGTTAGGCCACACCTTGAGTCCTGTGTCCAGTTTTGGGCTCCTCAATTTTTGAAAGATGATGAGGTGCTTGACTGTGTCCAGAGAAGGGCACCAAGGCTGGTGAGGGGGCTGGAGTACAGACCTATGAGGAGCAGCTGAGGGAGATGGGGGTGTTCAGCATGTAGAGATCCTTATTGCTCTCTACATCTACCTGAAAGGAGTTTGTAGCCAGGTAGGTGTTGGTCTCTTCACTCAGGTACCCAGAGACAGAACAAGAGGACACAGTCTCAAACTGCACCAGGGCAGGTTTAGGCTGGACGTTAGGAAAAAGTTCTACACAGAAAGATTGGTTGCCCATTGGAACAGGCTGCCTGGGGAGGTGGTGAAGTCACCATCTCTGGAGGTGTTTTAGAAGAGGCTGGATGAGGCACTTATGCCACAGTTTCATTAATTAGAAGGGTTAGGTGATAGGCTGGACTCTATCCTAGAGGAATTTCCTGGCCTGGTTAATTCTTTGTGATTGTGTACATGGGAGCAGTTCTTGTCCTTGTTTTCTTATTTGTCTTAGGTGCCTATCTTGTGATTAATGTCACTTAGTCATCGGGCAGATTTTGAGAATGGAAGGAGGAATTTTTCTTCTAAACTATGCTTCAGGTTTTTCCCTTTGGGACTTGGATTTGCCTGGCTTTGTAATGTTACAGTGTGAACTCTGCTACATTGCTCCTGATGTATTCCAAGTATTGTATTGTCAGTTTCTTACTTTCCAGCCTGTAGGGGAAAAAAAGAAAAAAACAAACATTGCTTGATTTATGTAAAGTTTTGGTTCCCAATGTTGCTGAGGGCATGTATCTGAGAGGCTTATAGAGGTTGTTAAAATACAGAAACTCAGTTGTGCTGATCAGTGCGTCAGAGCAGCTTATGCTTGTGCCTGTTAAAAAATTTCCATGACTGTGGTGTAATCATCTTTGTGAATAGATGTAAAGTCAAATGATCACCAAACTATTGGTTACAGGTATCAATTTCCTCTTATTTTTCTGTTGAGACTCATAAACAAAAAATGTACTCTAGTTCTGTTTTTTGGGATTGTTTTTTTCTTCTTTTCATCGTGGTACTAACCAAGGAGTTTTATGACTTATGGAGAAGCAACCCTTAAGACCATGAGAACTACACTGAAATAGAAACTTGGAGAAATTAAAGGTTCCATATTTGAGGCCTTTTTTTTGCTCAAGCTTTATTTGATAGCAGTGATTTGACAATTTATATGCCCGAGTGTGAAGTCCTAAGCCTGTATCTAGAAAATTTAGCAGCAGTGACTTCCCAGACAGCTAATATTTGCAGTATCACTAATGACGTATAGGCATGAGGTTAGCCCATGACAGTCTAGAATAAACTACTGTTAAGCAATGTGGCTTAAGACACTGTCTTGATCTTGTTATATCCAGTGGCTGTCTTAGGCAAGTGGTTGAAGTTTGTCAAAGATGGGACCTGTGATTCCTTCTTCCTATTTTGTATGCTTTCAGTAACCTGTCAGATCTGGGGGTGTGTGTGTCTTATGCTTAGCAAGCATAAAGCATGATATGACCTTTTATCAGTTGGCTCATAGGGGTGTGACTATAACAATAACAATAATGCTGTAATAAATAGTAGAATCTAGTCTCATCTCCTGAATCCACTTCTCATGCATGCATCTAGAAAATGAGAGCTCTAAAAATCATTCACCTAGAGAAATGAGAACACAATGCTAATCACATCAAAACAATCTGAAATCCACTGTTGCTTTAATTATCCTAAAGTCAGCAATATGCTATCCTCATTGTTCCTTTGTATAATGGAATTTATTGAGCCTATTCATCCTTCACACACTGCAGAAGTGCACTTTGTAAAGCTAAGAAAACTGTAGAGTTAATAGTGTAATAATTCAGCAAGAAAAACTGATTTGCAAGTGATCCATGTATCAGGCTGTCAATGGTGCTTAAAGGTAGTTCATAAATTCTTGAAAAAGAAAGGTGTGGGCTTTGGGGACCACCCTTATTTTATAAATAAAATAGCCTTGTAAGAGCTGGTCACAGGAGCTTAATGCAGAATGTTATTCTTGCACGTAATTTACATACCACCGGAGGAAGGGAGGGAAGGAAAACATTTTGCAATTGGGAGCTAACACAAACCCATTACATCTCAGAGGACCAAGCAGTTTTTTTTTCTTGAACCTATACTGAGTCAGAGAGGCTTCTACCTCCTACCAGTTTCCAGGGGATCTTAAGCAATCAGATATTCAGGGTTATTGTTCTTTAGGTCATACTCAGGCATATAACTGCCACCCAAGTGCAACATGACGCCATAGCTTTTCTGTGTGTGAGGACATTGTTAGGGCAATGGTGCTAAGAAGAGGTTGACTCCTTGCCTGCTAATACTACATTCAAATGAAAAATTATACAGAAATTAGAATTTACCTGGATGGAGTTTATCTATATAAGCTTATGTTGCTCTGCAATCTCTAGGAATGCACTCTAAAGTAAGCTATTTCTTGTCTAGAACTGAGTTTTCTAGGTGAAAAATAAAGCAGGACTTCCTTTTATCAGTCTTTGAATGGTGGAAGGATTAATCTGCCTTCTTTGGTCTGGGAGAGGGTCTGTCAGCAATTGCTGTCCTTAAATTTTTGTGATTAGGAGAGCTTTGCCTGTGGCTGTCTAGTGTCAGCTGAGGAAGTCTGAAATTCTCTGCTGAGGAAGTCTGAAAGTTCTCTGCTGTCATGGGGTGGCTCTGTATTGCCTCACTCGGTGACCAAGTTACACAAAGATAGGCCTAACTGAATGTCTGAGGTGCTGGTTACTGTTCAGAGGTAAACAGCTGTAACTTGATATCAGCTATATGTGTGCAATCAGGTATCTCATGTTAGAAGCAGGTCTAGCTGGTTTTGTACAAATGAAAAGTAGAGAGATGTTTATATTTTTCAGGATTGTTTCACAGAAATATGTTTCTCTGGGTTTATATCCCCTTTCTATGTATAGAACAGATGTATTGCTCAGTAATTGATTCAAGTCTTGATTGCTGTAAGAGCTTGTTATTCACAGAATCACAAAATATTAGGGGTCAGAAGGGACCTCCAGACATCACCCTGTCCAAACCCTCTGCCAAAGCAGGATCACCTAGGGCAGGCCACATAGGAACATAACCAGGTGAGATTTGAGTCTCCAGAGGAGACAGCTCCATGTCTTCTGGGCAGCCTGTTCCAGGGCTCTGTCACCCTCACTGAAAAGAAGTGTTTCCTCATGTTGAGGTGGAACCTCCTGTGTTCCAGCTTGTATCCACTGTTCCTTGTCCTGTCACTGGGCTCCACCGAAAAAGAGACTGGCACCTTCATTTTGACACATACTCCTCAGGTATTTATAGATGCTTATAAGGTCCCCTCTCAGCTTTCTCTTCTCCCAGACTAAACAGTCTAAGTCTCTCTGTCTTTCTCATAGCAGAGGTGTTCCAGTCCCCCAGTCATCCATTGGACTCTCTCCAGCAGATCCTTGACTCTCTTAAATTGATGAGCCCAAGACTGGACACAGTAGTCCAGATGTGGTCTCAGCAGGACAGATTAGAGAGGGAGGAGTATAGGAAGAAGCATGTTTCAGAGACACTGCTAAGCCCCTAAAGTAAACACCTAGTTAAGATAACTGGAATGAGAATGAAAGGAATGCAGAGATCATTCGATAATTTACTTAGACCCTTAAAGTAATCTATAGGTACTAGCAATAGGGTATGCATTATGGTATAAGTAGCCAATATGTGTGTGGAACAAGCTGTGCGCTGTTTTTGAAGCGCCCAATCAGAATATGCCACAGTGTACTGACTGCTTTGTGAATAGAACTCGACAAGGTATATAAGAGATGTAAATTACATGATAAATGTCTTTGCTTGGGATTTCATGGAGTCCATGCCTCAATTGTCATAGAGGAAAACTTTCCTAGACCTGCTTGACACAATTTTCTTAATGCAGGCCTGGATGCCATTAGCCCTCTTGGCCACAAGGACACATTACTGTCCCCTCAAGTCAATCAGTACCTCATGTGATTTCAGACAATACCATGTGATAGGTTTATACACACTTCAGCAGATACGGGATGTGTAGATGAAAGTTTTTTTTATTAATTTCAAAGCTGATTTCTATGTAATGAAAACATTAATCAGAAGCAGGCTCTCAGAAGCCTGTTCAGATTACTCAAATGAATTTCTGCATGGGGCACTGAATGATTACAAATATGTTTCATAATGCTTCCTACTGTGCTTTTTTAATAGAAACAGGAGTTAATGATCAAGATAGAAATGTATGAATTAGACTCGAAAGGCATCTGCAAGAAATTTATTGAAGAGCCCAGTGGAAGAAATTATACCTTGTGACACAAAAGTCAAATCATGTCAGATGTCAGAAGCAGTCATATGAGAGCCCAAGAAATTGATTTCCTTTAAAAGGATTTTTGTAATTGCCCTTTATAAGATGAGTGTAATAACAGTGTACATAAAGTATTCGTGCTTAAAACAAACAGCAATCAACAGGAGGAGAGCTCTATTTTTTTCATCTTCTTACTCTCAGCATTACTGGGAAGTTAAATATTTCAGAAGTTAGTCTTTAGTTGGTAGTATGGTATTAGCCAGCAAAATTTCCTTACAGGTATGTGTCATGGAGTCAGAGAATTAATGTGGCTGAGTCAGGAATTATAAAAATAGAATTATTTTTATTTCCCAGTAAACCCTGCACTCAACTATATACAGAACCAGTTTTTTAGGTTTATTCACAGGTTTAATTCAATTGGGAAAAAATCTTCTAAAAGATTCTATGGACAAATTCAGAGATTTAGGAAGTCAGAATATGGAAAAGGCTAAGCTATAAACCCAGCTTTACCCCACCGTCAATTGCCTGTGCACAGAATTAGGGAACAGCAGCTGTACTCACAACGATGAGGTAGGTACTTGGCAACAAGTCCTTGCTGGATTCTCTGTGGCTTGGTTGATTCTGACTGCTAATAATATCCAGTCAGAAATCCAAACAGCAAAATCCAAGACAGGTGGCAAAGACCTACGAACTCTAGTAATATCTCAAAAATATGGTTCCCATGAGACAGAGATTCGTGGAAGCCACACTGTCTTCAGCAGCAACAGGCAGAGAGCCAAACTGCTGAGATCTCCCCAGCCAAAACTAACAACCAGGAAATCTGCTGTTAAGGTCCCAGAGAAGCCGAGTCCGGGTGCCACTGGCAACTCTCTGAAATGGATTCAGGACTTGCCAAGCTTGCAAAATTGCACAGAATGGTGCAGAAGTGGGGAGTGTCCAAAGGGACACTGTAAAATGTCTTCCGCACAGGAATCTTCCAGGTGGGGGACTTCACATCTTTTCCTTTCCTCTATTGATGCTCTTTTGGATAAAGTGTCTATTTGCCAATTTATACTGGGTGTATGTGGGAACAAAGGTTAGAGGTAAATTACCAAGCACCTTCAGTTAATGGAGGGTAATGTCTTAGCCCTGAAGGGACACAAGCCTTGGGAACAGACTGCTAGAGATAAAGGTGAAAATACTGACAGAACTCTTAAAAGGTCATAATGACTTTGCAGACTGTGCTGGGGGAGTTGAAAAAAGGAACTAAACGATGATTGAAACATTAGGGACCTTTGTTTTGTCTTGGGCTCTGGTTAAGGCATGGGTCCATGTGGGGTTCGTGTGGCTGTACCAGTTTGACCAATCCTATTGTTGAAAGTGTCTGGACATTGAAGTTAGCCAATTGTTAAACGACACGTGTTTATGCTAACTTATATAAGTGGCACTTTCTGCATAATAAAGTGACAATTAGCTTGCATCAAGCTGCTTGCCATCTCTCAATCGCAGCAGGTGTGAAAGACCCAGCCAGCTACCAGTCTGATTCCCTGCACTGGCTACCACACAAGCCAGGACATGTGTGTAAAGGCGCCTTTTGCTGCTTCCCCTTCAAGCCCGCAGGGCAGGGGAGGAGAAAGCAGTTTTTGTGCCTTCTTTTTCTCCCATTATTCATACCTGTGGTTGGAGGAGAAAGAAAGAATTTGGGGTGCTCCAGGACCGTATTTTCAAGTATAACAAATATTTTGCTCTCTGTAAACACAAAGGTGCTATGACAAACAGGTAAGCTGCTGCATTCAGTGTAACTGAAAGTGGTTGTTCAGGACTGTTTGACATATTTGAGGAGAAAATTACGTTTATATTATCCCCATTAGAAATGGCAAAATTATCTTCTGATTCTTTTCCTTGATGACCTGTTTCTAGGAAGAAAAGCTTCTCTTCTCACTACTGACTTTCCAAGCTTACTGGAAGAATGATTATGGAACCAGTGAATAGTAAAGCTCACTGTATTAATAGGAAGTCAGAATCATAGGTCTTACTCAAGCAAGTTTATTTTAAAGCATGGAATTTTTCTGTCTTCATAAAAAGATGAGTAAAAAAGGAATATAGATGGATTACAGGTGTTATTTTTGATCAGCAAAATATGCCTGTAAGGACAAAAGAATGTGATTTCCTGCATCTTGTAAAACGTGTTTTCCACAGAGTCTAGTGGTGCCACATTTTTTCCTGTTGTAGATACAGTTTCCCTGTTGCAGAATTGCTCTGCTGCACAAGAGCACACTAAACAACTAATAGTTCTTCCACTTCTATATTTGGTGACCTCTGAGTCTTCACTCATTTGTTATTTTCAGTAAGAGTTGTATAATGCTGGAGACAAGCATTATAATGAGAACAGATTATTAATCTAACTTCATGTTTACGTCAGTAGTCTCCAAACTTTCCGATTGAACACCCTAAATAAGTATTTATTTATTTATTAGTGCTGCTGTACTAATGTATTATATGTACTACAAAACATATGCAAAAAAAAAAAATAGTGCTGAAATAACCACTATTACAAGAATTATTACTTATTTTATTAATGGTCAAAATATGCCCACACTCCAATGGATTACTTTGTCCATTCCTTGAGGTGTACAAAATCCACTGATTTAGACTCTGTATAGGAAATAATATTTCCAACTCCACTGTCTTCTCACTGTGTTCTTAGAAGTCCCCATGTCTTCCAGACTTCTGCATGAACTCCATGTCTTTGTTCATCTAATAGCAAAGGAAATGTTTGAAAATCTCTCCTTATTAGCTGTGGAAGAATTTTCTCATGTTTGATTATGAAACCAAAATGTGTAATTTGGTACTTCAAAAAGATATTGCCATTTATTTTATAAAAGAGCTTCCTAAATAAATGTTTTCCAGTTTAAAACTGTTCATTTTTAATATTGTGAAAATTGATTAAAAGCTATGTAAAAGTCTTAGTAATTTTCAACTTAAGTGTAACAACTTATTCCAGGTCAGATTATGTGTTTCATAGGGGCATTGCTACAGCCACTTCATAGGGATGATATAAACTGACTTAAAAGGTTATGGCTTCTAATAAAACCTAAGCATCAATATCCTGAGCTACCAAAAGTTCTATTTGTACTAATTTCAAGGTTTTATTTCACTTCACTGTCTGTTGAGGATACCACTGCTTAAAACTCAGGACAAATGCTAAGATGACCAGAAAATACAGCCATCCTCTATAGAAATAGTTCCTTTTTCAATAACACTTTGATTTGAAATGAAATTACTTAGTAACTAACTTAGGTTAAAGCAGACTGCAGTGTGGTTTGACTTTAAGTGGGTGGCAATACGTATCCATTATTCAGTTCAATATGCTAATGGAAAACAAGGTCAGAATAATAAAGAATCTGAGGAACAAAAAGCCTTGATAAACAGTATCTGATATATGTTTAGCTTTCTTAATTACAGGATGGCCATAGTGAAAACACAAGCTCTCATCAGGCAATATTTCATTTAGCAGAAAACTTAGAACTGGAATACCTATAGTGCTAGAAATTTATGCTCAAGTTGTAGAGAAGTAAAAGTGCCGCACAAACCAAAATATTACAGATGAGATCTGATGCTGCAAAACTGATTAATCAAGTCCTTGTAGATGGTCCTGCAGGTCTACAAAGTTGGCTTACTAGATGAAAAGGCTAATGAAGAATAATGATACTACTGTCTTCCAAAGATGAGAGATCAGAGATACATTCCATGTGTTTGATTAAGAAGTCACAGGAATGCCTGCAGTGGACTGAGGCAGGTGATCCCCATGATTTGATACTGTCAGAATGAGCTGATAGATCATCACAGAATCAGAACCACAGAATGTTAGGTGTTGGAAGGGACCTCCAGGCATCATCCAGTCCAAGCCCCTGCCAAAGCAAGGATCACCTAGGTCATATAGGTTTGGAAAATCTCCAGAGAAGACAACTCCACAATCTCCATTCCAGGGCTCCATCACCCTTTCTGTAAATAAGTGTCTCCTTGTTATGAGGCAGAACTTCCTGTGTTACAGCTTGTACCCACTGTTCCTTGTCCTGTCACTGGGCTCCACCGAAAAAGAGACTGGCACATTCTTCTTAATACCTATTCTTCAGGTATTTATAGATGCTGATAAGATTCCCTCTCAGCTTTCTCTTCTCCCAGTCTAAGTCTCTCTGTCTTTCTTATAGCAGAGGTGTTCCAGTCCCCCAGTTATCCTCTGGACTCTCTCCAGCAGATCCCTGTCTCTCTTAAATTGAGGAGCCCAAGACTGGACACAGTATTCCAGATGTGGTCTCAACAGGACAGATTAGGGAGGGAGGAGAACCTCCCTAGACTTACTCAACACATTTTTCTTAATGCATGTTGTTCCAGTGAGTCCTTTGAAGGCCAGGGAACACACTCACACAGGGTTACCCCCATCTGGGTACAGTTTCAACACTTTAGTATAGCTTAAACACTAAAAACGTAAGAAGAAAGGTATACTGGAAACCACAATACTTAAAGCTCAGATATTAAAATCATAGAAAGAAAGGTGTATGACAAGGAACACCAAGCAACTCTGTTGATCTAAAGAGCAAGTTGTACCCACCCTATCCAACTGACCAGGAAAACTCCTGAGCTGTGTAGATTGCAGGGCTGGCTGGCACCCATCCTCTCAAGGCTGGCGTTCCCACTGAGAATGGCACCATCATGGTGGTCCTAACTGGTGCCGCTCCAACCCAGCCACTTAGGCACTCAGCATATCTGGGTTCAGAGTTCTGTGCTGTATATCTGGGACGTCCCAGAAGCCCAAAAGCAGGAGAATGGAGCCCCTCCTTTATTCTAGAATCTGTTACAAATCATCTCTCCCTACTGTTCATATGCATACTTGCAAGCCTTGTTTTCCCTGGATCTTATCTCTCAGTAACCTAGTGATTATCAGCCTGCTGTAACTTCTGGTCAAAAGCATGCCAACTCTTCCCTCTTACACATGCCTGGATGCCATTCGCTCTCTTGACCACAAGAACACATCGCTGTCCCGCAGATAACTTGTGTCCACTAAGACCATTGTGTATGGTGTGTCAAGACACACCAAGTTGCCACCACATGGGTGGCTGAGACCAAATCTCTATCACCAGTAAAACAAGCTTTAGGAATATCTAAGGAAAATCAACTTATACAAGTGACAGGGCAAGTGAGAATGGTAGAGATAGTGTAATAACCTTTTAAAAAGTTCAAGTACCAACAAACAGGAAACCAGAAATTATTGTAAACTAATGTAATTTAGCTCCAGCTTTGAGAGAAGGTTCAGCTAGATGATCTGCAATTGTCCCTTCCTACTCAGAGTTTTCTTTACTTCTGTGAAAGGTCAGTACAATGTTGTAGGCCAAAAATCCAACCATCAACAAAAACCACACCATAATAAACAACCCCCCAAAAAACTCCAATACAAACCACCTGCAATTATTACAAACACAACAGCAATGTGAAGCCTAATGAAAAGGTATGGGAGAAATTTGTGTGTCATCTTTATGGAGAAGACTGGGGAGACACCTGGGCTAGAAGTGTGTTTAAAGGGATTATGTGATTTGACAGTCGTCAAAGAGAAATATTTGTCAATAAGATTGCTGGAGTGGTTTGGCAGTTATCTGCCCCCCCACACTTTGAAATAACCCAGGCTAGGCCTCAGTTGGCTGGAGGTTAATAAATGAAGCTTTATATTTACAGACGTGCACAAAATACAAGCAGGTATTTACAATGTATAACAGATATTTACAGATATATACAGTGAAAAGTTAATACAGAAAACACCACACCCCTCCCAGAGATCAAAATCCCTAGGAGGGGTAACCAACCACCACTACCACCTTCCTCCTTTCCCCAGTCTTACTCAGCTATAGCTGCTCCTGCATGACTCTCTCTCTCTCCCTGCTTTCGTAGCTGGATCTGAATAATTTCACTAACTTCTTTCCTGCTGCTAATCCCTCTGGCCAATCCACATTTGCCTATCTGCTGCATGAAACATATGGTTACATAAGACTGGGAAAGGGGGAAGGTGGTAAGGTGGTTAAAACCACATCTTAGGGACTGATCTCTGGGAGGGGTGTAGTGTTTCTGTATTACCTTTTTACTGTATATATCTATAAATATCTGTTATATATAGTAAATATCTGTTTGTATGTTGTGTGTAGTTCTAAATATAAAGCTTAATTTACTAACTTCCAGCTAACTGAGTCCTACCCTGGGCTATTTCAAAGTGTTGGGGGCAGGTAACTGCCAAACCACCACAACATCATTGTGTTGCTACATCTACCCGTGATACACAGGGACTGACTAACATTCACAGTCCCAATGAAACTACATCAGAAACATGTAAAACTAGAAGTGGTACAGATGGAGGTAGCAAGTGTGGTCAAAGGTGGAGTATATTCCATGAAGAAAATGGCTAAAATAGACTCTTCAGCCTGGAAAGGAGTTTTATGTTCTGTAGCTGAAGGATGGTTTGAGACATGGTAGATAAAACCTGACCCCTAGGTGTCACCAATCCTTTTCAAGATGACATACCCACAAAACCAGTCTGATGGAAAAAGGGAGAGGGAGAGATAGTAGAAAATTTGCACACCTGGTTCAGCATTACCTCTGAGTCAGCATTTTGCAAAATGGTGTTAGAGGCTGAGGGGATCTAGAAAAGTGTTTGAAGTGGAAAGAAAGGGGTAGAAGTGTTAAGAGTGATTGCATGAGTGAAAAATCATGGCTGACTTCTTTTGCTTGAAACAAGAAGCAGGAGGAGTGTGCCACATCTGTATGCCTGGAGCACTTGCAAAATATTCTCATTTTCAAAATAAAAAAAAGACTAAATCAGCCTGCTTTTGGTTTGTGGAATTAGTCCTTTGTCTCCTCCTGCTACTTGAGGTGAGTGCTGGGGGATGGTGGCAAGCAATGTAGGGTAAGGAAGTAGCTGCCTGGGGCAGGAATGTGTGTTATTTTAAAAGGAAAAGGAGTTTTAGGAATTAGAGGGCTCTGAAGAATCAAATGTAATGTATTGCACAAGTAAAGGCTCATCTGCTTCCCCAGGAGTATCCCTGATTACATGAAGACTTCTTTCTAAATACCCACAGTGGGGAGAGGAAGGTTTTTGGAGCGTCAGAGTATTTCCAATTGTGCTTCTTTCTTACTGGAAAGAAAGATTCAATCCACTAAGAGCAGAAATAAGTAGATGGGTTTGTACTATGCTTTGCTGTGCTTATTAAAGCTGCAAACCATTTAATTTTCCTTTCTCAATATGAAGCTTTCTTTTTATTACATAATAGTTGTGCAGGCCTGATTTCCCCTGTTATTTAGAACAGCCAATGACCTTTTCATGCTTTGGGGTGTATAAGTACCACTTGTATCATTTGATTCCTTGTTGAAGAGGAATAACGAAGAGCATGGCTGCAGCCCAGACATATTGAACCTGCAGTTTTATGATTCCACCTTGGGAAGGGAACAAAGGTGTCGTGTGTTTATATGGTTCTTTTTATTTCTCTCAACCAAAGCACCATCTCAGCATGTAGAAGTAGCAGCTGTGTAGTGTATATATAGTTTTCACAGCTGAATTCTTGTTACTGTAAGGGAAAGATTTTTCTCAGACTGTTTCTGTAAGATTTTTATGAATTTAGTTTTGTCTCTCTAGAGCCCCTGTAGGTAGCTTTTGCTTAGCTAATTTTTCCCTATCCCAGTGCTTTGGTAAAACCACTTCTCATAGTGTTTTATTATACCGATGTGATTGATGTATTTTTTCCTCATTAAAATGATACCTTTCTGTAACATACAAGATGCTGATTCCTAAGTCAGATAAACCTTTCATGCTAGACCCCCACTTGAACATCATTTTGAAGACGCACCTTTGTCCCACTACCCTGCTCCTCTTTACTCTCAGGAGGTCCTCTTTACACTACTTTCCTTGATGATGATTGTAAAGCAACTTGTTGATGATGAGGATGCAGAAATACTAAGGCTATTGTCTAAAGCATGGAGCATTATTATAGAGTTGTATTGTACTTCCCTATTAGTCCATTCTTACCTGCCATCTCATACCTTATGCCATTTGTAAAACAAAGATTGGATTTTAAAGGGATTTTTAGTCTTTTTGTAGCACCTTGTGCTACAGTGCAAGGTGCTAATGAGAATGGTATTGTAATGGTCCAAGCATGGCCCAGGTCCCATGGACTTCATAAAGAATGTTGCCTAGAGATCTAGCCATACAACTAACTGATAACGCTTTCCCAGCTGGTTTTAATTAGACTTAGTTAAATGTAACTTGTTAAAAGAAGCAATGAAGCAAATGCTTAAAGGTGATTTAAATGGGCAATAAACTGTCCCCAAAATACACTTGGAAAGGTCTGAGGAAGAACAACCCTCTAGTCAGCATAAAAGATTGCATCAGTCAATGTAACATAAGCACAGAGATTGATCCCTCATGAACACAAACATGGAAATGCATCAAACCCATGTAATAGTAATTAGTGGAACCACAGGCAAGTGAAGCACAATTATGCTAGAAGTTTTCTGGATCAGGGACTGCTGTCTGCTGCCATGTACTATCAGTGTATGAAACAGATATCTGCCACCAGGCAAAATGTAGCTGTGGAGTTTTTGGCTATCGAGATGCTATGAAAATGCCATCTGGGATGTATGAAATTAGATGTCTTTGCCAAGTTATTATTAGAGTAACTATATTAAAACAGTGTGAGTATTGAGTTTTGCCTTTCAGTACTATTTACACTGAGCTGACCTTATTACACCCATAAAACTTGTTATACTTAGAAGAGTGCAGAAAATGCCAGAAGGATTGGGTATGAGCTGTGCTGTTTACCAGGATAAAGTCTCTCTTCAAAATCTCATGCAATTTAATTATCCAGTATGTCTGTCTAGATGTACCAATATCTGGAGAAAGAGATGGACAGTAGGAAGCAGACTGTCATTCTGTGCATAGATGTGATAATGTTTGCATATATGTGATCATGTTTGCTCTTCTGCAGCATCACATGGATTCCTATCAGGAGTGTTTCCAAGGAAGCTTCAAGCTTTATTCCACTGCTGCTTGAAAATTTGCAGTAATTTCTTTGTGCACAGTTGACAACCATCACTGACCAGTATGGGCTGATCATTAATAGGGGCAATCATAGATCCAGTACAGGCTGGGGGGTGATGAAATTGAGAGCAGCCCTGAAGAAAAGGACTTAAGGGTGTTGGTGGATGAGAATCTGGACATGAGTTGACAGCATGCACTTGCCGCCCAGAAGGCAAATGGCATCTTGGGCTGCATCAAAAGAAATGTGGCCAGCAGGTGGAGACAGGTGATTCTGCCACTCTGCTCTGATAAGGCCTCACCTGGAGTATTGTGTCCAGCTCCGGGGACCCCAACACAAGAGAGATGTGAACTTGATGGAGCAGGTGGAAATTGTCTCTGTCCACAGCAAGAGTGTTGACGCTGGATGATCTTTGAAGTTCCACCCAAATGATTCCAGAATCTATGCTGTGGATCCCTCAGTACCAAGAAGCAGAGTCCTTTCTTCAGCTCAGACATTCTCATGAAGGCCTAGGAATGATTTACAACTGCAAGTTTCTTTGTTTTAACACTCACTTTAAGGAAAATCACTCTTAAGACCGAAGTGTCTCTTCGTTTGGTGGAGTGTCCTGGTTGCATTTGGTAACTTAAAAAAAATTCCCCCCCCACCTTTCTTCGAAGTTTTATGTTGCCCACTACTGCTTATTTAGAACAGTGATATAGAAAGGCTTGTTTTCAAAACTGTTTAGTCCCAGGAATAACTGAAATCTTCAAAGGAAAAACAAGCCCATTATTAAGATTTTTCTTTTTTACAGGCAACTAGATTTAATTGTTTGTCAATTAATCAAAGGAGTAATTCAGAGGAATGTAATCTCAAATTTCATTATATTTTAAAGCATTTTAAAAAATATATATATATTTAGCAATTCAACATTACAATGATTCTCTGCAATGATTTATGAAAATAGTCCAGAGTAGTATTCTGACTCGTACCAGTGGAAGATGAATTTTTATATGAGCTTTCACCATCAAAATTTGCAATTGAAATAGATTTTGAAGTACAGAAAACATTGGCCTTTTGGGACTTGAGGATGATTTCAAAGTTAACTGTCTTTGTCACTGTGATTGTAGATCACAGAAAAGGTTGTCAGTGGAAAGTCACAATTAACAATCTAGTGCAAGCTTGGGGAGAGAGAATACATAAGAAAATAAAATACAGCAGGGTATTATGACTCACTGTAGTTTCTATTGGGTTACTATAGCCCATACTAAGTTACCTGATTCAAAATAAAAATTTTAGGATGGTACTTGACAGTGTGGGATGTTCACTTATAGATGGAATGTTTTTGTAAATAAAAATACTCAACACATTCAAAATTGGTGAGGCCAAAGTATTCTGAACTTTTGCAGGATATAGGCTGGATAGTCCAGAACGTGTTGAAGGAGTGAGTTGCTATCCATTGTAATGCTCATCCATGAGTAGGGAATGTAAGATTCTTAAAATATTTTCCCTCTTTTTCTCTCAGACCTAGCCACAAGTATGTACTGATACACTGCATGTTGGTAGCCTCATACAACCATACTCAGCAAGACAATCATGATCTCAGTTTTTATTTACATGAAGACTAAAGCAATACGACGTATTCCACTGTTCAGCCTTAGATCTGTTGCTGAGTGCTGAAATTAGGTAAATATCTGCAAAGCTAGTGTGAGTCTAAAGTATTGAAACAACAAAGTAATCCTCTAGTCACCTATGGATGTTGGTCTCTGGAAATAGGAGTGCAGACCCACTAAGCAGCAGATCAGGAGAGTGTGAGTAGATTTGTAGGTGCTGAAGATGTAACTTTGCTATCTTGTGCATGACAGATTAGAACCAGGCTGTGACTTCCGTGAGCAGCATTGAATCAACAGTTAAGCTACCCTGGTACAAATTCTAGAATTCAATAATATTTTTTTAGGAAGAATCTTAAATATCTTAAGTCTACTTTATATAGTTAGTTCCTACCTTCATGAGTTTTAATATTGTTATTAAGAAGTGACATCTTGGTGGTATTTAGAACAGGTTAAATTTACCAGTTTATTTCCAACAATTAAATGCTATTGCCACAGAAATCTGAATTCAGAAGATGAGATGTTAATCTTCTCAATATTCTAGCCAACTCATAGCTTGTAGACTGTATTCCAAATCATATTTTAAGTGAGAAAATACTAAATTGTTTTCATTTCATTAGGTGCTTATGGAGATTTGAATAGAATCCTCTTTTACAATAGGTAGCTAGGGGCAGTATCTTCATTCTTTTGACAACACCGACTTATTCTTGGTGAAGACCAACTATTGGTTTAGCCTTCCTAAATTTTCTTAGATTTTGAACTCTGTACTCAGGGCTTGATCTCTACATTTTTTCCTTTGTCTGTAAAAGGCTGTGAATTAGAGTGTTTCTCTCGGACTGATAAATTAACTCACTTGTGAGTAGCAGGCGAGACCAAATCAGTAAGGAAAGGCAAATGTGTGCATTAGGTGCTAATATTTTGATGAAACCTGAAATCTAGAAGTATTGCATGTCTGGGCAAGCAGGGAGTTCAATAGATCCTCAGGTCCAGACATTCCATCTGGTATGTTATCTTTACACAGAACTACACCAGGGAGATATTTCAGTCCCAGCTGTAATAAGTATCTTTACAGACCTATATTTTTGGACAATCCAGTCTTCAACTGCTGGTAATGACCTCAATAAGTGCCTGATTTTGTTGTCTCTGCTCATTTTCTGCCTGTCAGGTAACCTGCAGTCAACTTCAGAGAGGTTTCAATTCTCCTTCATGTAATTCTTGTTCTATTGAAATTGGTTCAATAATACAGATATATAAGGTGTTGAGATATGAACTTTACATAGCAGAAAGGAAGAGAAAGAGATTAATTTCTTCTTATATTCCAAACTTTTTTTTAAGTAATAAAGATGATTAATCTAGTTGATAAAAATCTGTCACTCAGTGTGGAGGAAAAATTGTGCTTAATTTGATTTACAATATTTAGAGTACATTCCATTTCAGACCGTACCTAAATTACAAAAAGTGCTTAGAATATAATGAGAAATTTGGAAATACCTCCTTTAAATTTTTTTGATTCAAATATTTTAATCTAAATAATCAGAAAATGTCTTAGGTTGGAAGGGACCTCAGAGATCATCTACTTCAACATCTCTGCCATGGGCAGGGACACTTCTCAACTATCTCAGCTGCTCAAGGCCTGATTCAGCCTGACCTTGAGCACCCTCAGAGAGAAGGCATCCGCAGTCTTCCCTGGGCAGCCTATGCCAGAGTCTCACCAGTCTTGTAATGACTTTAAAATACAATAAACATGAAAAGTGATCTTTTTATTTAAAAAATCCTGTTTGGAAACAAATCTTATGGTCTTTTATAGCTCTCTTGGAATTAAATTGTTCCAATTCTTTCAAACACTCTTTGTCTGTCTGCAGTTTTCCAGATAGCCTGTAGCTCCCCCTTGCCTTTAGCTTATTCATATTTTTTGATGCAGTATTGCAGGGAAGGAATTTCCAGGGAAAGAGAACAAATACTTTTTGTGCTATAATATCATAGGCTTCCCACAATCTAGGTGAGTTTTACTTGTGAAAAAATTAAACCTTTGCTCATTTATCACTAACATACAAACACACCTACATAACCAGTTGATCCATCATAATTTTTAAAAATAATAATTATTTTATTGTTGCTGTTTTGTAAAGTCTGCTGCAGATTTCTGCCATGATGCTCTATCTATAAATAATTTGGGATCAAACTTCTATTTTTTCATTAAAATTTGGAACACCTGATAGAGTAGTAAAATAAGTGGGTGGGTTTTTTGACTCAAAATTTAGTATGTTCTTCAATGCTTTGCTGATTTGGGATCTATAAAGCACGTAGATCCCTGATGTTACAGTACTGGCTGTATTGTTATCACTAGTTCAAAAAAGTTATAGAAGCATAGAATCATAGAATGGCTTAGATTGGAAGAGACCTTAGAGATCATTTACTCCAACCTTGCTGCCATGGACAGGGATGCCTCTCAACTAGACTGTGCTGCTCAATGCCGCATCCAACTCAGCCTTGAGCATCAGTAAAAGCTTCACCTTAGATATAAAAATACTTCTTCCAAAATCTAATTCAGTAATCTTTCTCATATTTGAAATAGTTCAGAGGCATTGTTAAACACTGAGCATTGTAAGTTTCTGTCCTTTTATTCAATCTTGGAGTAGGCGGGTAATCAGTATTGGTAATGAGTTTGATCTTCACTAGGGTAGAAATAAGATTCAGATTAGTACCAAAAACTATCCTCTGAACACCGTGCTCTCAAGAGACTCTGTAGCTATTGTTTGTACTCTGAATTAGAATCTTCCAAGAATTACTTAAGAAACTTTTTTCTTGTTCCTTTTGGGAGCCCTCCTGATAAAGGAGTAAATTGTAGTGGACATTGAATATGGTCAAATATTTTAAATATGGATGTATCTTGGAACTGAATATGCACTGTTCAAAATATTTCTGGCTAGATTTTGGAAATGGGATAGGAATTTGCAATTGTTGGTTGTCTACAGTTTGCATACAATTTTCAGGTTGTCCCCATTTCCTCCATTTTACAATTCCTTAATTTTTATTTTGATGCTGTCTTTTCAGAGATAAGCGAGCATGTTTTTTCTGGTTTAATTCAAACTATTATTTTAATTTGGAAAATAAAAAATTGGCATTGACTATTTTTCATATCTGGTCTGTTTATACTAAAAATGCTTATTTTGCCTTCTGTAATATTTCCCCCCCTCCCCCCACTCCTCCAGATATAAGTGCTAGAAAATAGGCTTAATAATTAGAAATTTTTTTGCAAGCTTATATCACATTTTTCTAATTCACCAGAAAATTATTGAAGGACTTCACTTATTTCAAGATAATTTTGATTGCCACATACTGAAATTTTCAATGATGCCTGTTAGACGTGATTGTCAATTTATTGTCTCCTTTCCACAACAACCAATAAGAAAGATACATTAAAAGCTGTCTTTACTTGTCAGATGAAAGGGCAATGGTCTATTCTTCATAGCACCGAAAAAAAAGAGACAACATTGGAGAACATTTTTTTGGACCACATATAAAGTATTTGTGTTTTTTACCTCCTTCCTCTTCTGCAATTCTGATAAATCCAAAGAGACTTGAAACAAACTTTCAAATAACAGTTTACTACATGTGGAGAGAGACAGATTTAGAACATTATGGTCACATGAAGACTGTGTGACATTAAGAGTCTCTTGACACACCACACTGTTAAAAAGAATGGAAAAGAAAAGCAGGGACAGATTTCTTCTTATGTGTACAATAAAAAGTTTGAGGAAGGGGAGTGAAACTTCAGAGTTTCACTTCAGAGGATTATTAAGAAAAAGAGAATATAAAGGTGAACTAAAGAAAAGGCATTTGCTTTTTATATGCTGAACTTATACTGTGTGATGCAATCAACTTTTAACAATGGATTTAAATTTAAGTCAGAGGGTGGTAACTGATAGACAAAGGAGGACGTTTTTACAGGGGAAAAAACATTTACTCAACCAGGTTTAGGAAGATGACCTGTTTCCAATTCCATATAGCTGTAATTTAATTAGTGTTTAGAGGTTCTCTTTTTTCCTAGAGTCAAGATCTTTTGTAGTATGTATGTACAGGGAAATTCACTGTTACTGTATCTGGAGTTGTGGTCAACAATAAGTTTCTTGTTGATGCTGTGGTTTTTTGATTTGAAGATTTGTCTTTTTTTTTTTTTTTTCTCTAAGGCAAACTACAACTGTTCAATACTCTCTGGAAAACAGTTTTTCTGAGTGTCATATAAACCTGTGGGCGTGGACAAAAGACAAGTGTGTCTTTATAGAATCATAGAATGGCTTAGGTGGGAAGGAACCCTAGAAATCATCTACTCCAACCTCCCCACCATGTGCAGGGATGCCTCTCAATTAGACACTGCTGCTCAAGGCCTCATTCAACCTGGCCTTGAACACCCCCAGGGAGGAAGCCTTCTTGATGACAGCACTGCCCTCAAGTGTATAGGCAGTTCCTCTCATTTTGGTCTTGTCTATAAGTTTGAAAAGTGTGCATTCTGTTACCTCTTCTTCAGCGCTGATAAAGTTGTTAAACAGGACAGGTCTCAGGATTGATCCTTGCAGTGCTTCACTTGTCAGAAGCACACAGATAGAGTGCAACCTATTTACCATCACCCTCTGAGCCTGATCATCCAGACATTTTTTTCAATCCATCCTTCCAGACTGTAATGACCTAACAAGAATAATGTGGGAGATGATGTTGAAAGCCTTGTCAAAGTAAATGAGATCTATTGCTCTCTCCTCATCCAGAAATGTGATCATTTTATCATAGAAGGTAATCAGGTTGGTTAGGAATGATTTATCCTCAGTAAATCTATGCTGACTGGTCCCGGTCACCTTATTCTCCTTTATGTGCCTAAAAATGGTCAAAGAGGACTTATTTCATGTTTTTCCAAGTGTCTTATATTGACTGGCCTATAATTCCCCACATGAATCTTTTTACTTTTTTGAAGACACTTTTCTCAGTTTTTAGGTGTTTCTCCTGATCTCTGTGATTTCTAAGGGTGACAGGGAACAGCCTTTCAAGGACACACCATTTTCACAACACCCTTAGATGCAATTTGTTGGATCCCAGTGGCTTGTAAGGATCAATCTTTCCCAAGTAATTTCTACCTCAGTCCTCATATGCTACTCATACATCTCTTTGAACCCTTTGACCAAGTACAGAGGTCTTTTTTTGAGAAAACTAAGGCAAAGATGATGTTGCTCTGCTTCATCTGTCTGCTGTCACTAAGTCACCCATCTCATTCACCAGCAGGCTCATGTTTGCCTTGTTCAGCTTTTTTCTTCTAATGGAACAGTAGGACATCTGTGGCTCACCTCAGCATATGCATGACAATTCCAGGGTGTCTTCTTCCAGCATGTAGTCTGGTAGAGGCTGTGCAGACCTTTGATCTGATCTAGTCTGCCCAGTCACAGCCTTCTATAAATGTCCAGACATTTATGCTGGCTCTTGCACAAGTCTTGGCATGCAAGAAATACTTCATGGTAATTAGAGCAGAGAAAATGAGGGTTGGAACCTGTAAACATAGATGTTTTGGTTTTTCTTTTTCTTCAGATGAACAATAAATAGCTTTGTGTGGTGTCAAAATAAGTTTTGGTCTTTTGCCTTCTTCTCTAAGATTCGTTAGTGCATCCTAAGAAATTTCTGTATCACTTGCTTTTTCCCTGTGCTGTTCAAGTTGTGAACTCAGAAAAGTTCTGGATACTGGGCAGCAGCCTACTTTCTGGCCTACCTCCCAGTGGGATGCCGCTCATTTTCTGATAAACAATGGACTTAGTGGGAGTTCAAACATCTTCAGCGTCTGTACTGGATGGAGGTTAATCAGTGCAATCTCCAGTAGATATTAGATAGAAATAGCTCTAAGTAGAATCAACCTGTTTAATTGGTTTACTGTAGGCTTATTAACTGTCAGGCCAGTGGTTTCCTGACTTAAGTTACATTTTCTTTTGCACATGCTAAAATTTTAGCCATCAATACAAAGAATAGAAAACTTGGGAGCTTTCCAGTTATGGAAAATGGTGTGACTGTAAGGGGTCTAATCCTCCAAAGAATGAGTTTTAATTGTGTTAGTTACATAGAAACTACTTCCGTTACAGTTCAATAAACCATGGGACTGATTCAGTATCTTTGCGTCTAGTAACGTCCTGTTGAGTGTTAAGAGTGTCACTGAATTCCCTATGGGTCTGAACAGAGCTTGCATAACTGAAAGGCATTCCTCTTGCAAAAAATTGGAGAGTACAGTATTTGGCCCTGCAGCAGAAAAGGTGCTGTAGCCTAAGCACTCTTCTATAGCATTACATAATTTAATGAATGAGACAAAGGACATCTCTGGAGGCTGGAGAGTTGTGGAAGTGCTGTTGTGGGGAACAGTGTGGTTCTATGGCTGTCACTTCCTTGAGATCCCCTTGCCTGGTGCACCTAGCCCATGCCCTGAGATAGGGCACACATGAGGCTGAAGGCTTGTCAGCAGCCAGGGGCATCTGAACTCTGTAACCCATGTCTTGAGCATGCATCTCAGAACAGCAACCCTGTCAGTTGCCTCCAGTCATGGTCAGCCCTCTAATTTCTGATTTATTAAAGGTGTTTTATATGACTCAGTCAGAATCTCAAATAGTTTGTTTTCCTCAGTACAATACCAACAAAAGCTTTTACTTTATTGTAAAGGTTTTATTTTGGGCAAAACCCTAAATAATCGAGTATTTGTGTAGCTATATTATTCGCACAATTAGTTTGATGTTTTGATTTGAATTTTACCATTTTCTAACACTGAATTATTTAGCTTAATAACATAAGCATGGTGTTTGAGGGAGACAGGGTTAATAGATTTGTGCCAAGCATTGTGAAAGAATGTACTTGTTTTCTCCTGTTATGGCAGTTACATTTAAAAATTTATTCCATCTATAATTGAAATATTCCAACTTCTTTCATCTTTCTGTCTCACTGTTTTAATATAACGTAATGCAATTGTTTCCTAACATGCTTGTTACTTGTACAGAAAAAAAATATTTACAACTGTAATATTTCTTTAAAAAAAAAAAAAAGAAAGAAAAGGGGAAAAAATGCAAAGACTTTTGGTTTGGAGGGTACTAAACTTTGGCACAATGAGTTTGGGAAAAACTTCTTAGTCATTGCATTTTAAAATTTACACCTAACATCTGTAGGAAAAGTGATGACAGTGATAAATTCTCTGTATCAGAAGACTGATTCTTCTCAGCTGAGTATGTGTCCCCAGACTGATAAAGCATCCTGTTCTATCATGCAAGGACATCAGTTTTGAGTTAAGCAAGAGGCAAAAAAAAAAAAAAAAGAATAAAATTGATGAATAAAATTTTGTAGTGAATTATAAGCTGTATGATTACAAAAAATAAGTTTAATTATTCAAAAGCTATTCAAACTGCCAGTTAATACTATGTGAGCCTGTATTGGTAGAGTCAATCTCATGAATAATGAATATTTTTGAGAGAATGATCATGAAGCAAAATGAGTATCCCCAGGTATCTAAACATAATAAGAACATGGTGAGGTAGTATTGCTTGGTGTAGGGAGAGATTTTGCTATTTGGAATTATTTGTTCTGTGTTTGTGATTCTCATTTGAAATTGGCTTTCCTAAGTGAAAAATATGTCCCTGCTGTTTTTAGAATATACTTAAAGTTGTGCTTTGGATAATTGGAAATTTAAGAGAGAGTATGAGAAAGCCATGCATACTGAAAAGAAGTAACCTATCTTATGTGCTCATCTAATTTTTCTTAACCATAAGTAATTTCAAATGAAACAGTGCAGTACTAAGTGAATGCAATTGATGAGAAATAGAAATTGAATTCTATATAACACTGAATTTAGGATAGATGAGTAAATAGAAGAAATAATATATGTCCTGCTGAATTCTAAGCATACCAACAGCATAAAATATAGATTCTGCTCTGCAGTACCATGCCATTATAGCTTATTTTTTCAGCCTCTGGTAGCATCAAGCATAGAAATACCAATAATTATGGTGCTTTTGTGCATCTCACTGAATCAGCCATGAATTACTGAAGTTGCCCTTGTGGGAGGAGAAATCCATGATGAGACAGTTACAAGAAGTTCTAACAGCTGAGATACATACCACCATGTTGGTGACAGGCAGTGCTGAATCCTAACAACCTCAGTGCGACTTTTCTCTGGACCTGAGCCCTCAGTCAGACAAAACTATGGGTCTCAATTTGTTGTTGCTTTGTTTTGTTCTTAAGATGGTCAAATATCTTATAATAGAGCAATTTCTACACTGAAAGAGTTTCATATGTAGGTTCATGATTGCCCTGCCTCCTAGAATGACAGGAAGCATCCTGGTTCTCTTTTGTGATATCCCCGTGTTGAAAGACAGTATGTACAGGTGCCAAAAGACTATGATAAAATCAGTGTAAGAGACATTATGTACTTCTCAGTTACCAGTCATCTGTTTGGTTCTCTTCTGTTTTTTATTTAACATGCCAGAACTGAATTTCTTGTTGTGATATTTCATACTAAGTAAAGGTATTTAAAGAGGGCTGCTGTAATATTTCCTTGACAGTGTATCCTCTGAGTATCAATGAGCCCTAGATACATATATTGTATCATGTCAGAATTTAGAAAGGGAGAGGAAACAAAAGAAAACTTTTCACAAAACAGAATTATTTTGAAGAAGCCGAAGAAAGATCGAGGAGCATTCCTGGCCCATGGAAACTGTTCATTTTTACATTCAAGAGAGATACACAAATTTATAGAGAAGAAAATAACAAAAAATATTAAAATACATTTTTAAAAAAGCCTTATGCACCAAACTTTAAATCTTTCCTTCAGACTGAAAGTGTGATGCATTCATTCCTTTTACTTGCAAATCAAAATTGCCCCTGATTCCTGGTCAGTGAGTATATGAGCCCAGATGTATTAAGTGTGTTTAAGAGCAACTGAGCTGGTGAAGGGCCCATAAAATGAGTCTAAAGAGCATCTGAGGGAACTGGGACCATTTTGTTTCTGAGACAGGCCCAAGTGGTTAAAAAATTATCATGTTATGACATTTGGGTTAAATAAGCATGTTGATTTGAAAACCCTTTGCTTTTCCCAGGTGTTCTTGGGAATAGAATACTTAAAAAAAACAAAACAAAACAAAACAAAACAAAACAACAAAAAACCACAAAAGACCCCCAACAAAACAAACCCACAAACAAAACAAAACAAAAAGAAACCAACCCACAAAACTACCAAAATACACTTAAAACTGAATAACAGTATTTACCTGGTGAGCTTCAGAGTGAGGATTATTATTAATGTGAACTTTCTTCTTGGTTATGTGCTTCCTTTCACTGAAAAGATGGGAGTTCTTTTAGGGATCTCAGTGACCTGCTTGTGTGGGATATGGCAATTCTAAGTCATTGTTGGTGACAAGCTGTTCTTCACTGGCTTTCCCCTTGCTAGATTTCCACTCTTCCTTGCACAATCACAGACTATATCTGATTGGAAAAGACCTTCAAGATCATCCACTCCAACCTTTGACTCAGCACTGCAGGTTCAACAGTAAACCATGTCCCTAAACACCAGGACGCCTCCACTGATGGTGACTCCACCACTGCCCTGGGCAGACCATTCCAATGTTTGAGAACCCTTTCAGTGAAGAAATATTTCCTAACATCTAGACTAAGCCTCCCCTGATGCAGCTTGTAGCCATTTCCTCTAGTTCAATTGCTACATACAGGACACAACTCATCTGGAGATCTGATGTGTGCTAGGACTCATAACACTTCAGACTGGTGGAAAATAGATCCAAATTTCCAAGTTAGCCTGCCCAAAGTCACATGCACCTAAAGAGTGTGTGCATGGGCTTTTGTTGATTTATTTACCTGTGTGCTTTATGGCTCCTCAAAGTCACCCAGGAGCACACCCAAATGAGAACAGATAGAATCCAGAACAGCAGTAGGTTATGTATTAGGAAAAATAGGAGTAAAATCAAGTTCTGTTTAGAGCAAATTTTCTCTGTATTTACCTCCTCTGTTTTTCAGTGCACTTAGGAAACAGATGATTGTAGTCTTGCCTTTTCTTTCCAGTCTCTCTTCCCACCAGGTTCTCCTGAGTCACATTGTGTCCCTGAAATAACATCTTTCTTCTGTCCTTAAGTGTCTTCACTTCAAATCACAATGTTTTTGAGAGTGTTTATATCATTTCATGATTCAAATGTTAGAAAACTATATTTGTACTTACCAGTTGAACATTTGTTCCCAGTTTTCCCACTTCCTAGTTCTGTTAGATAATATTATCAATATAGGCAGCAGACTTGATATTTATAGCATTTATGCAAACCATCCTCTTGAGTGTAGCATCTGCTATTTCAAATGATTGTGTTGTCCTACAAGATGATCTCTAAAATTGATGGCTGGATCTTTAGATTTGAAACGTGTCTTTTTTGTGTGTTCTTTGTTCCTCATGCCAAATGCCTAGATTTTTTTGGCAGGTATATTAAAAAAATAGTTAGTCACAAAGAGTGGAATTGCAGGCTCCATTAGTTGCTCTGTGTCTGTCTGGTTAAAAAAAAAATTACTCAAAAGCCATTACCACAAAAGATCTCTAGAGTTCTAGTGGATTTATAATACCAAAGTGAGGCTTTTCTCCAGTTGGAGGTAAGATAAAATCATAGAATCATAGAATGGTTTAGGTTCGAAGAGACCTCAAAGATCATCCAGTTCCAACCCCCCACCATAGGCAGGGACACCTTCCACTAGAAAAGGTCACTCAAGACCTCATCCAGCCTGGCCTTGAACACCTATAGGAAGAGAGCAGCTACAACCTCCCTGGGCAACCCGTTCCAGTCTCACCACCCTCACTGTGAAGATCTTCCTACTAACATCCCATTTAAATCTCTCCTCTGCCAGTTTAAACCTGTTATCCCTCATCCTTTCATTACAAGACCTTGTGAATAGTCCCTCCACAGCCTTCCTGTAGGCCCCCTTCAGATATTGGAAGGTTACTATAAGGTCTCCTCGAAGCCTTCTCTTCTCCAGGCTGAAAAGCCCCAACTCTCTCAGCCTGTCCTCATAGCAGTCCTCCAGCCCTCTGATCATCTTTGTGGCCCTCTTCTGGACTTGGTCCAACAGTTCCATGTCCTTCTTGTGCTGGGGGCTCCAGAACTGCACACAGTACTCCAGGTGGGGCCTGACAAGAGCAGAGTAAAAGGAGAGAATCACCTCCCTTGCCCTGCTGGCCATGCCTCTCCTAATGCAGCCTAGGACATGGTTGGCTGTCTGGGCCATGTGTGGACACCATCAGCTCAAAGATAACAGTGTTTTGGAAGCCTTAAAGTATCAACATACAAATGCAAACTTTCCTTTGTCATATTCCAACTTTTTACAGCAATTCTTGTTTCCTTTTGATGGCCCCAAGTAGTTTCAGTCCTGAGGCCATGGTCTTCTCTACAAGACATTGTACAAGCATATCAGAAAGACAAGCTTGGCCCTGTGGAAGTGTCCACAGGGGATTCTCTGTTGCTCACTTCATGCTAAATTATACTATTTGTGGCACAGTTTTATTTGTGGATTTTATATGTTTTTAATCATGGGAATCTTCTTCACCTTTTTACTGTCCTCAAACATTTCTTGCCACTTCTCTTTTTCCAGGTTGTGTGAAAAAAAGGCATTGGCACGATTTTAACTTTAATTAGAGCCATAAACATCAACAGCCATGTGCCATGTAGCTTTTTGAGCCCTTTTCACAGATTGTGTAGAAAAGGAAGATACTTGGCAAAATTGTCACTAGCAGCTAACCTGCTGTAGTCATTTGTAAATGGTAGCTATCTCTAATGTGTATTTTTTTTTAATATCTCATTTTTAATGTATCCATAACAAATAAACAAGAAGGAAATTAAGGAAGTAAACAGTAGCATTCATGAAGGAGACGAATGGTAACCTTGGAGACAGAAAACCAAGGGTACAGAGCCATTAATTTATTTTCAAGCCAAAGTGCTCTAGCAGTCTATTCGTACTTCCTGTATAATGCAGACTTTTACATGCCAGGAAGAATAGAAAAGGGTTTAAATATATCTCTAGGAAAGGAGACACTGTATGTGACTGTGAAAGATCAGCTAGGTTTCTGTGCTCATTGCACCCATCAGGTTGTGACTCAGGCTGTTCGTTTTTCTTTCCCTTTGTATGTGGACTTAACTGCAGGATGCAGACGGATACCTCATAGTCAAAGGCATGTTTTCAGTTTTGAAAACAAAGGTGGCTGTGTTGCTGTGGGGATGGGAGATCTGTGCTCTCCTGCTGCTTTCTGAAAACAAGGAACTACTGACAATCACTTTTGCACAGTTCTATATTTCTCATAATATCCAGGAGAGAACAATTATGCTTTTTTAATGCTTATTTCATAGTTAAATGCTAATTGCTTTTAGTTGCTTCTTACAGTGCCTGGGATATTTAGACCTAGAAGTAGTATTTTTGATATTTCCATGATAAAACAGTGCCTGGGATATTTAGAGCTAGAAGTAGTATTTTTGATATTTCCATGATTGTACTCCTCTGCAAACTATAGCTACTTGAGCCATTAATGGCAGTAGTGTCATAGATATTCTGCAATAGTATTAATTAAAATTCTTGAAATCTGCAACAGAACAAATACTCTGCAGTTCTGCATTTTAAATGAAAATATGTCTAAGATTTTAATGTGTTGGCTATGATATGGAAGCATGTCCTTGCTACTTCTGTCTCAGGTTTTTCCCTCACTACACTCAATGTATTTATATTTGCTCCCACACTTTCAGTTTTCAATACTGAATAGATCTTTACAAGATGGACATTTCTAGGGGCAAACCATGAGATTTGATAGCTCATTGATATAATTTGCAGATGTTAAACTGTTTCTCAACATTATCTGCATATCCAGTGTCACAGCTTTTGAAGATACCTAGCAAGGTTAAAGAGCCGTGCCCTAACTGGCAATCATTATTTAGTCTCACCAGGGCAAAACTATTGCTGAAGCTAATGAGAGTTTCACCTGATACAAAGTCTGAGATCCATGTCTGTTCTATTTACATTCTGAGTGGGTCTGGCCCCCCAGACCTGCAGATAGAGGCACTTGCACACACACATTCAAATAATCAAAGCATTCAGTGTGTCCCTTTATTAATCTCCAGTAACATCCATACCCACCTGAATGCAAGCACAGAAGTGAGGATCCAGGTGCTGCTGCTTTTGCCCTTTGCAGGTTCACTGGTCGGAAGTCAGTAGGCATGAGTTAGAATCATAGAATCAGTCAGGGTTGGAAGGAACTACAAGGATCATCATATTTCCATGATCTAGTTCCAACCCCCTGCCATGGCCAGGGAAACCTTACCCTGGATCAGGCTAGACAGAGCTTCATCCAGCTTGGCCTTAAACACCCCCAGGGATGTGACCCCAACCAGCTCTCTGGGCAACCCAATCCAGGCTCTCACCTCTCTCATGGTGAAGAACTTCCTCCTCGCATCCAGTCTGAACCTACCCACTCCATTCACCCTAGACCTGTCACTACCTGATAGCCTAAAAAGTCCCTCCCCAGCTTTTCTGTAGGCCCCCTTCAGGAACTGGAAGGACACAATAAGGTCACTTCACAGCCTCCTCTTCTCCAAACTGAACAGCCCCAACTCTTTCAGTCTCTCCTCATAGCAGAGTTGCTCCAGCCCTCTGATCATCCTTGTGGACCTTCTCTGGCCATGCTCCAGAATATCCACATCCCTCTTGTAACAGGGGCTCCAGAACTGGACACACTACTCCATGTGGGGTCTCACCAGGGCAGCAGGGATATAATAGAGAGGGAAAAATCACCTCCCTCGACCTGCTGGCCACACTTCTCCTGATGCAGCCCAGGATCTGGTTGGCTTTCTGGGCTGCAAGTGCACACTGCTGGCTCATGTTGAGCTTCTCATCCACCAGCACCTCCAAGTCCCTCTCCTGAGGGCTGCTCTCCAGACAGTTACTGCCCAGCCTGTATTTGTGCTTGGGATTGCCTTGACCCAGATGCAGGACCTTGCACTTGGTCTTGTTGAACCACATGAGCTTGGCTTGTGCCTACCTCTCCAGCCTGTCCAGGTCCCTCTGGATGCCATCCCTGCCCTCCAGCATGTCTGCTGCACCACACAGCTTGGTGTCATCAGCAAACTTGCTGAGGTTGCACTCAATGCTTTTAACCCTGTTACCCACAAAGATGTTGAACAAGTCTGGTCCCAGGACTGATCCCTGAGGGACTCCACTTGTCACTGGCCTCCACTTGGACATGGACCCATTGACAGCCACTCTTTGGGTGTGGCCGTCAAGCCAGTTCTTTATC
>VWZI01023521.1:29763-57347 GCA_013396835.1 Psilopogon haemacephalus
GGAGTTATGTTTCCCTTTTTCCAGTCAGTGGGGACTTCACCAGACTGCCAGGACTTTTGGGATATAATAGAGAGGGCTTTAGCAACCTCATCTGCCAGTTCTCTCAGTAGCTGTGGGACCCATCAGGTCCCATGGACTTGAACACTTTCAGATTTCTCAGGTGATCACGAACCTGATCTTCACTTATGATGGGCAGATCTTCCTTCCTGTCCCTGCCATTATCTTCATGACTCCAGGAGCATGGCTGGAGGCCTTTGTGTGGGAGAATTTCTATCTGAACAGAGTGGACATGAGCTGTTGTAACTGAGCAACCAAACATTTGATAGTTTGTATAGTATTTGATACTGTGTAACTCTGACTGTCCTTGAATTATTTCTGTTCTGGTGAGAAACAAGGCGTTTGAGCTTGGGAAAGTTCCTCCCTGAAGGAGAGGAGAGATACAGAGGGAACCGCAATGTGGGGGGAGCTAAGCTTGTTCATCAGACAATGGGCGCTTGTTAGAATATGCCAGATGTTATATACTAACCAATCACCTTGCTTGCTCTGGAACCACCCCATCTTGGGAATATAAGTTTAACAAACTTTTATTAAGTAGTAGTAGCTGCTGTTGTATTTAGTTGTAGCAGTTGTAGGATAATAAAGGAGAACAAATGTGTAACCACATTGGTAAACCACCTCGTTGCTTCAGGTGCTCTCACCGTCAGCTATTTGCAATTGAACTTTAACAGCTACCTGCACCTTTGCAGTGAAGACTGAGGTAAAAAAGTTCTTGAGAACCTCAGCCTTTTCTATGTCACTTGTGACAATTTCACCTGTTTCCTTTCTGAAGGGGGCACACATCTTCTCTTCTTTTTACCATTAATATACCTGTAGAAAATCTTGGTGTTCTCTTTGACTTCCCTGGCTAGATTCAATTCAAACTGTGCCTTGGCTTTCCTAACCAGATCTCTAGTTCCTCTGGCAGCTTCCTTATATATCCCCCACTCTAGCTGTCCTTTCTTCTACTCCTTGTGGAGTTTCTTTTTGTGTGACAGCATGTCCAGGAGCTCCTTGTTCGGCCAGGCAGGCCTCCTGGCATTCTTCACTGCTTTCCTCTTTGTTGGTATACATTGCTCCTGAACACAGAGTTCTTCGTAGGTGTCCATGTCCACAGCTGCCTGAGCTCTTGGAGAGAAGCCTCCCCTTACATTGTCAGGTGGTGCAGCCCCTGTCCCTACATGTTTGGACAGAATGTGCAGGGAGAGATGCTGAACCCAATCTCCACTTATATAAGAGTGAAAGGTTCCTCTGCATCAGGTAGGTTTGGTGGGGGGGGCACAGGCAATGGGCAGGGGTTGTTACTATATTTCCAGCTGTTGCTTTACCAACCATCCTTGTGCATTTTCCTAATCAGCCTTGCCTTCAAGACTGCTTCCTGCCAGTTCCTTGTCTTGGAACAGCATGTTCTGCCTACACAGAGCAGGATATTTGTGAGCCAGCAATGGATTATTTCCTTCCCAATTAACCTGTTCTAATACATGCAATGTTAACCTGTTCTAATACAAGTTCATAGCTGTTAACATCACTCAGCTGCCTCATATGCTGTATCTGTGTGCCTTTAATCTCATCTGCTGACACCTGTGCAATTTGATGAATTCCTGCGAATTTGTTTGACTTGAGGTAAGAATATAAGTCTAAGTTTCTATAAATCTTTCACCTATTGAGAGGTGTTGAAGTGCTGTGGCCTATGCAATAGGCCCTGAAACAAGTTGACGTCAAGACAAACTTCCCAACCAAATGTTAGATGTTATTAGTATCAGCTCATTAGGGAAATGCATAAATATATATGTACATATTAGCATGTATTATCAGTTAATGAAATATGCTTGTTAGTGACAGATGTAGCTTAGACGGTTGGAAGACTCATAGAAAGTAAAACAGTTTTAGATAAAGTTAGACTTATTGTATTCCTTCTATGCTATTTTTTTTTCCAAGGGAAGAGTTACATGGAACTCCCCAGTAACACACTCCATGTTCTTGCTTACAATAAGTAATGGTAAAGCTTCTGTAGGATCCTTGGATCCAGAAGTGTTTGACTAGTGCCATCAGCATCCCAGCACCCTTCATTTTCTCCAGGGTTAGAAAAGCTTGCTCTCGTCAGTGGAGTCATAAAGAATAAAGGAGAGTGCTTCTGGGACTTCTTGAATTGTTGAACATATTGCTAGTGAGTAGCTTGTCTTTAAACCAGTGGGAAATATCCAGTACAAACAGATGGCAAATCTTCGTTCAGCTCTATGCTGTATAGCACTCAACAGTTTTCCCTCTTTTCTTTTTACAGCATTCTCATTTCAATCAGATTAGTGATGTGGATATTCATAGCAGTCTATGCCAAAAGTACCTGGCCTGTTGCTTCATATGCAAACATTAATTCTTCGTCTCCTTTGCTAGACTGCACAAGACAGAAACTGCAACTCCTGCCAATTTTATCGTCTTGGGATTCAGCTTGGTGAGGGCACTTCTGAGGAATAAAGAACAGAGAACAGACTATTAGGATATAGCCATTTCAACTTTTATTCATGAGGATTGTCCTCAGGACAGAATTTGCCTTCTTAATTGCATTGCAAGATGATGTACATGATCAATTGGGTACTTTGTACTGATATGTAGGGCTTAACCCCCGGATATGCATTAATGAGAAACTGTGAATGCAGCACTTCACTGTGAACAAAATCCTCTGTACATTGCTAAGATTATCTTTTCCCCCCTCACTAAAGAGCATTGAAAACATTTGATCTTTACTCCCCCTTTTCCCATCCTTCCCTTTCTGGGACCATCACTGTAGCATAATTGGATTCAGACTTTAAAAGTTTGTTTTAAAAAACATTGTATAATACAGTGGAGCAGAGTGGGCAAGGTTACTGTGCATGCAACTAAAACCCCCTATTAGCTACTGTACCTTAAAGGCTACAGAATTCTCTTGGGAAAAGGAGAGGCAAAAACAGGTTTCTGCTAGTTTCTTTTCCCAGGTGCTGTCTTAGTGCCCTCACTGTGACACCCCTTGAGCTGATTCTACCAGCTATCATGTCTATCAAGATTACCAAAGAAAGGAAAATTATTTCAGCTGGATGCAGTTCTTTATTTGTTGTAAATAAATCAGGTGTTTGATACATGGACATATTTTTAAATTTCTGTTATTTACAAACCAGGCAGATACTTAACCTTTTAAAAACTTTCAATTAAAACACAGCTGCAGAAGTCTTTGCTTGCATCAGACTCTGAAAAAGTCCAGATTTTGGGGTTTGGGTTTTTTTGTGGGGTTCTTTTTGTGGGTTTGGCTTTTGGTTTTGTTTTTTTTTTTTTTTCATAATGCATTGCATACCTCCCTGTGGTCTTTAAATTACTTGATCATCAAAAGGGCATTTGCATTCCTGCTAAAATTTGTGTACAGAGGTGTGCCAACAGAAAGTTATGCATAAAGATATAGCTTATGTATGCAGGGTGCAATCTAATAAAAAATCAGTCACTTCATGTTCCTAGGTTTGTGAATATTTATCATCATAAGCAAGCAGCAGATAGAGGCTGGATGAGGAAATGAGAGACCAGGGGAGGATATCATTACAACCAGTAGAAGACAAATGTCCTAAGTGAAAACAAGTTCTTGCAAAATCCCAGGTAAATCCAGTTGACAGATTCCTTTGTGTCTCTAAGTGGCACTGACCTAAAACAGGCCCATAAATTAAGCTGCTCAAGAACAGTATGTAACAGAACAGACATTCTGGCAGCTCGTTGCTTGTGCCCAGCAGGATCCCATCATTTTCTATAAAAGCAGCTGGATGAGCTAATTGGGTGGTTAAGGAACTATCAGCAGGTTGCAAGAAATCATTAGTCACCTCTGCAATACACCTAGTAAGTTATTAGCACATTTAAGCAAAGCTGTCTCTCAGTTACTGCATGTAGTCTGCAAACAGGTTCAAGGCTCTATACATAATCAACAGATGTGTTTGTAATTGGAAAGCAACTATCTCTTCCAGTACCAAGTCAACGTAGAAATGCTGGAAGAGTGGCTGGAAGCAGGCTACACTTCCAGGATTTTCCTAGGTCTCCAGAGCATAACACATTAAGCTAATCTGTTGTGCAGACAGATCCAGTTCTTTCAAATCACCCGCTATGTGCTACACAAAGTCTAAAAAGGTTTTAAGTTTTCATGTCCACTATAGAACTGCGAATGATTCCAACTCAAGCATTGTGATACATTGGTAAGGTTGGATGAAGCACTATCTGGGAGAAATTCTATGGTAAAAAGCTAATCCTTCAGGAAAATAGAAAGTTATCAAATTTGAACCATAGTGTATTTTATTTTTCACTTACGCAGTGTCTTGGATGTGTTTCACCTGATGTAGAAGCTCTGAAGCTGGTTCATTTATAGTTTTGAGTCATCGTTAGTGTAAAGTAGATAGGAAAAGTGCTGTTATGTCAAGTGAAAAGACTATTGTATGCTAGATAAACCTCTGTCACTACTCTTTTCAGCTCCATTACAATTAGATGTATCTCTACAGAGATAAAAATAACACTTCGGTCACCTTTGCTTTGCCTGACCCCACATGTATCTCCCTGGAAATCTCAGTCTGTGCAAAAAGGTAAGGCAGTGTTTCCTAGCAGACTTGATACACAATGAAGAAGTCGGACTAACTTCAGACAGGCAGTGGAAGGATATCTACACTGCTCTTCTATTGATGTTCAAACTGTTGCTTTGAACAGCAGCCACAGCATATCTCACTGGCATGTTGCTGAGGGGGAAAAAAGGAAAAGAACAGGGTTGTTTTGCATCTGCAAACAATGTTTTTACCTTTGTTGTGAGTTACAACGATCTGACTGAAGCCTGACATCAGAGTGTGAATTGCTTGAGGAAGGAAAAGGGAATGTGAAATTAATCATGAGAACACACCAGAATGATGATGGTAGTTCTGGTTTCCTCCTCGTACCCTGCACATTGGAAAGGAAAATTTGCTGAAGATGACACGGTGAGACCAGCAGAACTCAGCAAAGGTCAGAAAAAGTGTCCTTTTCCCAGATTCATACTTCCAGACACTCTTGTATGTAGTAATATGTCATCTTAGGTACACGTTTATGTTGTCAGACAAGCATCCAGAAATAGCTGTCTGTTTTCAGGGCAATTTTCAGGGCTTGTAATATTCTGTAGGATCTGCCTAGACTGAACACATATCCTGTTTCATGAGGCCTTTGACTGTTTTCTCTGCTGGGTGGCCTAACTTCCAGTGTGCTTCTGCATAACCTCCCACAGCAACTACTGCTTGTCACAACTCAATAACAGTTCTCAATAATTCGAGCAGATGGCAGTCTTCTCTAGAAATGCAATGTCATTTACACTGCTTCATAGTACTTGGGCAAAAGTCAGAAGATACCAGATCAAACAAACCTTACAACTCGGTGGAAGCAGGAATTGCTGTTTTCAAAGATAAGAACTGCTTTTACTGCCTCTGCCTTCTACATTTGAGTACATCAAGTTGCAATTACTCTTTCTGCTTGTCTTATACCCTTCATTACAGGTCCTGTGCAGGCACATAGTAGCATTCACGTGGGTCTCCAATGCACAAAACCAGATTTTTTTTTCTGCCTTTACAGAGCAAGAAGGTTCTTTATAGAAGAATCAGCTTGATTAGCTGACTTGTTTTCATGCTCATGTTTGTTTGCACAGTATGAAGGCTTTTTCTATGAATAGGGGGAATGTTTAGCATCTGATTTTACTGATCTGAAAAGATTTCCCGACTGTATAATTAGCTTTATTTATACAATTAGAGTTTACCCACTAATTGGTTGGGTCTTTTTAGTTTGCCTTCTCTGTACATAGAATATTCATCAGACAGCTCATGTTAGAAAGTCAGAGATTGAACAAGATTGTTTTTCATGTCTCTACAAGGAATGTATTTGCTGCTGAAGCACTGTGTTGTTGAGTATTATCTAAACACCACTTAATGTCAGCAAATTTTCTTGAGTGACATGATGATGAATTCTGGAGAACAAATATCATAGTGAAATTTGATCAAATAAATAGTCTGGTTGTGCCAAGAAATCCCATAGTGACCTCAAGACTTAACAGCTGCCAAGTACACTGTTTAGCATTAGCCACTGTTCTTGAGGTGTTAGAATAGCAGTCTATGAACATTGCAAAACCTGTTTGATCTAGCAAACAGCTGATGCTCAACATTGTTCATGTCTGTATCTCTAGCACAAGGACTGTGGTGCATCCTGTACTATCCAGGAAAAATAACACCATGTGCTAGCCTTAATTGCTTATAATGCTTTGTTACATACCCTACAAGACTTCACTGGAAAGGACTAAACTCTGGGAAAACAGGCAAATTGAAAAGGTTGCTAAAAGTGCTGTGCAGCAGTGTGCTGTCTGTATCCTCTGCTTGTCCGTTTGTGTACACATGCTTATTTTTGCAAATATGACTTGCCGTGGCAGGAGAAGGGAATAGATCATCTAATTGCTATTAAGAAATGGCATGTTCCTTTCAAGTTTAGATCAACAACACCCTGACCCTTCAGGGCTGTTTGCTCAGATCAGTAATGTATTAAACACTATTAGAAGACTGAAATCAGTGTAGTTTGTTCCAGGCTGGTTAAATAACAATAAACAATTTCCCCGTTGCTTCTATCTGTAAAATAAAAATTACCCTGTGCTGAGAACTTTAGATGAAAAAGCTTTGCTCAATAATATCGTGATGTTGTAGCAAAGCAGTGGGGGCAGGATTATCAGTCAGACCTTCAGAATTTTCCAAATTCAGGAGTGATAGAAGTAGTTTAAATAGTAGTTTCAGGATGGAGAAGAGAAGGCTCTGGGGAGACCTTATAGTGGCCTTCCAGTATGTGAAGGGGCTACAGAAAGCTGAGGAGGGACTGTTCATAAAGGCATGTAGTGATAGGATGAGAGGGAATGGATTGTAGATGGAGGATGGTACATTTAAGATGGATACTAGGAAGAAATTCTTTACAGTGAAAGTGGTGAGACTCAGAAACAGGCTACACCCGGGGAGGTTGTGGATGCCTCCTCCCTGGAGATGTTCAAGGCCAGGTTGAATGAGCAACCTGGTCAAGTGGAAGGTGTCCCTGACCATGGAGGAGGGGGTTGGAAATAGCTGTTCTTTAAGGTCCCTTCCAACCCAACCCATTCTATAAGTCTATGAAACACAGTAACTAAAAATCAATCATTGATACAACTGTATAGTAACAGTAATGAATACTGTTGTTCTAGAATGCACAAATACTATTGCCTCTGTGTTGCAGATTGGTTTGCATAGCTGTAAACTTCCTCTCTTTTTGCTCGTATAAAATCACACCTGCTTTGTACACTTTTTGTTTAGGAGGATGTACGAGAGATGATCTAGTAATATCCTGACTTGTTTTATACTTGGATATGACTGCTACCATCCATTACCAGTTTGTAAATGCCTCCAACCACTTTTTATAGCCTCCCTCGACAAAAATAATTTTCTCATATCCAGTGTTTTCATTCTGGAAATTGACTGGGTTGTGATGCTATCCCAGTTGTCATTATTTCTTGATAATTCTTTAAAGCAGCTCTTTAGTAAATTCACCCAATAGGATGTGTTTGACAACAGAGAAAGATTTTGCAAAAGTTATGATATTTTAGACAATCTCATCAGAAGTGTCAGAACTGTCATTAAAGCTAACTCCCTCTGGAGAGTGTCTCTCTTTTAGGGACTCTGAGATCAGCTTTTCTATTTTACTAGAATGCAACTTCTCTTTTGTAGCAGACTGCTCCTGAGTGACATATCTAGCTGCAGTGATTATTTTTCTTTATTAATGCCAGTACTGTTAACAGCAGTAGATTGAATTAAGTTTTCCTAAGACTGTAGTAGTTCAGGAGGATCTTCAAATACTTTAATTGAAAGTACTTTTTCATAAGAGAGTTTTTTGAAAAAAATTTTTAAAGACTAAAGCTTAAGAAGTTTCATGAAGAGTTTCATTGCTGTCACTAAATTAACCCTCCAGTCACATCACACAGATTACAAAATATGAAGGCATCGGATTTTCCTCCAAACTTTGAAAATGAGTTGAGTGCCTCTGAAAGATGCTCCAGGTTTGGACAAACTTAATAGAGATATTTGAAGTTCTACAATTGGGACTCAGAGTCAAGTGATATTGAATATCTTTATTGTAATTACCCTCTGCAGTCAGACTGTCACACAAAATATGTTTAATAAAATTAAACACAGTATTTCAATGGGAAGCCATTGTCCTTACCACCCTATGACTCTCAGTGTAAATAGTGCTGTGGATAGTATATAGCAAGAAAAGCCTTGTTTTCCTGTGTTGAACATTATGGCTCCTGAACAGCTGATATACAGCTACAGATCTGTACCTATTTCAAGAATATATTGAAGAAAATGTATCATGAGTCTAACATATAAGATATGTGGTGATTTGGAAGNGGAGCTTTATATTTACAGTTTAGCACAATATACAAGCAGATATTTACAATATATTACAGATATTTACAGACATATACAGCAAAAAGGTAATACAGAAACACCACACCCCTCCCAGATATCAGAATCCATAAGAGGGGTTTTCCAACCACCCTACCACCTTCCCTCACTTTCCAATCTTATCTCACTATCTGTCTTATGTGTCAGATAAGTGAAGGTAGATAGGCCAGAGGGGATTAGCAGCAGGAAAGTAGTTAGTAAAGTTATTCAGATCCAGCTAACAAGGCAGGAGAGACATGAAACAGCAAGCATAGCTCAGACAACTCTGTCCTATCTTTGTTTTGACTCTAACTTTATTTCAGTAAACGAATAAGTGAAGGAGACACTGGAATGTTTTCCTTTCTCAGCCCATAGTCTAATTTCTCATTTAAATGGATTCATTCAAATCCCCCAATTAGTTCAAACCAGAACAAGATAGTACAACAGAACGATCTGCTTCCACGGGTGTAGTAACTAGCCTAGTGGTAGTGCTTACACCCTGTGCTGTTCTAACTACAGGAATGCTTTGAGTACTTTTGTCTTGTTGGAGAACTTACTGTCTGTATGAGTTACATAGGAATTTAAACTATCGCCAGCTGTGATTCATGCAGATTTTATCAGACTGTAGAAACCACACAGCAGTGCAATCTCTACTCCAAATACCAGTTTCCAATTCAAGTATCACAGAAATAAGGATTATTTGAAAATCAAAGCAGTTCAGAAATCAGCAGTGAGTTGAGCACAAATGAAGCTGAGTTAAAGCTATTAAAAGGAAGTGATGTAGGTATAGCTTCTGTATATGGCAGCTGCCCAACTGCCTTAGAGCTGAAATGCGATTGTTATGCTATCACTAAGGTAACCAGCTGTTGCAGTCAGCTAAATGAGTGAAATCCTAGCAGGACCTTTCTGTCATCTCCTCACCATGGCTGTCATTTCACTTTCTCATTGCTATTTGCCAGATCTATAGAATTCTTAAGTACACATCTGCTGGGAAGAAATTAAGTGCTTCAGCACTCCTCTGCCCATCAGTAATTTCGATGACTGCTGTAAGTGTCGTCTTACCTGCTTAGGATGCTAGTATCACTTGTTAGAGCAGCTCTCTCTTCCCATCCCCACTGTGTTCAGGATTCCTTGAATCTGCTGTTTTGTGGCCAGTATTCCTCTAACTTTCTAGCAGTGAAGAGTATTGATTTACATACCCAGCAAATATCTGTAGGCTTTTTTCTCCATTTAAATCTTTGTTCAATAAACACAGCTGGATGCAAATAAATTGACATAATGGTTAAGGCCTCTTAACAGCGCTGCTCACATCTCATGGGGCCTTTCTGTAGCCTCCAGAATTTTTATAAAGATTTGTCTCCTCTAATAATAATTAAATTAAATTATAATCTAATTACTTTGTTAGAATGATTCTCATAAATAACTTTACTATGTTTAAAACTTAAAGCCAGAAATAAGATAGACAAGAGCACTATATTAATCTGATGAGCATATTTTGTATTTCTTAAAGTTACTTTTAATTTCTGTTCTGTTTTATTGGTCTTGTTGATATTATCGGCAAACCTCTTCTCAACCACTGCCAAATTAAAATAATTACTTAATTTTTGTTTGACACCAGTAAAAATACAGATGACAGAAGTATAGCAAGAAGGAGCAGACATGTTTTTATGCTATTTTAACTGATAGATCTGAAGTGTAGTGACAGATCTGTAGTGAAAAACAGCATATTGTAACTTCAGTGTTGTCTTCTATATTTCCATGTAGAATTATAGTAACACTAAGGATGATATAGTCCTTTAAGATTGAGTGCAACTGTAACCCAATTACCATGATCACTAAACTATATCCTGAAGCACCACATCTGTACATTTCTTGAACATCTCCAGGGATGTTCAGTCTCCAGGCGACTCCACCACTTCCCTGGGTATCTTGTTCTCCATGTTCCTTCCAGCTCCACCATGTTCTCCTTAAAGAAGAAAAATGTAAGAAGCAGGACACAAAGCAGGACAATGTATCAGGAAGATGATAAAAAAGAAGGCACAATGCAGAAGAAGGATTTGACATAGAAGACACCACATAAAGATGACGATGCGAAAAGGGACAATGAGGACTATGGACAGAAGAAGAGCCATTTCTAAACAAGCCCATCACGTTCTCCCGAAGTTCTCAATGTCTTCCCTAAGTCCATCATAGAATCATTAAGGTTGGGAAAAGACCTTTAAGATCATTGAGTCCAACCATAAACTAATACAGAAGTTCTTGGGTTTTCTTTTTTTTTCTTTTTTTTTTTTTTAATTAGTCATTTCATATGGCTATAGAATTCTTTAGCAGTGGCAGAACTTTGGAGTAGATGTAGTTTAATTTATTATTCATCAAGTATTTTCTACGTAGTCTTAGAATTTGGATTCCTTGATAACAGTCCCTGAACATGTCTGTTTTTTTACAGCTTTGTGTTTTATATGTGGGATGGGCCAGACAAGGGACTTAAATAAGGAAAGTTTCAGGCAAGTGAATTTCATAAAGTATGTGAAATACTGACTAAAGCACATCTGCTTTTTAATCTCAGAAAGCATATTTTTCTAAATTAATAACATTTTGGTGATCAAAGAGCATTATAAAAATAATTTATCAGAATACTTAGGATACTTCTACAAACAACAGTAGAGAGATCCCACTGAACATTCTGAGAAGGAATGTATGAAAATCTTTTCAATTTTTTTTAATATTTTGTTCTCACCTATATAGAGTGCTTCAAGGAAAAGTCAGAGGGGAATTTCTATCTTTTTGATGCAAGATGAATATTCTTTCTGAAAGAGAACAGAAGTCACTTAATTTCAGTATTCCATATTCAGTTTTTCAAATCTTTTGAAGCTTTTATGTAAGCTAGAGATTTCAGGAGGTTTCTCCTATTATTTTCATAATAGAAAATCTATTATCTTATGTGAGGAACCCACCCTATTGTTCCATATAATTTCTTATGAAATGTCAGTGACAATGCCAGCACTCTGCCTGAATTCTTCATACTCTTCTCCAGTGTGGCTACTGTACATAGCACAAACAGCTAAATACCTACTTAAGCTAGGGTAATACTGATCTGCAGGAGAAGGTGGAAGCAGTCGCTGTGATTACAGCAGTAGCCCTAGGAAGCACCATTCTCTTTTCGGGTCCACTATATTTAATCTGATCACAACCTAAACATTTTTTCAGAAGAGGCAGCTTGAGACATTTTAAGCAACAGGGGTTAAATTGAAATTTGCTAGTTCAGGGATGGGGGGAAGAGACAACATAACCTCGTTCATTCCCACAGCTGTCAGCTAAAGTTTAGTTTTATAGCAGAGGAGAGCCTATGGAATGACACCAACTGTTGCTCTGCTATGTGGTCTAGCCTTATTGTAACACTTGGGCAGAACAGGCAGTGTCTACGTCCTCTATACTTACATGCACCTACTTGACTGTTCTGACTTCTGCTAGGGGGCTGAAGAAAAATAAATCTGTGTTGGCTCAGCAGTTATCACTGTGTCTAACATCTGAAGATCACAACATAAATTTTTGATAAGAGTAATTGGGGTGGAGAAGGGAATAAGAGGAATCAAAAAGGCATGGCTTTCCCCACTTCAGTCGAATTCTCTAAAGCGTATGTGATTATTATCTGTGGAAGAACTGAAAGGTCATTCAGACCTAAATGCAGAGTATCTCTGTGAATGAAGTACTTCTTGTTTTTAATAGAAGTGCCTAGAATAAAATTAAGATGATAGTTGAACTGAGATATAAACTTGCTCCTTCTGTAGTGTTTCGGGTTCCTCAAACCAACAACTTAAACAGAAATCGCCTGACCAGTCTCTGTGGTGGAAAAATATATTTGCAAAGGATTTTTTTGTCATGAGATATTCTCTATAGCTTATACCTTTACCTTTTGTAAAATATATATATATATATATATATAGGCCAACTCCATTTACATAGACTCTGCTTTTGAAGATGAAAGTGAGCTAGCCATACAGATATATCTATTCCTTTCTGACAGCACACTTGTGCACTGAGCACTGGAAAGATAAGTACAGAGGTTATCCTACCTGGGACCCTGGGATGACAAAATTGAACTGTGTCACCTCTTAGTCTCCATTTCCCTGCTCTTTTGTTTTGCTTTTAAAATCACATCTGTCACCTTTATCTCCTTGTGCTCTAAACCTTTTCTTCTCTTTACTGCTTTCTTTAACCACTTGATATCCATTTGAAGACTTTATCAATCTTTTGGCTAAGGACTACTCAAATATCTTTGAGTATATAAATAAAGCCTAAATTTCTGTTGCCAGTATACCTACCGACACCTATAGGAAATATTTTGATAGTTAATGAAACATGACTTCCTTCACAAAACCTGTTTCTCTCACAGCAAATAAACATACTTCTCTACAAGGCCAGTTGTTCTATTTTTTTAACCTGTTTTCAGCAGTTTTCCTGCCTTTAGTAGTCTGTGGTTGATTTGGTTGGGAATTAATTGGCCAAGGCAGAAATTATAAAGATAGAATTATTTTTATTTTCCTGAGAAGCCCTGCCCCCAAACTATATACAGAACCAGTTGAGGTTTATTTACAAGTTTTACTTTGGACAGGAAATCTTCACAATGATGCTTATGGGCAAGTTTAGTAATTTAGGAAAGTCAGGAAATATAAAAGGCTGAGCTACAAGACAGCTTTATCCCCTTTTGCAAATTAGGCTGAGCAGAAAGTCTAGGAAAACAACAGATTTTACTCATGGAGGTGATGTGGGACTTTCAAGATGATCTCTGCTGAATTTCTCTGCAGCAGCCTCTGAAACTGCAAGCTATTGTCCAATCATGGATCCATGCAGCAAAGTCTGATGTGAATAAAAACCCGCCAAAGACACAACTTCCACGAGGCAAAGATTGTGGAGAGGCACTGTCTTAGCAGTGCAAGGAAAAAAGCTAAACTGCTGTCATGTTCCCCAGCTCAGGGCAGCAAGCAGGAAGTCAGGAAGGATATGGTTGTCCAAGAGAAGCCATGTCCGGGTGCCACTGGCAGCTCTCTTTCAAATAAACCTAAGGACTCGTTGAACTTGCAAACTTGTGGGGTATCAGAATGAACTCTGCAAGAGCAAGATGGGAGCAGAACTGCACAGAATGGTTCAAAAGTGGGAACTGTCTTCCTAGACATTGTGTCTTTTGCCATATATATACAGGCATGAAGAATCCAGCCAGTCACCAGCCAGTTCCAGTGTGGGCATTCCCATGAGTCAGTACACATGCAGAAAAGGGCGCCTTTTGCTGTTCCTTCTTCAAGCTCACAAGAAGTGGGGAAAAAGAGTTTTATGCCTTCTTCCCCCATTCAAACCTCTGGAGATGGGGAGGAAGAAAGAAGGGATTTGGAGTGCCCCACAACAGGTTGCCCTGGCTTCATTTAAATCAAAGTAAATTTGAGCCAAAAAATATATAGCTCCATTGTTGGTTTTGTCTTGAGATTCTTTATGCTCTTGGTAGTTATCATGTGGTTCTGGTGGTTTGTTACTGCTCTTTTTCTCAATAGAAAACCTTTTTGAGTGTCATCTGCCATTAATTCGATTTGAGATAGGTTCTCTCATATACCACTATAGGGATTGCAGCACAGGAGTCTTTCCAAACTCCTCCTCCAAGAGCATGTGCAAAAAATCTTTTTCTTCTGCTATGACTGTATTTTCCCCAAGCACTTCTGACCAAAATTCTTTCTTTGATGTTTTTTACATCTTCCTAATTTTTTCCTCAAACACTTTTAATGCTGTTTAGCATCATCCAATTCTTTAAGTTTTTTAGTAGGCACAGTTTATTTGTGAATAAAATAATCTTTAAATACCATTTATACTTCCTTTAGGATTTTTACTTGTTTTGAAAATTAGAAAACTGGGCCAGTGCAGTTCTTATAAATAAGCCAAGAATTGCTTCCTCCTCTCTGTGTTTCCTTGCCATAAAATCATTGAATGGCTTAGATTGTAGGGAACCTGATTAGAGATCATCTGTTCCAACCTCCCCACCATGGACAGGTACACCCCTCAACTAGACTCATCTGCTCAAGGCCTCATCCAATATGACCTTGAACATGCCCAGGGAGGAGGCATCCACAACCAACGTGGGCAGCTTGTTCTGGAATCCCATCACCCTTGTACTGATATACTTCTTCCTAAGATCCAGCATAAGCCTACTCTGTTCAGCTTCAAACCATTCCTCCTTGTCCTATTGCTAGATACCCTTATGAAAAGTCTTTCTTCAGCATCTCTGTAGGATCCATTCAGGTATTAGAAGGCAGCTCTTAGGTTCCCACAGAGTCTTTTCTCTAGGCTGAACAAGCCCAGGTTCCTCAGCTTGTTGTGTCCCAGTATGTTTATTACTGTAAATGAAGGTTTTCTGTTACCATAGCTGATAATATAATGCCATTGGTATATTTATCTTCTTTGTCCACAATATGAATTCTTTAGTATCACATCTTATTAACTTGGCTAGAGGGCTTGGCTGATTAAATTGCTCTTTAACATATGATGCTACTTACTGCTTGGTCCGCTTTACTCCATTGTTATATATTCTTGGATTTCTTATGTTACAGTGGCTCTGTTTTCTTTCTACTAGATGTCCTGTATGCTTAATATACCTATAAGTGACACTGTGAGTTAAAAGTGTGTAGGCAAGCTGGTCAGGTAGGCATTCTCATTTCCCATCTTAACTGCTTAGGTGGCATTTGTTTGGTTTTTTAAAAATTGGTTTCTCTCATGTAAAACTGTTGCTACTCTTTATCATTTCTTATTTGATTATTTCTGGTTTCCACCCTATTCTTCATAGAACTTATTTTAACTTCCTCCATTGAGCTTTTCTGCCCCCATCATCATTCTTCCAGTTTGAGTGACACGAACTTTACACAAACCTGGCTCTGCTCCTGGGAGGAGAATTACACAACACTGCAACTTGTAACTAAGGCTCATGACCCAAGAGCGTATTTATCTCTTGTGAGGTGGATTTCTCATTAACATCTTTTTCAGTTCGAGTTCAGGGCCCTCCAACTATACAACACAGGGTGCTAGCCTGTAAGTGTTAACTTACTAAGAAGGGTTTACATTGTGCTAACATAACACAAGCCCCCTGAAGAGCTACTGATTGCTATGTCTGCTGTATAGTGCAGTATAATCTTCACACCTTCAGAATTTTTTAGCTTCTTAGTTAGGTGTGGCTGCCTAAAATGGCTTAATTCCAGAGTCCCAAAGACATTGCCCATAAAATGATGTCTGTAACTATCACACAGGAAGCACCAACTTTCTATTTTCAGAAGTTCCGTTGTCTTGATGAGAAATAATGAAATCTTGCAGAACATAGTTCATTAAGATATAGTTCAAACTGGAGTCACTGGTGAGGTTTACCACCTGTGTGCCCTACTTTTTGCCTCAGTGGATTGTAGGTCATGGAAATATATTGGGAAACTGCTTGAAGAAGAATCTATTTTAATATGCAAGCTTAAACATCTACCTCTTTTAATCTGTCACCTTCCTACTAAAAAACCCCAAACATTTCTAAAGCCCAGACAACCAAAAAAATTCTGAGAACAGCCTGATGGCTGATTCAGTATGAGCTTGTGAGCAGAGATAAACTAGCCTGATTTGCGCAAAGTAGCATTCAGTAGTAGAGCCTCACTTTTGTTGGTGGTCAGAACAAGTATAGGCATGTTTCACTTTCTTATGTTTTATACTTTATTTTGGCACTAATGAGTTCTTACAAACATGATCTCTGTGTTTATACAGTCTTATCTTTCTTCTGTCTACCAATATTTCAAAGACTACGCTGGGATAGTTGTGTCTGCATTTCTTAAATCAGTCTTGCTACCAGAACTCTGCAACATGAACCTCTATTCACTTCAGGTATTTCAACTCTTTACAGTTTGGTTGGATATACGAAACAGTTATAATTTGCTAAGTGTTTACCATTGTGGAAAAGAATTTCCTTCAGCAAGGGCCTGTGGCATGTCCTAGGAGTCTTTCTTGGGTTTTAGATTTTATTTTAACTGCAGTAGGTGCACCTGTAGTGGGTTTGCAGTTACCTGCCCCCCCACCTTTTTAAACCCCGGCTAAAACTCAGAAAAAAACACTGGAAGTTAATAAATGAAGCTTTATATTTACAGCAATGCAAATATACAAGCAAATATTTACAAGATATAACAGATATTTACAGAAATATACAGTAAAAAGGTAATATACACACCACACCCCTCCCAGAGACCAAAATCCCCAAGAGAGGGTAACCAAACTCCCCCTACCACGTTTCCCCCCTTTCCCAGCTTTATCTTACCACTTGATGATGCTGCAGACAAGCTGAAGATCGGTCAGAAAGATTAGTGGCAGGAAGGAATTAGTGGTTTTAGTGATTTTACTCTGAATTTGTTCAAAGGCAGAGACAAAGGAAAAAGCAGCCAGAGCCAGCACAGACCCAAGCCAGACTGGCTAATCTGGATGTTTTGAGAACACTTCTTAAAACAATTTTTTTTTCTTTCTCAGTGAAACTTGGTGAAGTGACACTGTGTGTTTAACTCTCTCTCAGCCAATAGTCTAATTTCTCACTCAAATTCTCCAATTAGCTCAAACCAACACAGCACCATTACAATCTGCAGTACTTGTTCTGTTTCAAATATTGTTGCACTTTCCAAAACTGCAAAAACAGCTTTAAATTTTCATTACCTGTTTCCTGATGGTCACAAATCTAAACTTTTTAGAATCAGATTTCAGTTATTTTTTTTAAGCTAACAGTACTGTATATTGCAAATAGACAGATTTCTGAATAGAAACCACCCCTCCCCCCAAAAAAACCCACCAAAACAACCAACACAAAAAAAATCCCAACAAAACAACACCAACATTAAAATACATTTTTCTCCCTATTTGATTTTGTTGATACTGTTCTTTACAATTTTAGAAGCCACTATTCCCTATTCTGTCACAGGTTGAGCACATCACAAACCATAACAGAAAACCCCTACATTTTCATGTCTTGAGATTTATCTAGTGCTGCTAAATTAAATAGATTAATTTACTGTGGCCTTACTATGAAGGAGTTCTCACTACAGTCAGCAGCAGCAGCAACGTATTGGGGAAAGTTATCATGCTGTTTCAATAGAAAAACAACCAATTATCCTCCTATGTTCTATGGGCTAAGGCAGGCTGGTTTTGCTCCTTGTGTTGGAGTATATCAGTGAGCTACTGAAGACAAAATGAACTCTGCTATGAAAACTCTTTAGTTCCAGTGGGGAGCTCAGCATGTGTAAATTAGCTGGGATTGCCATTTTAAAGGGTGTTACTGATTATCAGAGATGAATTCTGGCTACTATGTATGGTAAAGTTTGAACCCATGTCTCTATTCTTTCACAGTGATATATTTGTAATCCACCTGTTTAATGAGAACAGTTCAAATCAAATGCAGCAAATCCAGCAAACAGCATGAAAAGATAAAGTCCAACTAGATGAGCACAGACAATGTTCATGCTTTATTTATTCTAATAGATGTGTGAGGCTAAGTCTTATGCAGCTCTTTGAAAATTTATGGAATTAATTTCTCAAGCAAACATGGCTGTGATTTCTGTTGTGTCTGAGCCAGGAAAGGTTTTGATTTTGTACTGCAGACAGTCTCCAATAACAGATACTCTGTTTAGCCTTTTCGGCTTTTGTAAATTGCTCCTTTTTTTATATCCAGTTGATTGTGACACAACCTCATGATTTAGCTCTAAGTTCATATTAGTTACTTGATATCCACTCCATTCACAACTAAATAGCTAGGATTGGCAACAGAATTGTACAGCTGAGCCATATATTGTTAATGCAAAATAACACTCGCCAACTGCACCTCTACTGTGTTATCCAATGTGTCTGTGTGATGATGCTGTTGATTTTGATTGCTTCTGGTACACAGATGTCCTTTTAAAAAGTGCTTGAACTCCTGATAGATTTCCAAATAATTCCAACTGACAGCAAATGCAAGCCAGCATTACCATAATCATATTTGGTCATTCACACAGTCATCATATTGGAATATAGTGAGGAAATCTGACCATGCTAAAGCACAAGCATTAATAGGAAGCAAATGCTGAAAAGATGTTTCCATAATGAATGCATTGATATTTAAGTAGTTTCCCAGCATTTTATTATAAAAAATATGTTGGAATATGCCAAGTCACTGAAGAAACCAGCTTCACTGCAGGTAGAATCATAGAATCATTCAGATTAAAAAAGACTCTTGAGATCATCAGGTCTGACCATTAGCCCTACTCTACCAATTACACCACTAAACAGTATCACTAAGCTCCACATTTAAACAACATTTAAACATAGCCAGGGATGGTGATTCCACCACATGCCTGAGCAGACTCTTCTAATTTTTGACCACTTTCAGTGAAAATTTTTTCCCTGATGCCTAGCCTAGACTTCCCCTTGATAAAAGAAAAATCAAGGAGTGCTGGTAAAGGGCCTTGCAGACCAGATGCACATTTTTGAGGATGTCTGTAGCAAACCATAAAATACCAAACTTTGTAGAAATGTTTGTTTATAGTAGTCAGTTACTATGCAAACCTAAACAGCAATCACTGCAGAAGTGTCTGCAGCTACTAGTTGGAGATCTGTGATATGTAACCTTGTAAAGGCCCAGGCCTGCAGTGACTAAGGAAAGAAGGAAGGTGATAAAGAAGTGGAGATATCCTGGCTTAAGAGGGGACTGCTGACCAAAGATGAAGAAACCCTGTGGGTCCCTGAAACAGATTAAGACCCCTTGCACAAGCAAAGGGAAGCTTATTCCGTGGTAAAGAAACTGAAATATCACCCAGAGCTCTGAAAGTGTGAGTGTGAATGAGAGGTAGAATTGCCTACAAAGCAAGTGTGGAGTCTTGATCTGCAATTCTGTAGCCTCACAAGAGAAAAGACGAAGCAAAAGGGAGTGTATGAGACTGTGAGACATGGCTTGGAATTTTGTTCTCTTTCCTTTCTCTCACCTGTGCGGGAAATACCGATGCTCTCCTTTGGCATGGAGAGTAAAGGGGGAGGAATTGGGTTGTCAGTAGGGGTTTAAAACTTCTTTTCTCTCCTTTCAAGTAGAAAGGGAAGGAGGGGTTGGGTTGTCTCTTACCAGCTGCTGCTGAAGTGATTTGCTAAATGCTTTCAAATGCTAATTGACCTGTTATAACTGTGAACTTGGTGCTAAATTAGGGCCAGCATATAAATGTGTTTGGGTGAAACAGAAAATCTGAGAGAAAGCCTTATTTTTTTCCTCCTGCCTAATTTGTGGTGAAAAACAGTATCTTAAAAGAGATTAGAAATTTTCGTTAGTCTGTGTATTGATTGAATTAGTAAAATCTGTGTTGTTAACACTGACCATCGTTTGTGTAATCTGGAAGAAGCCCTGTTGTATAAGGTAGGGGGAAGCCAGAGTGGGGTTATGGTGAGGCAAAGTCCTCTAGGGTGTATTTTGGCCATTGGAAACAAATCGGTGGCTCACCAGCAGGCAACACCAGTCAGAGGACTCTCATCAAATATTGCAATCAGTGGTGGCCTTTGTATAAATTGGAGAAAAATGAGAAATGGAACTATAAACTATTATACTCACCTATAAATAATGTTATTCCTTAGAAGAGAGGGAAAATGGGATGAAGTTATGTATCCAGATATGCTTTTCTATCTCAGAGATCATCCTGAATACCAGAGAGATTGTGGGCTCAGAGCTCTGTATGACCCACTGGTTCTGGCCTTGGAAAAATATAACCAAGAGAAAGATAAAGAAAGGGCTGGAATTACAGAGGTGTTGTTCAGCATGCAGCATTGGACAGAGGTGTCTAGAACTAGAGAATTCTACAGAGGATCTGAGGGATCCGTCTGAATGCTTCCAGCCCCCAACCCAAACACAAGATATGGCAATGGGGGCCGAGGGAGCAGACCAAGCTGACACTGCAGATGAAGGGAGCAGTTCAGAGGTAGGAAGCCCTGTGGCAGCACAAAGACCAGTTATCCAGGCACCTTTAAGGCAGGCAGTTGCTTCACATGGTGAACCAGTTTGGCTAAAAATACCCTTTACCACCCAAGATTTTGGATAATTGCAGGGTGAAAGCCAGGGAATACTAAAATGATCTGATAAGAACAGCAATACATTTTCAATTTTTGGTCTGACAACATAACCCAGACTGGGAGGCCTTTCATACCTTGAAAAAGAAATTAATGAGAGCCCTGGCTCTGGGACTAAAGTCTTCCTGCTATATTCCCATGAGAAACAGGGAATATCATTGTGGGTCCTAGCTCAAATGCTCAGGCCCTATCGAAGACCAATTGCTTATTTCTCTAAGCAACTGGATGAGGTTAGCAAGGGCTGGCCTCGCTGTCTGAGAGCAGTGGCAACAGTTGCCTTAAACATTCAGGAAGCCCAAAAGTTCACTATGGAACACAAGATCATGGTTTGGTGTCCCATACAGTGTCAGAAGTCCTGGCTAAAGGAAGCCATTGGCTGTCACCAATGGCCATTCTGGTGGAGCAAGATGATGTGGAAATAAAAGTAACTAATGCTGTCAGTCTAGCCTATTTTCTCCAAGGCAATGATGGGGAACCAGTAATCCATGACTGCCTGGAAACCATCGAAGTCACCTACTCCAGCAAGCCAGATCTGAAGGAGAATCCACTTGAAGAATCAGACCACAAGTGATGGAAGCAGCTTCATGATCCAAGGTGAAAGAAAAGCTGGGTATGCTATAACCAACACTGAAGAGGTAATTGAGGCAGAAGCCTTACCCAGCAATACCTCTGCTCAGAAAGCAGGCATAACAGCCCTAACTAGAGCTCTCAAAATGTCTCAAGGAAAAAGGGCCAATATTTAGACAGGCTCCAAGTATGCTTTTGGAGTAGTACATGTGCATGGGGCTAATTGGAAAGAGAGAGGTTTACTTTCAACCCAAGGCAAAGGTATTAATCATGCAGAAGAGATCTTGAAACACTTGGAATCGGTCCAAAAGCCCTTGAAGGTGGCCATCATGCACTGTAAAGCTCATCAGAATGGAGAGGCAGATCAAGAAAAGGGAAACAGAATGGCTGATCAAACAGCCAAAAGGGTAGCAAAAGAGTTTGCCTTGATACCAGACAATAAACTTACCATAGAACAGAAGGAGTCTGAACCAAAATATAGTAAGGAAGACCAAAAGCTGATAAAAAGATATGCATGGAGTGAGGTTTGGAAAAGGGTGGGCCAAAACTGTTGATGGGAAACTGATCATCCCTACTAACCTACTTTGGGCTTTTGTTCAGACAGAGCACAGCAAAACGTGTTGGGGGACAGAAGCTCTGTATTGAAAGTTGGTACAGGAGTGTATAGCAAGGAAGCTGTATACCACGGTTGAACAGGTAACCAGACAATGTGAGATATGTTTAAGAACCAATCCCAAAGTGACAAGAAAAGTGGTGCTGGGACAAATAGGTAAAGGTAACTACTCTGGGCGACAGTGGCAGATTGATTTTATGAAACTGCCTAGAAAAGGGGGTTACCAATACTTTTTGGTATTAACTGATACCTTTTCAGGTTGGTATAAGGCTTTCCATGCCACACAAATGAAGCTTGAGAGGTAATCCAAGGTATTTTTGAAAGAAATCATTGTTTTGGGGTACCTGCTACTATCTCCTTGGGACCTCATTTTGTGGCAAAAAAAAGTACAAGTTAGCTCCTTGTTGGAGGTTGATTGGCAGTTGCACACTCCTTATGACCCACAATCAAGTGCACAAATGAAAAAGGTGAACCACCAAATCAAAACTCAAGTAGTAAAAATTGGACAGAAAGCTTGCCTACCTTGGGCATTGCCTATTGCGTTACTCTGCATTCGAACCAAGCAGCGCACAAAAGAAGGGCTCAGCCCATTTGAAATTTTGTTTGGCCATCCATATACAGTACAGACCATGCAAAATGTGGTAACTGATCAATTCGTAGAGGAGCACATGTTAAAGGAATACAGAAAAACTTAGCAAAAATCAACAAACAAGTAGTGACTTTACAAGCTTGGAGTTTGGACGGGCTGGTGCATAACGTGGAACCAGGTGATTATGTATATGTCAGGTCTGTTCCAGATGACCCCTCGAGCCAAAGTGGACAGGACTGTTTTAAGTCCTGCTAACATCCTTCACTGCCATCAGGATCAAAGAACAAGCCGTCTGGATCCACCACACCCAAGTCAAGAAGGCTCCAGTGAGAGAATGGAGACTCGCCTCCCAGGATTCCTTGAAACTCAAACTATATCAATAGTTATAAGGTTATTGATTATAACTGTTGGCGGATGGGAAGGAAATATGTACTTAAGTGTTAGTCAAGTATTGGCCTCACAAGCTAATCTTGTTAACTGCTGGCTATGCACCCAACTTCCCCATGGCCAAATGAGGACACCACTATTTGGGGTATCTTTGGTGAATTGGATGTGGGGGCCACCACTTTGGGTGACCACATCCAATGGTGGTTTCCAGAAGTGCCAACATGGGAAATGTGTTGATGAGTCAGGGAAGCTAGGTCCAAAGTTTGACTTAACAATTGTGAATCCTCAACAAATCCTTTTGTAGAAAGTAATGAAGGTACTGGAAATGAGGCAGGGTGGCAAAGTTTAACATTAGGTTGTAGTTGGAATTACTCTTCTTCTGGGGAGGTTTCAGGAGATAGGGCATGGGTTCAAGGAACAAATTGTACCTCTTATAAGGTAAATAGGCTGAATGTTGTAGGAGCTGGTGTAGCCCTAGTAAACCAGATCGACTGCTTATTATCCTATGGGTATTGGTGGCTATTTGGAGATAATTATGCCAAAAAGAGTTTACCCCAAAACTGGACAGGAGTCTGTACTGCAGGTTACTTGACTCCATAAATCACTATCCACAATGAAATCCTTCCCAAAGGATATTGGAGAACTCTTTGGAGAAGGAATTGAAGAGTAGCAAATCCCCTTGATAGATACAATACTGGAAGTCATAGTTTTGTCCAAGCATTAATTCCTGCATTGAGAGTAGCACAACTCAAAAGAATAATAGTAAATATTTCAGCAACAATGGAAATAATTACTAACTCCACTGCTGACGCATTGCAGAAACTAAAAGAGGAGGTCCAGTCTCTGAGTAGTGTGACACTCCAAAACAGGCTAGCTTTGAATATTATTACAGCCTGAAAGGGATTGATGGAGCGATCCTGCCTGCACCCAGCACTGTAATAAAACATACCTATGTCATAACTCTGCGTGAGTTTTGAGGTTCATTTTGCAGTTTAAGACTTGTTCTATCTGTAATTGCCTAAGAGAAGAGCCCAGCACTTAGCTCTATTTATATTGTTCTTTCAGGTAGTTGTAGAGGGCAGTGAGGTCTCCTCTCAGCCTCCTCTTCCTCAAACTATAGAGTCCCCATTCCTTCAGCTGCTCTTCATAAGACTCATTCTGTAGGCCGTTCTCTAGGTCTGCACCGGGGAAAGGAATTGCGGCGAAAAGGATCGGCAAGCAGTTCTTTTTGGACTTCTCGAGGGTGGGAAAGTGGATGGTCAGTGCCAGGAGCCGACAGCTATGAGCGGGCTGCTGAGGGGGCCTGGGAGGCAGATCTAAACAGGGCGTCGGCGCGACAATGGCCATTCGCCGAGACCACACACACCCCAGCCCCTAAAAGAAGCTCCTCGGAAGTCCACCGAACAAACAAAGAACGTGTGAGCCCTGACCTGGGAGGAGCAGGTGGACGAGCTCAGCCCACGCGAGCGAGTTAGCGGTGAGTTCTGCGACTGTGCTCTAGCCTGAAGGGCGGGCTGGGGGTTCCTGGAGCTTGGGAAGCCCGAGGGAGGCAGCTGGCACAGAAGGGGGGTGCAAGGACCATGCCGGTTTGGAAACGCGCCTCTCACTGACCCGCTCTGCGCCACGGAGTGGCATTAACCCTTTCTGCACAAGCCCTCTGATCTCCCAAGGCAGAATGGGGTGCATTCATGGGACAGTAAAGGATGAAGTTTTCTATGGGGGGGTCTGTACCATCCATGCCAGCGACGACCTCCACCTAGACGGAGCTGCTGAGGGCAGAGACTGTTGTGAAGGCTGTAGGCTGCGGGTAGTCATTCCCTGGAGCAGGGTGTGCCCAGGCGGAGAACCTGGAAGGTGCAGGATGCAGTGAAAAGTCTGCGTAGCATGAGTGAAGGGGAAAGAGGTAGACAGCTGGATTCATTAGCAGTTTGTAGGTAACTCACAGCCTGTGATCAACCAGCCAAATATTGCCCCACCAGATCATACAGAAATGAGTAATCTGGATGAAGGAATTGAGTGCACCTGCAGTAAGTTTGCTGATGACTTTAAATTGGGTGGCAGTGCTCACCTGCTTGAAGGGTAGGAAGGCTCTGCAAAGGGATCTGGACAGCTTGGATGGGGTAAGGTAAGTTGTACAAGGCTTAACAAAGCCAAGTGCTGGGCCCTGCAAATGGGGTCACAACCCCATTTAATGCTACAGGTTTGGGGCAAAGTGGCTGGAAAGTTGCCAGGCAGAAAAAGACTTGGAGGTGCTGGTAGACAGCTGGCTGAATGTGAGCCAGCAGTGTCTAGGTGGCCAAGGAGGCAAACAGAATCCTGGTCTCTATCAGAAATAGTGTGGCCAGCAGAAGTAGAGAAGTAATTGTGCTCCTCTACTGGGCACCTCAAATACTGGATGCAGTCTTGGGCTTCTCGTTCCAGAAAGGACATTGAGGTGCTGGAGAATGTCCAGAGAAGGCCAACAAATCTTGTAAAGGGCCTGGAGAACAGGTCTGGTGAGGAACAGCTGAGGGAAATAGGATTGTTTAGCCTAGAGAAAAGGAGACTGAGGGAAGAGTTGGTGAGGGACGTTTTCTAAGAGCATGTGGTGGTAGGACAAGGGCCAATGATTTTAAACTAGAGCAGGGTAGATTTAGATTGGACATTAGGAAGAGGCTGTCTGCTATGAGGGTGGTGAGACACTGGAATGGCTTATGCAGAGAAGTTGTGAACACCTCGGCTGTTGAAGTGTTTAAGACCAGGCTGGATAAGGCTTTGAGCAACTTGTTCTAGAAGCAGGTGGCCATGGCAGGGTGTTGGAACTGGATGATATTTAAGGTTGCTTCCAACTCAAGCCATTCTAATGATTCTGTGAACTCACTTGGTAACTTTGAATAATACCAGGGAGGTTACATATATTCAGTGGCTTTGAGCACTGCTGTTACTCAGCACACTTCTTGGGATGCTGTTCATTCTAGAGGTGATTATCTGCTGCTTTGCACAATCTTGCAAGTGGCAGAGTGACTGCTATTTTTGCCAAGAGAGTGTACTGTCCTGTAATTCCAAGGAACACCTGAGGACACCACACATGATAACAGAATGAGGACCTGTATATTTTACAGGGCCCTGTGAGACTATGGGTTCATTTACAGCTCAGCTCAATAAAATTTGCCTGCCCCGTAAGATTGCTGTGCAGAGTAAGATGGGCATTCAGAGTGGTTTCAGCATTTACACAATTAAAAGCCAAGTATGGACTTTATTGTATGGGGCTTTCACCAGTTTGTTTGCAATCCCCTAGATACACTTTGTGCTGTGGCACAACAGTGTTTGAAACACAGAATAAAGCAAAGCAGAGCTGTAAAATCCAATTTCATGTGCACAGCACAGTTATAAAGTGGTTCAAAATAAAACAGTAGCCAGTTACAAAGCAGGAAGAGAGAATTCATTCAGGATTCTGTAAGTAACAGTCCATCTCATGGCTAGCCATGTGCAGTTAAGTTAATCAGTCTTTCATTTCCCATTATACTGTCAGCATGACAATGCAGGGAAATGTTGCCAGAGTTGACACTCCAACTCTGTTATCTGTGTCTAAAAACTGACTCATATTTGCCAGGGGAGTGCTTTAGTTAGCATTTTCATCTTGTGTTATTGTCCAGGCCTGCTTCCTTGGCAGGCTGCCATGTGTTACATATTTTGTTCCTGAAGGTTTTTTTGCTTTCACTTAATGCCATGCACTTTTGTCTTCCTTGCTTTTTAAGTGGAAAATACTTTGTTTTTCCAGAGAGCTTGAGGATATTTCTTTTTCACATTCTTCTGTGTTATTGTATAATTTTCTTTCCTTATGAAAGGAGGTGTTGCTTGATGAGTTCCCAGAAGCTATGGCTGCCATTTAAATTCTGTATTGTTGTCTTTCCTGTTGTGGGAGGTTTTAAAGTGTATTTGTTGGGAGGGAAAAGAAAGAAGGAGAATGGATCTTATTTGGGAGAGGGTTTCTCCACAAGCATTCAAGGAAATAAATTGTTTTTTGTTAAAGCACTCCACCAATTATTAGTTTACAATATAAGTATTTATGGGAAACTTAATCATGGTCTTCTGAACATGCCGTTATTTGCAGTAATAAATAAAGTGGCTGTGAAGAGGTATACTGGGATCTCAAAGTAACAACTAAGGAATCAAGTGATAAGTGAAGCCCAGAGTTGATAAATGCACATTGGAAGACCCAGCCCTAATCTGTACATGTAGCATGAAGGATGCTGAACTAGTTTTTATTACTTCTGAGCTGTTTTGGATAATTCTGCGACTCTATCATCTGGTGCTCAGTGTCTACATTCTGACTATTAGATTCTGCCACCTCTGCCCTCTCAGAAAGATATGAAAACTCTAAGAAGGCCTACTGGATTTTTGAAGCTGTTCTGTACAAGGAATGACAAAGCAGACATTTTAGAGGAGAGATAACTAAAGTGGTGTGAAATGGGGAGTCTGTAAATTACTAAGTAGAAATCATAGTGATTAGGAAAGGATTGGCAAATATTTCTTCTAGTGAGGAGAACATTTGGAAGAGGATTTAAAACCAAAAAGAAATAGTCTTTTCTTTTTTTTCAAAAAAAACCCAACTCAACCCATAAACTGTGTGACTTGCTGCTGAAAAACATCATGGATATATGTTTTTTAAAAAGGTAGATTAAGCACAGTGTTATGAAGGCAAGTTCATGAAAGAAAATCCTGAAAGAGGATGTAAATTATGAAGCTACATGTGACTCAGATGGTTTGAAGAGTTTGCTAGAGGAAAGGTGCTTCTTTTTTTTTTTTTTTTTTTTTTTTATTTTTTTTTTTT
>VWZI01023521.1:57376-127293 GCA_013396835.1 Psilopogon haemacephalus
TTCATGTAACCCATCATTGTCAGAGATAATGTGCTGTGTTGCATAGACCTTAGGTCTGACCAAAGACAGCAGAGTCCTGTCACCAGTAAAACATCGCCACATTACAGCAGTGGCTGAAAAAAAGCTAAACTCTGCTACTGTACACAGATTAAAATAGGAAGTGTATGTGTGCTGTAGGCGTTCACATGACTGGAGTGTTTGGTTGAGTAGCTGACAAGAGGAGCAGTGCTGCTGAACTGACCTGACTCTTTGGTCACCATGTTTCTTTTTTAGCTTTAAGATGTAAGGTTTACTGCATTCCATTTTTCTGTAAACCAGTAGCCTGCGTATCCTGTTACAGTTCAGATTTACCTGCAGACCTGGATTTTGAAGACCTCCTGTACAGAATAACTGTCTTTCTTTCTGCCTTGCATCTCATGAGTATTCTAACTATGAAATGACCTGTACTTGAAGTCTGGATGGTATGACAGACCAGCAAATGCCCTCACTCAAGCTGCTCCACCTGTTTGTAATTGTGCTGCTCTAGCAAAGCTACATCTGTCTGTAATGGAAATTGAAAAATTATCTTTCAACATTTTAGTTCTGTGGAAGTTATGATCTTACTGCCATTTCTTACAGTCTTCTTTCACAAACATTCTAGCAGATTTTAGTGCTCTGACTATTAAGACAAAGATATTGATTTCACTGGAAGGCAGTGAGCTATGCAAAAGTGGTATGTTTCCATGGCCCCTATTAGTGAGCAGATGGGCTCCTGATTCTCGTATTAATTAGACTACTTCAGTGAACTGTGGCTTAGTTCCCAAGTATTAATCCATCAACTCACAAAGAGATGGTTTACCATGACCAGGTGGTCTTAGGCAAGCACAGCTATTGAGGTGCTGAGTGGCTATTTTGTTTGTTCATCTTGTCCTGTTTGGGCATTCAGTAGCCTCAAAAACTCCATCTGGAGTCCAAAACTCTAACTCATCCTAATCATCTTGCAGGTGTCCTAGACAGAAGGAGATGTCATGGACATGCTTTTGAAGCACTCCTCCCTGTTTAAGTATCATAATTTCTGCCTTCTCAATGTTCTGATACAGAATGGAGCTCCTGCCAGTGCAGAAGCCAGGCTGAGAAGCCTTGGGAAAGCCAGGAGAGAGCGTAGGCTGTAACAGACAGGGACAAACACTTAAGCTTTGAAGAAATGTGTTCTATTTTTCTAGGAGTCTGCTACCATGCCCTCCCACTCAATAAAGAAACAAATATTCAAATTTGGTAACAAACTTTACAAAAGGCAAATGATTAAGCTATTGGCCATGTATTGCTGCATATCAAACCATCGCTGTTTAGATACTGATCTATCTCAGAAGGACTCTGAAGACTTCTGTTACAGTGTATGCAATGTCTTAATCCTAATAAAAGAAGAGCTTAGTTGATAGTCAAGGGGCTGCCTGTCTCTCTCCGTTTTAAAACACGTTGTTTGCAATGCCTTCTATATGTAATGCAGTACCTCTTTTTCCCCATGTCATCAGTCTAACCAGAAGTAATCTGAAGCAGTTTGGAAATTTTTCCAATTCTGTTTTTAGAATGAGTAGTGTCATCCAACTTGTTGAAACACCTTTTTTTTTTTTAATTATTTTTTTTCAGGATAAAGTATTTCTTATTCAGGAGTTTGCAGAAGACAAATCTTTTGACATGAAATATAAGAAATATATGCAGGTCAGATGCAGGTGACATTTCCCTGCACTCCTTAAGAACAGAGGAGGTAGCTGATGTGAGAGCATACCTCAAGGAAGTATGGGATTGCAATTTATCACCTGAGTTAGTAAAAATACTGTCCCCAGTCCTTGTCTCCCACATCCCAACTATTGTCTTGAGTATTGTATATTTCCTCCCTATTGTCATGGATTTTACACAAACAGTGAAATCTTCATAGAAAAAGAAAATTACAGAGTTGTGTGCTCATGGTGACACGAAAGTGAGAAAGTCCCCTTTTCATATGTAACTACTAACAGTGTGTAGGACTGCACTTCTCAGGGATAAGCAGTTAGGTATTTCCTTGCAAAATGGAGGAATGGTGATACTAAGACTTGAACTGCTGCCCCGTTGACCATGTGAGCTACTCAGTTGCTCACAGTTAGGGGAATGCTGCATACGCACACACACACACACATCTTCATCTTACTGTCTTCTAGAGTGAGACTTCAGAATCCTCTTTACAGAACAGAAGAAAAGCTCTACCAGTTGTCCTACCTCATGTTAAGTTGTCGTTATACTGAATTTCAATGGAAAAAAAAAAGTTAAATAATCAGACTGTGTTAAAATTCAGGTTCTGCTTTGCAGTGAGTATGACTGTGATAATTAATCCTTTCTTCTTTCTCTCACACATGGCAGGAACTTTTTACAGTCCATTTCACTAGAGCATCCTGGAAAAAGCTGACCACCTGACTTTAGTGAGACTGCTGTTGAGTAGTACTCCATTCAATTTGCTGACAGATTAAATGAGCAGTAAGCTGCATATGCAGCCAACAACCTTATGGAACAACAAGACTGGGCTATGTCCATGCATGGTCCTGGCAACTTTACCTGATAAATATCCAATGACTGGACCATTTTAGGAGCCTTTATTTTATATATTCCCAAAAGACATTGCAGCCGTGAGAATCCTAGTACCACTGCCCATGATGTGAATAACTTTCAACAGCATCCTGCCTGTCAGACGTTTGGTAATGTGCCACCAGAGAAAGTTTTGCAAACACAACACAAACAGCATCCCTGAAACAACTGCAATAGATAATTTGGTGGTGAATGCCTTTTTGTCATTTGTAATGCATTAAGTTCCATTAATGTTAGTTCATATCTCATTACAAATACATGAATGAAATACAGAACATTGAATTAAATGTTTCTCTTGGAGAAATGGACTAAGGGACTTGTAGTTGGAAGGAATACAATGAACTTTACTTGTCCTGAATGTTTTGGGTTGTTGGGGTTTTTTTGCAGGAGGAAAGCAGGGGACAGTGTGATTTTGGTTCAAATGTGCAGGTGGTGGTAGACACAGACAGGGATGTTGCCTCATGGTTACAATAGGATCTGATTTCTATGTGCTTCCAATATTCCAAACATGTTTAGGAAGCTTCTTCCTTTTCTCCATACTCAGAAAACAGCAAATATGCAAATCCCCTCTTTGCCTTTTTTTCCTTCACTCCTATTTAAATAGTTTCTCTGCCCAGACAGGAAAATGAGAGTTTTCATCTAGACAGGAGATCTTTAGTCTTTCTGAAGACAGTTGTTTAAAGCAGAGTGTTAGAACAATATTTATCAATGATACTTTCGCTGCACACCCAGTCTAGGTACAATCAAAACTCTTTTGTTCTGCACCTCTCACTTAGGACCAGGAAAAAAAAAAAAAGAAAGGAGAAAAAGTCCCTCTCTATGAGTACTTAGAGTCTTATTTTAAATGTTCACTTTAGTGTTATAAAATGTACTTTTCTCTATACAACTTTAGGCTGCTATCATCCATAGATAATTCTTCAAAGGCCTCTGGTTAAAATTCTCCCCCAGTATATGCCAGATGAGAGCTGCTGCCTGGGTGTATGGAAAACCTCCCTGATACAGTGGGTGCTATTCTGATTCTGATCGCTCTCATGGTTAACTCATGCTTGCACTTAAAACACAACCATTGCAAGATTATATTTTGAGACTCATTTATAAAGTAAGCTTTTTAGAACATCCACTGAATGTGGATGATTGTGTTTCAAGGAAGCGAAGTCAGATGGGTGGATATGGCCAGATGAGTCTGTCAGTTGAATTGTATAGTGTTGAATTTTTCTGTTTATTTGAAAACAAACTGCTCATAATTATTGGGGTTTTTTTTTGTTTTTTGTTTTTTTTGGGGGGGGGAGGTTGTTTGTTTGGTTTGTTTTGTTTGTTTCTTTTTAATGGGGGTAATGCCAGCAAAGCTGTTTCTATGTATATTGTATCAAGGCAGCTGTTGAGAAGGCTCTGGCGTGGAATAGCATGAGAAGGCAGGATGGCAAACAAAGCTGTTAGTCTTTCAATAGCATGAAAATAATTGTAGAGATAAGGGGAAAGAAGCTGAGAAGAGTTTGGAAAAAAGGTGAATTGTAGTACCACTGTAAGAATAGAAAGATTTATTTTCAGAGGACAAAACACTGGGAAACTAGAATGGAACTCTGATTCTTCAATAAAAGACATGCTTTCAAAGGGAAAGAGTTGCAGAGCTAATTGGTGGGGGAAAGCCACCTATATTGAGTCATAAAAAGAAACTTGTTTGTGAGCTATGTTGTGGGTTGATTTACATTCTGTGGAACTAACTGAAGTCACTAGGATTTCATGGAATGTAAATTAAACTAAATATAATCTCCTGATATTGATAAAAGTCAGTTAAGTTAGAGATTTGAAGGTTTTTACAGTACCTGATGAGAACAGCAAGAGGAAAAAAGAAGGCTAATAGTCACAAGTGGACATAGAGATTAGAAGGTTCAAAGGGGCATTGATTTAGTAGGACAGAAATACTGCAGTACAAAAAGCTCAGTATTGAAAGCACCTTTTCCAGTGACTGGGTGAAAAAATGAGGCGTTCCTGAAGTCTATGAATCACTAAAATCATAGCCAGAAACATGAGTAGTCTGCAATTTGCTGATGGTTATTTGGACTAACAAAATGTCTGCTGATAAACTAGAACAGATTTTAGCTGTTTTTTTTCAATACAGGTGTGCAGAAAACAAGTAAAAGGGTCAACATGTTTAGGCTAAATTATCACCTGCTGTGGATTTAATTGAGATCAGCAGAATGTCACTGTTTCCAAGTAAGTTGTGCAGATTTCTGCTAGTATAAGTTTGGGACTTAGCATTTTCCCTGGACATTTTTCTCAAATAGTATGTAGCTAGACAATGATCTTGAAAGAACAGTGAAGAAAATGCACTAGAACACTAATGCTTTTGTAAGAATGATTTCTGTTTTGGCTGTATGAGAAATTTTGGAGGAAAATGAAGCAAATTAGAATCAGCCAGACTAGAAGAGACCTCCAAGGTCATCCAGTCCAATCAATCGCCCAGCTCTAACTGATCAACTAGACCATGGCACAAAGTGCTCCATCCAGTCTTTCCTTGAACACCTCCAGGGATGGCGACTCCACCACCTCCTTGGGCAGCCCGTTCCAATACCAAATCACTCTCTCTGTGAAGAACTTCCTCCTAATATCCAGCCTATACCTCCCCTGGCACAACTTGAGACTGTGTCCCCTCATTCTGTTGCTGGTTGCCTAGGAGAAGAGATCAGCCCCCACCTGGCTACAACCTCCCTTCAGGTAGTCATAGACAGCAATGAGGTCACCCCTGAGCCTCCTCTTCTCCAGGATAAACAACCCCAGCTCCTTCAGCCTCTCCTCACAGGGCTTGTGCTCCAGGCCTCTCACCATCTTCATTGCCCTTCTCTGGACATGTTCTAGTACCTCAATATCTCTCTTGAATTGAGTGGCCCAGAACTGGACACAGTACTCAAGGTATAGCCTGACCAGTGCTGAGTACAGGGGAAGTATAGTCTCCCTTGTCCTGCTGGCCACACTATTCCTGATCCAGGCCAGGATGCCATTGGCTCTCCTAGCCATCTGTTGTGGAGGCAAGGAATTAATATGGCTGAGTCAGGAAATAAAAAAATAGAATTATTTTTTATTACCCTGACTCCAAACTAGTTTTAGGTTTATTTACAGGCTCAATTGAATTGGGAAGATCTTGAAAGGATGATATGGACAAATGTAGGATTTAGGAGGTCAGAAAATGGAAAAGGCTAAGCTACAAACACAGCTCTTGCCCCACTATCAATTGTCTGAGCAGAGAATTAAGGGAACAACAGGCTTTACTCACAATGGTGAGATAGATATCCATCAATGATCCCTTGCTGGATTCTCTGTGGCTCAGCTGATTCTGACTGCAAGTGATATCCAATTGAAAATCCAAAATGGCAAAGTCCAAAGTGGGTGGAAAGACTGCCAAACTCAGTGGTATCTCAAAAATACAGTTTCCACAAGACAGAGGTTTGTGGAAGGCACACTGCTTTAGCAGCACCAGGGAAGAGCCAAACTGCTAGGATCTTCCCTAGCCAGAATAGCAGCCAGGAAGTTGCCTGCAGTAAGGTCCCAAAGCAGCTGGGTCTGGGTACCACCAGCAACTCTCTCAAATTGAGTTCAGGACTTGCCAAGATTGCAAGACTGCACAGAATGGTGCAGAAGCAGGAGACCATCCAGAAGCAGGGTGCAAAACTGAGAGCCATGCAAAAAGGTAGGAGCCATCTGAAAGCCAAGACAGTCCACATGGGAACTCTTCAAGCAGGGTCTCTATTAAAGTGGGGAACCTTTCCAGGTGGGAACTCTCACAAAGTGGGAACACTTGCACATTTTCACTTGCTCTATTTATGCTCTTTTGGACAAAGTGTCCATTTGATGATTTATACTGGGCACAAAAGACCCAGCCAACCACCAGCCTGATTCCCTGCACATGTTTCCACATGTGGAAAGGCATCTTTTCCTGTCCCACTTCAAGCCCACAGGGCCAGGGGAGGGGAAAACAGTTTTCACACCTTCTTCTCCTCCCCATTCAAACCCACAGAGGGAGGGAAGGAAGGAATTTGGGGTGCTCCAGGACACAATCTAGGCACACTGCTGGCTCATGTTCAGCCTACTATCTACCAGCACCCTCAGGTCCCTCTCTGCCTGGCTGCTCTCCAGCCACTCTTTCCCCAGCCTGTAGCGCTGCCTGAGGTTGTTGCAGCCAAGTGTAGAACCCTGCACTTAGCCTTGTTAAATCTCATCCCATTGCCCTCTGCCCACCCATCCAGCCTGCCAAGGTCCCTCTGCAGAGCCCCCCTACCCTCAAACAGATCAACACCTGCTCCTAACTTGGTGTCACCTGCAAACTTACTGGAGATTGAGGCAAAGAAGGTGTTGAGTATCTCTGCCTTTTCCTCATCTTTTGTCACTGTATTCTCCTCTGCATCCAATAAAGAGTGGAGGTTGTCCTTGCCCCTTCTTTTGTCATTGATATATTTATATATATTTTTTTATTCCCCTTTACGGCAGTGGCCAGTCTAAGTTCTAAACAGGCTTTTGCTTCTCCAGTTTTTTTCCTACAAGACCTAGCAACGTCATTACACTCTTCCTGAGATACCTCTCTTTTTTTTCCAAAAGTGATATACTCTCTATTTTTCCCCTTAATTCCCTTAGAAGCTCCTTGCCCATCCAGTCCGGTTGTCTCCCTCATCGGCTTGCCTTCCAGCACATTGGGACAGCTTGTTCCTGCACCTTCAAGAGTGCTTTCTTAAAGTAGGTCCAGCCTTCCTGAACCCCTTTTATTTTAAGGGCTGTTTCCAAAGGAACTTTCCAAGTTATTTCCTTAAATAAGCTGCTCCTTGGGACTTCCCCAGCTTTGTTGCTCTTCCCTTCCCTAACTAGAAATCTGCCCTTCAGAAGTCCATTGTGGAGGTTTTGTTGATGCCCCTCCTGGTTTCACCACATATTGAAAACTCTATTATTTCATGGTCACTGGACCCCAGGCAGCTTCCAACCACCACATCTCCCATCAGCCCTTCTCTATTTGTGAACAGCAGGTCAAGCAGGGCTGCTCCCCTGGTAGGCTCATGTAACAGCAGGGTTACAAAGCTGTCCTCCATGAACTCTAGGAACTTTCTAGACTGCCTCCTCTCTGCAGTGTTAAATTCCCAGCAGATATCTGGCAAGTTAAAGTCACCCACAAGAACAAGGGCAAGTGATCTTGACGTAGTCTCCAGCTTCTTAAAGGATAATAAATCAACCTCTTCTTTGTGTTTGGGTGGTCTATAACAGACTCCAATCAGGATGTCAGCCTTGTTGGCCTTCCCCCTAATTCTTACCCACAGGGACTCAACCTGATCATCCTTAATCTCTACTTCCATGGCATCTAGTGCCTCCCTAATATACAAGGCCACTCCTTCACCCATTCTACTTTGCCTATCCTTACTGAAGTGTCTGTAGCCATTGATTGCAGTGCTCCAGTTGTGTGAGTCATCCTGCCAAGTGACAATACCATAGTTTGCCTCTTGTACCAAGGCTTCCAGCTCCTCTTTCTTTGGTGGTGTTCATTGGTGTGCATACATTAAAAAGTGAAGTAATTACCACATTCATAAAAAACAACTACCTTAAAACCTCGAGCAGAATGCCTGCTAAGAATCAGAGATGGTGTGGAGTTGAATTGGAGGCACTGAAAATTCTTGTGTAAGCATATGTGTAAATCTTAAGGCCAGGTATAGGATGACAGTTTAGTCAATAGCAGGTAGAAAATCAAAATGTAAGCCATGTGAACAACACAGTGAGGCAAAATAATAATATACATTTATCTAGCACTTCACATTTCTTAATTGTATGATGATTCAATAATGAAGAAAGCTGCACTGAAGAAAGCTTCATGGAAAGAAATAAAGGACATGCTGTGTTTCTAGAGACTATAGCTATGAGAAGCTGCCATTAGAGAAGCACTGTGAATGAGGAATTTTTGGTAATTTAAAGGAAGTAAGAAGGGCTGAGTGCTTTCTATCTGGATTTACTAAAATATAACATGTAGAAGTTAGATTGAGCAGCCCTTGGAAAACAAAGTAATTGGTATTTGAACCTGAAATTGGGTTAACTGGAGTGTTAAAGAGAATAAATTGACAAACAACAGATTATATCTTTCTGAAGGAAAAACTAAGTGTGCTATTAAAAATGGTTTAAAAGATATTTGAGGAAATGTACTGGTGAAGAGTAACTGCCGTTGTAAGATACTGTGTGTTTGTGTGGCAGCTCCTACCTACCAGGCCCTGCTGTGATAGTCTCAGCACCTTCCTGCCCTGTGGGAGCATAGGACAGCTGTGTGCTGCAGAGCAGACCTGCCAGCAAGCACAGAGCAAGCAAGGGAAGGTCAAAACAGGCTTGTCATCAGAGTTTATGGAGCTGAAAGTTGTGTGTCAAGAAGGCCACCTTCTGCAGATCATGTTATGCTTCCCATACTCACAGACTGGCTTGATTGTTAAGGAAAATAGCACAAATCTGAACAAAGTGGTGATGGTCCATCCCAAGTAATCAGAGATGTGACAGATCTCCTTGGGGCGGCTAATTCTTTGTACGAAGTTATATAACCAAATGGATACACTTGGAGAGTTCAGTCGCTCTCAAACTTGAGAAATTAATGAGGGTAAAATCATAGTTATTTGTGTCTGACATAGCTTTTTTGTCTGACAACTTTCTGACACTGCTGCTCAACTTAATTTTAAAATCAGGTGCTAAATCATGATCCAAGTCCTCAGAAAAGGGTCTGTGTTCAGAGTGGTGGGTTTTGTGGTGAACCTGTAGGTTCACAGCCTCAAACAAATTCTTTTATGTAGTTGCCATATGCGAAGGCTTTTTGTACTGCCACCTGTGGAATGAAAGGTAAGTCAAACAAAAATGTGGATAGTTTCAAATATCAGAAAATGTGGCTGATACAAAAAGTCATAAGAACTTTATGCAAATGTTCCACCTACAATGCAAGGGCCAGATTCTAATATCACACATGATACACAGTAGCAGATTTTTCTTAGGTATGCTGGGATGCCCATGCTGCATCTGAGATTAGAATCTGTCCCAAAAATAGATTATTTGGATATGAAAGATACAACTATGAGGGAAAGCACATTTTACTCAGCTATCCTACCTCTCATCCTTATTATGTGAGATTTGGCTTTCAGCATGCTTTTTGGGTTTTATAATTTATGGAAAAAAATTGCAATAAAAATGACACCATGGAAAAAATAATTATTTTCCTTCTCAAGAAGTTCACCTAATTAAATTAGGACAAAGAAGTGATTTCTCTATACTCAGTGGCTCTGAGTAACTAGTTGAAGCAGTACCAGAAGCGAACAACAGTGACTTGATTACCAGGGGCATTCCCCAGAGCTGGTGTATTCAGGTGTTGGTAGCAATATAGCTCTGATGTTGTGGTAGTTGCATGCAGGTTAATTTACTCTGCAAATCCTATAATCAGCAGCAGTGTCTTCGTTTATTTAAGTTCTGAACTTTATTCTTTTCATTTTCCCCTATCTCCCAATACTGTCTTCTGGTTTTGTCTCTTTGGGGAGGAGGTAAATGAGATTTGGATATGAGCCATAATTATTGTGGGAAAATCACCCTCTGGCATTGATTTATATGCCAAATCTTGCCCTGTAGCAACTTGAGAGCTACAGAAAGCTAGAAAGGCAAAGGCTACAAAGCTTTCTTTTCTTCTTAAATTATATTAACACTGGAGTTGAATACTTTCTTAGACACCATTGTGCATAAGCAGCATCATTTCTGTATTCAGCTCTGGGCTTCCTGGGGGATCCTTACATAACCCATGAGCCCAAATGAAAAGTTCTCACAGCTACTTAAGCACAAACTTACAGCTATCTAATACAATTATTCTTCCTACTTATTATGTATTCCTGAAGCATGACTCAGAGAAAGATTTGTGTGCACTTGCAGTCCAGGATCTCTGTTCTCAAATCACCTTTTATGGGCACCAAGGGCACCCTTGATGTCCTTAATGTTTTTCTCATTCACCTTTAGTTGTACCATTAACTTTCTTTCTTATCTATGTTTAGTTTGTATACTTGAACTCTCTGTAAGTTATTAGGAAGCAAAGGAAAAAGTTCAAAAACAACCTGTGACAAAAACAACATTCCAAAACAACTGGTAAAACGCTGGGGAAAAACCCATCTTTTGATTAGCTGATGTAATGAGAGAGTCAAGGTTCTCTGAAAAGACAAAGGAAAGAACAACACTGAAGTCTTGGTCAGTATTGCTCTTTTAAAGGCAGACAGGCTTAACGCTTAAGGCTTGGCCTTTAAAATGCCAGCTTAGTGTAACAATGTATTTGTGGCCCTTGCCTTTAATTCACAGTGACCCAACTTTAAGCTAGAGATGCTGGTTGCAGTTATCCCAGTCTCATCTCCAGAGCAGCCCAGTACCAGCCAGGTAAGAAACTGTCTTTGAATAGGATAGATTTGATTTTCTAATGTCATGAGAAGATGAGGGGTGTGGTGAACCCAGTTCCCATGTACTGCCCAGGGACAAAGCTGAGGTCCTAGCAGTGTGCTCCAGATAGAAAGCCCCTTGTGACTTGACTTTTTTTAGTAGTGAATAGTAGCTGCAGCAGAGCTTCTGTGGTTTTGGATTAAGAAAAGATTCTTGGAATGCTATATAGAGCACAGAAGGGTGGCTGATATTTTGAAGTGCAGAGTGTTCCTAGTGACTCCCTTGGAAACCACAGTATCAGCTGGTTCTAGAAATGAGGCCCCTTGTCTAAATGGCCAGGTACAAAGGAAAGGGCCAAACCCTTTCAAGTGTTTTTTTGGATCATTATTTACAGACCTGTTTTGCTATGTCTGAGCTGAACAGTTTTTCATTCAACAGATAAGATTATTTTTTATTGCAACTAAAGGGCTACTAATACAGACAAATTCTAAGAGCAGATTCAGCGTTCTTAGAAAAGGTTAAAAACCACAAAAATGGTCACTGCAAATGCTTTTCTAATCTACAGTTTCTCAGTTGTTTCTGAGAGCAGTATCCTTGTGTTAGTGATGCTTCTGAGACCAACTGAGAGAAGCTATAAATCTTTATAACTCACAAATGAAGCAATAAAATTTCAGTGACAAAATGTTCCTGTCTGCTGGAAAACATGAAAAGTATACTCCTGTGTAGGGCAGGGAACTTTTGCAGGCAATATTCATTAAGACTGACTTTGAATATTCAATGCACACTGAAAAGTCCACATAGTTTTAAGAGAGTATCTTTAATCAGGATTTTGCTTTTCAAATATTATCTTAACTAACCATCTGTCTTCAAATATCCTGAAAATAGCATTTTATTCATCACCTGTAAGCTATGTAAATGCTAGCTACTTCATGAGCTACTTTTTTAGACAGATATATTAAGGTATTGTCATAAAGCATTTGATATAAAAATTATATATCTGCTCATCTTTAATAATATAAATTCCAAAATATCTTTTCCTTGTAAAACCACAATAATTTTAACCACAAATATCATTAAATTATCTGCAGTTGTAGACTCCTAAGGTGCAGCATCAGAGAACAAACCAGGATACCTTGAATGCTGTCTGTCACCGAAAAGTACATTTCACACCTCACAACTTCCTTCCCAGTTATGTTCTAGTTTCACATAGTGACACTAAGACATTAAAGTCTTATGCATGCAGATAACCAAAATGTGGCCTTGTAGCAAATACTGAGGACACTAATAGGTCAGTCTGTACTGATATTTCAGTTCTGTTCTTTTGCAGTTTCAAATCAGCTCAAAGTTTATTGGTGATAAAACTTTATTGTATTTTATTGTCTAGGCAGTTTTAGTAAGGTTTTGAGACTGTATGGTATTGTTGCTCATGTAGAAAAGGGTTAGAATGAAAGATCTTGTTTGTATGATATTATGAACAGTGATTGAATTTGGTCATCGGCATGAGGATTCTCTGTATCTTCTTTGCTTTTTTCTTGACTTTTCAGGCCCTTATATCCTCCACAGTCACAAAAATCTCCATGTGTAAAGGATAAATAAATTCCTTCATTGTCATAAAAGAATATGAGAACAGAGGAGATTAAAAAATATTCTCTCATTAATTATGGTCCCCTGATTCATCAGGACAACATTATGCAGTCACTTCTCTAGATCTTATTCTACAATCTTATTCTACACTACTGTGAATTTAAGTAAATTTGTGGTTCCATTATCTCACTTTAAAATGCGCCTGAGGAATATAATGGTATCTAAAACCATTTTTACTTTTATGGCCTTAATGTACTCCTGATCAGTTCATACATGTTTATCCTCAGAATTATTTATTCTCTAATCCCAAAACAGCAGTCAGTGCTGCTCTCTCCCACGGTCTTCTCATAGTGAATATGGGCAGCAATATTTTCCTCTCCTAACTTTATAGATCTTTGTATTGTTTAGTACAGACTGTGTTAAAGTAACAGAGTCTTGTAAAACTGGTAATACGCAGTAGCTAGGCTCCTCTGGCTACCACTGGCTTTCTCTTCTCCAGTTGTCTTTCACTGCACATTCGAGAGAAACTTAAGCATTAATGTGAGGAACAGAATTCTGCATATTTGCACTGAATATGGTTGATGATCTCAGCTTTGGACCTCTCAACTGCTAGTTTTCATTTCCTCCCTCCTTCTTACACCTTTCCCTTTCTCTCTCTCTTTTTTTTTTTTTTTAATTTCTGTGTTTTTTTTCTTCCCCATTTTTTCCTTTTGTTTAAATTTATTTTTAAATTATTGAGTTCTATAAGACTGATTGGACTTTAAACTTTCATATTAATGTTTCATTTTGCTATGTATACTTTAGACTAAACTTAGGGCAAACTGTTAAAGAACAAATTATCACCTGCATTTACTCAAAATTCCTATAGGAAACTGGGTATTCAACATAAACTGAAAATAACCATGGTTTGACTTTCAGGTTTTCATTAGGTTAAACAGTACAATAAATACGATTTCATATCAGTATTAATGTTTCTTACAGAGCAGATGTGCAAGCATCTTGCTAAAATGAAGGCAATGCACTTCTTTGGAAGTTTTAGCAGTCTTTGAAAGGTGTGTTTCATTACTGTTAATGTGTTCAGAGCATAGCCTAGCTATATCCAGAGTGGGTTAGCAGCTGCAGTTCCAGTGTAAAGGAGTAGATGGTTTGGGATCTTTATGTTAGATCGAAGGGGAGATACACCAAGCCTTAAAGATCTATCCATTGCTGTTGAGAGCTTCACCACACAAGTTGTCTATTCTCTATTTCTGTCTTGCTCTAAAAGTGTCTGCCTGATGCCACCACATGGAAAATTGGCTTGCATGAGAGGTAAATGAAGTCTTTCTATTTTATTTCTGTAAAAGATGTGTTAAATCATGCAAATGTTATTCTTCTGTCTGAGTTACTTCTTGAAAATGTCACAAGTGCTTGCAGAAGCTGTTCTGGGGTCTTGTTCCAATGTGCACTTATTTCTGCTTTCACGTTGGAGACACTTCACAGGCTGAATCATGAGTCTTGAAACTAAATCATGTATCATGAAACTAAATCATGAGTCTTCTTCAAAGTAAGATCAAAATATGTTTTCTTTTAACACTGGTTTTGTGTCAAACACTGCACAGTGGATTTGTGCTATAGAATTCAGGGGGAATTGTGACGAAAGTAGTTGATTTTTTTATGGTATTTCTCTAAAATTTACCAGGGATAGAAACATTTACATGGGAAAATATTTGCACTGTATTTTGTGTCTGACAGTGAAGTGAGCACCCAAGCATTTTATCTCCTGTTGTTGCCAAGTTAGGTGTATGTGTAATTTAGTCAGGGGGCTACACTGGATTTCCATCTTCTTCTAACTCATTCCAGAACAGGCAAAATGTTTGTAGCTGAGTCTGAATTTAATCTTTATTTTCAGCTTATAAATCTGACATTTTAAACTGGTCATCTGATTTCAGTTTGAGATAGAAGAACTCTCCTCGCTCCTGTCATTGTCCCTTCACCCAGGACTTTTGGTCTCTAGATGGCTTCAAACACAGCTTCTTATGGTAATATGTAAAAAATATGCTTGCTACTGATGCAGCCTAAGGGTAAGGCCACTACTAAAGATAGAAACTGTTTTTCTGTGGAGGTAGTATTGCTACATGATGCTCCTGCCAATTTGCAAATGCCTTCAGCATTTCCCTAATTTCCCATGCCATTATGCCCTGGTATGTTGTGAAAAATAATTGATACCTAGTTTTGCCTATGTAAGGTTGGAGCCTGGCTTCCTCTTAGGCCTGACTCAGCTGTAAGCAATCAAGCAGCAATTAAGCAATTCTTCTAATGATGGCTTTGCCATTGCAAAAATCTTTGAAGCCAGCATAATAGCTTTTGTATTTGGTTGGAGTAGTGAGGGCTGGAGCAGTGTTTACTTCACTTACCCTATCTGATCACCATCATCAGGATCTTTTCCAGGGCTGTTTCTCTTCTCCCTCCTTTGCCATTTTCTGTGACCATGATTTGCTTCTTAATCTTCTGAGCAGCTAGGCAGGGTTTTCTCCGCACGGGCAACAAGCATCCATCTGTCTCTCTCCTCTCACTGCACCTGAGCCCCTTCAGCAGCAGCTCCGACTGCTCAGTCTCAGCCTTTATGGTCTTGTGTGTGGTGCTGAAGCCAGAATCTCCTGGTGTTAGGAAACATTCCCCATCAGGTCTTGTAACTTGATACTGAAGCATATTCATGGCAGATGGAATCTGTAGGGAGTTTAGATAACAAAATTCTACAATAGAAAGCGTTAAATTTGGTTAAAATATCTCTCAGATTCAAGTAACCCAAGTATCAGGCCTGCCATGTTTCAAGATTTTTCTAGCTGCAGGGATAATTGAGTATCACGTAATTACAGCAATTACATTATTTTTAACAAGATAAAATATTGTCTCTTAATGATATACTTAAAACTGACTTAATAATTTAATTTTCCATTAAATGCAGTTGTGGTATGCACCTGTGCTAATAAATATCCAGATACTAGAGTTCAGAGCAGGAAACATTGGCCAGCCTTATTTTATCTAGTGAAAGAAGTACTCCACTTTGAAGGCAAAAATAAATTATGGTAAAGTGAATCCTAAGGGCACTACATCATTAGTCACTGAAAAACTCTGTTGAAATCAAATTCTTACAGACTGGTCAAACAGCAAAGTGCATATTCAGATCTGTAGAAAACTGATCTCAGGCTAACACAAATTTATTGAAAACATCTGCTCCTCTAATTAGCATATTGAGTACTTAGCATCTTTACTTGCTCAAATGCCAGCCTCTTTCATTTCAACAGGAGATATTGCAATATAGAAAAGTTCAACCAGCACCAAAAATCAGCTCTCACTACTGTTTGTTTTTTTTTTAAGTATATTGTAACAACAAAAATAATAGTACTGCGGAGTTATATATGCCATGAACCACCTGTGCTAAAACACAAAGTACAAAATATACAGCAAAATTTTTGTCTAATAAGTTTTGCATTTACTTCCTAACTGTAAGTATTCCAAGAGTATCATTATCAACACAGTGGGTTTAACTAACACTTGTGGCATCCACGGTGAGGATATAGCGGCCGTAAGGATGATCCACAGATAGAAGCACCTCTGCTAAGAGCAGGCTGAGGGGTATGGGCTTGTTCAGCCTGGAGAAGACTCCAAGTGGGACCTTAGAGCTGTCTCCTAGTACTTGAAAAGAGCCTACAGGAAGGCTGGAGAGGGACTTTCAGAAGGGTGTCTGGCAACAAGAAGAGGGGGAATGGTTAGAAGGTGAGGACTGGATCTTAGGAAGCATTTCGTCAGTTCAGAGGTAGTGGGACTCCAGAATAGGTTGTAAATGCCTCCTCCCTGTGGGTGTTCAAGGCCAGGCTGGATGAGGTCTTGAGCAGCTGAGTCTAATTGGGAGGCATCTCTGCCCATAGTGGTGAGGTTGGATTAGATGATTTCTAAGGTTCCTTCCAGCCTAAGCCATTCTATGAGTCTAACCCCTCTTACTTTTTCTTACATCTTCATATTCTTTTAAATTGTCTAAAATCCCAGAATCTGGCATTTCAGCTATTTGATCCTTTTAAACATTACCAAGTATTAAATTTTTTTTGACTGAAGATAAAGGTAGCTTTGGAAAGAGGTGTATGACATTCTACTGTTTGAGGGTGGACACCATTTTCTCATTTATGACAACAAGAAATGTAGCACAATGACCTAATGCCTGACCCAATCAATCCTCTGCCAATATGTTCACAAAAACCTCACCTTAGACAACAGGGAATCCAGGAAGTTGTTGAGATCCATATCATCTCCATGGTGACTTGTTTTATATCTACGAGCAAGTCATCTAACAGTCTCTAGATGAAATTCTCCTTTGTTGCAAAGCTATGAAGCTTTGTACTTTCCTTTGTACATGTGTCAGCTGAAGAATTTACCCAAAGTCTTCCTCTGCAATATGTTAAGCTGGTGAACATACTCAACATTACCCCTCTAATAGTAAAGGTTCACAAGACATAGGCTTTAACCATTGAAAACAATTACAAGGCTGATTTAAAAAGAGTACCCCTTAATTCCTATGCTACTGCTTTTAACATTAACACAAATTTAACTTCAAGTAGAGATATATCAGACTGACCATAAATGAGTGCAAATGAAACAAACAAAAAAAATAATCATTACCAATACCCTCAAGGATGTGTTCTCCCATTGTTTAACAGAAGGACAGGCTTGTGCTACATTTATGATTCTTTCCTTTCACAGCTCTGCCAGTCAGGAATCTAATTTCAAAGACTTTCCATATGCTAGATATACTGTTGTTTGAGTTTTTTTTTTTCTCTTTCAACTTGTGTAGATTTTAGACTACTTCCCTTCAAAGAAAAAAAGTCTTGGAAGTGACATGTTCTGTTAGATTCAGTCATATCTATTCTAGTGAGAAAATTTGTACTTAATAGCTCCTCTTGGTATTATCAGTTCTTTCAGCACAATATGATTTTTTTTTTTTTTACTTCCTTCAGTAACTTTATTTCACATCATGCTATTTTAAATTATTGTTCTGTCTGTCAGGGAGAAGGGCTACAAAGGACTCTGTTAAAAGAGGTGAGCTGTGATTGTCAGGCTTATATTGGTGGTGCATATGCAAAATTACCTGTGCTAGGGCTATGCATGACACTAGACAGCTCTGAAAGTTCTTGAACTATTTACTAATGTTGTGGGAGGTAATAAGGATGGATAAAAGGCTCTTCTGGGGTTAGAGAAATTTATTTCACTGCTTCTCATTAAAGTTACTCCTTTTGGAAGTGGAACTTAGGGTATGGTGTAGGCAGAAGATTCCTTTGTTCTTTGATAGTATCATTTTTTTTTAAGTCAGTATGTTGTTAATATATTCTCAAACACTATAACTGGTAATAGAAGTACGTTGCTAGGATGTATTCTCTCCAGCATCTCCTCTTTGACTTGTAGATAAATCCTATGCCATGGGAAAGCAGAAAACTGAAGACACTGTCAGTGTAATTTCTTCCTCCATGAAATTCATGTGAGCTAATGAAAGCAGTGACATGGGTTCAGCTGCATCTGCTGCTGATGTTAAACACCATGCCGCTGTCATGCCAGCTTCAATATGAAAGTGCTGGCTGGAACAAAGTATTGTGGAGCTTGAAGTTCTGACTGTCACATGAAAGAGTCTTTTACCTAGTTTCTGTCAGTGCTAGGTTCACCTTTAGCCTCCTTGGACTTTCCCTAGAGTAAGTGTTCTCTGTAAGAATTCCCAGTAAAGTATTTTATGTGCAGCTGCATGGAAGGGAATCAACTGATCAGCCTCGCCCCTTTCTACTTTAGCTGTTGGAGGAAATTAAAGTTCAGGGACCATACACTGGATGGAGAAGGACTTTTGTCTTTCAGGAAGAGTAAGATTTTTAACAGGAGGGAGATATGAGTGGATATTTGAGGAAACCATGGATAGTTTGACACAATTTAGGGGAGGCAGCCTGTTTCTTCAGTACCTTAAAGAGATGCAGCTCCTAGCAAGGAATGAAAACTGAAATTGAGTATAATTATGGGAGGAGAAGACTGGTTATTAACCTGGTGATAGAGAGTTGTCCAGCAAATTCAGCAAGGAAGTAATAAGGTGAGGCAGGGGAAAAAAGTAAGTAAGTGAGGCCATATGCTGTATCAGACTTGGCTGAAGTGCTTCAAAGGAAGAACTGCCCATCATAAGTGAAGATCAAGTTCGTAATCACCTGAAGAACCTGAAAGAGTTCAAGTCCATGGGATCTGATGGTACCAATGTGGTACTGAGAGATGTGGCAGATGAGGTTGCTAAAGCCCTCTCTATTATATTCCAGAAGTCCTGGCAGTCTGGTGAAGTCCCCACTGACTGGAAAAGGGGAAACATAACTCCCATTTTCCAAAAGGGTAGGAAGGAGGAGCCAGGGAACTACAGGCCAGTCAGTCTCAACTCTGTGTCTGGTGTGATCATGGAGCAGATCCTCCTGGAGGCACTACTGAGACAGGTGAATAGTGAAGAGGTGATTGGGTCCAATCAGCATGGCTTCATCAAGGGCAGATGCTGCCTGACAAACCTGGTGACCTTCTATGAATAGGTCACAACATTAATAGATGAGGGGTGAGCAACTGATGTAATTTACCTGTACCTGAGGAAAACCTTTGACATTGTCCTGCACCACATCCTGGTCTCCAAGCTGGTGAAACATGGGCTTGATGAGTGGACCACCAAATGGATAAAGAACTGGCTTGATGGCTGCACCCAAAGAGTGGCTCTCAATGGGTCCATGTCCAGTGGAGACCAGTGACAAGCAAAGTCCCTCAGGGATCAGTCCTGGGACCAGTCTTGATCAACATCTTTGTGGGCGACATGGACAAAGGCATTGAGTGCACCCTCAGCAAGTTTCCTGATGACACCAAACTATGTGGTGCAGCAGACACGCTGGAGGGCAGGGATGGCATCCAGAGGGACCTGGACAGGTTGGAGAGGTGGGCACAAGCCAAGCTCATGTGGTTCAACAAGACCGAGTGCAAGGTCCTGGATCTGGGTCCAGGCAATCCCAAGCACAAATCCAGGCTGGGCAGGGACTGTCTGGAGAGGAGCCCTGAGGAGAGGGACTTGGGGGGGCTGGTGGATGAGAAGCTCAANCAAGAAGAGATTGAAAGAGTTGGGGCTGTTCAGTTTGGAGAAGAGGAGGTTCTGAGGTGACCTTATTGTGGCCTTCCAGTTCCTGAAGGGAACCTACAGAAAAGCTGTGGAGGGAGTTTTTAGGCTATCAGGTAGGACTAGGGGGAATGGAGCAAAGCTGGAGGTGGGTAGGTTCAGACTGGATGTGAGGAGGAAGTTCTTCACCATGAGAGAGGTGAGAGCCTGAATTGGGTTGCCCGGGGGGTGGTTGGGGCTGCATACCCGGAGTTGCTTAAGGCCAGGTTTGATGAAACTCTGGCCATCCTGATTTATGGTAGAGTGTCCCTGACCATGGCAGGGGGGTTGGAATTAGATGATCCTTGTGGTCCCTTCCAACCCTGACTCATTCTATGACTATATGACTGTCGAAAGAGAAAATTGAAGCAGCAGTTAACTTAATACATTACTAAAATGTTACATGGCTAAAATACTAGTTTTATGCATGCAGCATTTGTGTAATATTTGGGACAGCTTGGCTAAAACTTGCCTTGGGGATCTGTAATGACACATCTCTTTTGAGTACAAGAGGCCAAAGGGTTTAAAATGAGCACACTTGTGGTGCTCAAAGAAATTTGGAGGAGGGAAACTCGAAAAAATATCATCTCATGGGCAAGATTGTGTTCAGTATGCTCTTCAGTTGCCTTGGTGAGGGTTTGGTAAGTGCTAGGCAGGGACTGGCAACAATTCAGCAAGCAGTGCTCCAGGTGGGACACATTAATCAGCATTGGTTAACTATTGGCTGAGGAAAACAATCAAGGCCCCAAAGCCTCATTTTCAGCAGTGAAATTCTAGTAATGTCTGTTATGGAAGTCCTGCTGCCTTGATTTTTTTTTTCCTTTCAGATTTCTGTTTTCCCACTGATAGTTCAGATATGCACGACATGCAGCAGTGGGTTCATCCTAATTTGTTTCAGTTCACAGCTGCAGCCTTTCTAAGATCCAGAGGGTAACATTCTTCTTGGCAATCCCCTCTAGAACAGTGCATCTTTCCTTACTGCTGTCTAAACGTCTGCGTCAGTGCTTTGCTGGCTGTTTAATAATATAATTTTTACAGGCTGTGATGTAGAGCTTGTTTCATTGCATAAGGGTTTGATGAAAAAAGCCTGTATGTTTTATGGAGGCATACTTCTGCCAGTGCTTTGATGATGGGACCAGAGAAAACAGCCTCTAATTATGCCAGGGAAAGTTTAGGTTGCATATTGTGCATTGGAACAGACTCTTTGGGGAAGTGGTGAAGTTCCTAGACTGCCAGAGAATTGATAGGTTAAGTATTGTAATGCTACAAGCTTCTGATTGTTACAGTTTAAACTGTTACTTGTACCTTTATTTAAGAGCCAAAGCTAAGAGTTCCACAGCTGCTAAAATTGGTGTCCTTGAGTCTGAACTGAAGCTCTCAGGCTTCAGTAACTAAAGTAGTTTTTTAGACTAAAAATAGTGTGTTGAACACCAGGAAGTCAAGTTATATCAGTTTAAGATTAAATTAATGTTCTTTCATATATGTCATTACCTCCTACCATAAGCTGTGCAGCTGTTCATGAAATCTGCACCCAGTCTATAGTTTGCTACGCATATTGAAAATATATTTTATTTTAAAACCCCACCATATCTAGTCTTGTACTTATCAATTCAAAATTTCCTACATTCACCTGTCAATAAATGGATACCTTCCTTCACGTAGGTATTCTAGCAGTGTCACATGTATGTTGTAACAATTCCCACATTTGGTATTCCTTTGTGATCTTTATGCATGTAAGGAGCAATAAAAATGCAACTGGGACTTGTACATGTCACAGCTGATCTTAATCTTCCGTGACTAAAAGAGTTTGAGCATGTAAGATAGAAAGAGTGCAATAATTGCTTCGTCTGGAAAATATTGATCAGGTTGCATGTGCTGGAAATATAATTTAGTGTTCTTCAGTAGAGACTCTCTCGCTACATCATTTGAGATGTTAAAGTCCTTCCTCACAGGTAGATGACCAGCCCTAGAATTAGTAGTCCTCCTCCTTGGTTTCTTATTTGCCTCCATTTTTCCTGATTTACGTGTGCATTGTTCCTTAAAGTTAAAAACGTTGTCCTTTTGGTAGATTATTGAATGTTATTTATTGTTAATGGTGCTACTTTTATCTGAGAACTAGAGAGAAAACAACTGATGAATCATAGAAACATAGAATGGTCTAGGTGGGAAGGGACCTCAAAGATCATCCAGTTCCAAACCCCCACCACAGGCAGGGACACCTCCCACTAGAAAAGGTCCCTCAAGGCCTCATCCAACCTAGCCTTGAACACCTCCAGGGAGGGAGAAGCCACAACCTCCCTAGGCAACCCATTCCAGTGTTTCACCACCCTCACTGTAAAGAACTTCCTCCTCACATCCCGTTTAAATCTCCCCTCTGCCAGTTTAAACCCATTACTCCTTGTTCTGTCATTACAAGACCTTGTAAATAGTCCCTCCCCAGCCCTCCTATGTGCCACCTTCAGATACTGGAAAGCTACTATAAGGTCTCCTCAAAGCCTTCTCTTCTCCAGGCTGAAGAACCCCAAATCTCTTAGCTTGTCCTCATAGCAGAGGTGCTCCAGCTCTCTGGTCATCTTTGTGGGCCTCTTCTGGATTTGGTCCAACAGTTCCATGTCCTTCTTGTGCTGAGGGCTCCAGAATTGTACACACTCCTTGAACATGGAGGAGGCACTCATGACATCCCAGGGCAACCTGTTCCAGTGTCTCACCATCTTCAGTGTAAAGAATTTCTTCCTAATCTCTAGTCTAAATGTGCTGTCTTCCAGCTTCAAGCCATTGCCCCTCATCTTGTCACTGCAGGCCTTTGTAAATAATCCCTCTTCAGCTTTCTTGTCGGACCCCTTCTGGTAGTGAAAGGCTGCTTTAAGGTCTCCCCAGAGGCTTATCTTCTCCAGGCTGAACAACCTCAGCTCTTGCAGCCTGATTTCAATGGGACCTGCAGGGAAAGATAATTACTAGTAAGAATAAGGATAGTGGAATTTTGCCCTAAATTAGTGCGCATTGCAGCCTTAAGTGTTTGTGATATTGCTGGCCTGAGCTATGGTTTCCAAGGGCCCATTTGGGATATTGATTACAAAGATTTATTTTAAACAAATCTCTTCTGATAGCCGTTGTAGATCATTGCTTTAAATTTTAATTATTGTCTAGTCAGCTGGTTTTCTGAATTACATTCAGTGTCACAAGTTAGGGTGTTTATGTTCTCAGTTCCGAAAAGTCACTTTTGAAATACAAGGTGTCTTGGATTTCAGTTGATCTGAGAAATACAAAATCTGAAAGGAGGTGTGCTGGTTTGAACTAATTGGAGAATTTGAGTGAGATATTAGACTATTGTCTGAGAAATGAAAATACATTGTGTCACTTCACTCACAGCTTTACTGAGAAAGAAAAAAATTGTTTTAAAAATGTAACCCAAACATAGTAAGGCAGACTGCTTCAGGCCTCTCTGGCTGTGGCTGCTCCTTGCATGGTTCCTTTTGTGTCAGCCTTTTGTAGCTGATTCTTAATAATTCTACTAACTTCTTTCCTACTACTAATGCCCCTGGCCGATCTACCTCAGCTTATCTGCAGCATCAACAGGTGATGAGATAAGACTGGGGAAGGGGGGAAAGGTGGTAGGGGGTGGTTGGTTACCCCTCTTGGGGATTTTGATCTCTGAGAGGGCTGTGGTATTTCTGTATTACCTTTTCACTGTATATATTTGTAAATATCTGTTATACATTGTAAATATCTGCTTGTATATTGTGCATTGCTGTAAATATTTATCATTTATCAACTTTCATAATTCTGAGTCTTAGCCATGGTTTATATCAAAAGGTGGGGGGGCAGGTAACTGCTAAACCACTACAGGAGGTAAGATAATTTAGGTGATGTTTTAGTGAGAAGGTGTCAGAGAAAAATGAAATAAGATAATTAAATAATTCAAGTTCCATATGGCCTGATACAGAATCACAGAATTAACCGTGCTGGAAAAGACTTCTAGGATTGAGTCCAGCCTATCACCCAACCCTTCTAATTAACTAAACCATGGCACTAAGTGCCTCATCCAGCCTCCTCTTAAACACCTCCAGGGATGGTGACTCCATCGCCTCCCCAGACATCCTATTCCAATGGTCAACTACTCTTTCCATGTAGAATTTCTTCCTAACATCCAGCCTAAACTTGCCCTGGTGCAGTTTGAGACTGTGTCCTGTTGTTCTGTCACTGGGTCCCTGGGAGAATGGACCAACCCCTGCCTGGCTACAACCTCCTTTTCAGGTAGATATAGAGAGCAATAAGGTCTCCCCTGAGCATTCTCTTCTCCAGGCTGAACAAGCCCAGCTCCCTCAGCTGCTCCTCACAGGGCTGTGTTCCAGGCCCCTCACCAGCCTTGTTGCCCTTCTCTGGACATGTTCAAGCACCTCAACATCTTTCTTAAATTGAGGGGCCCAGAACTAGACACAGTTCTCAAGGTGCAGCCTAACCAGTGCGGAGTACTGGGGCAGAATGACCTTCCTGGTCCTGCTGGTCACAGTATTCCTGATACAGGCCAGGATGCCATTGGCCTTCTTGGTCACCTGGACACACTGCTAAGCCACAATATTTTGCATAATGTAAGTTTAGCTATTATTTTTTTTCTTCTCAAAGGATAAATTTCTCAGGGGGGAAAAAAAGAATGCAGCAGGACTTTTACTCTGTAATACTAACTTGGCTCAGTAAGTCTGAATTCTGAGTACATAAATTTGCATATTAAAGAAAATAAAAGGCTGGAGTTTATCTGTGGGTTTTTTTTTGCTTTCCCCCCCCCCAGATAAATCCTTTATATTCTCCTCTAGTTATTGCAAACCAGCTTTGTACCTAATGCCTTTTTTTTAGAAGATGGGGCTGGTTTTGGGTCTAACATAGACATTAATGAAAACAGAAATTGTTGAATGTGTATTTCTACTGATATAGTATCTTTTAAAAAAATGAACTAAACTTAGTTAAGATAATCAATTAAAGCATAATATGTAACATAATAAACACATTTCTTCCTGGGATGAAAAGCAAGATTGATTTATAGCTTTTAACAAACTATAGTAGTATCCTTCAATGGCACTTGGAGAGTTATGTGATATAACATTACAGTCAAACTGGAATCACATTCCATGACAGTGCAGTGAATACAAATGGTAATTGCAGGCTGAATGGAATGAATGAGACTGTGTTTTTCATACACTTCATATTCAAAAGCTTTTTGCACACAAAACTTTGTTAGGGGTCAATAGGGAACATACCTTACATCGGTAGTAAAGTATTTATAGTCAACCTAGCAAAAGAATGATGACTAATCCATATCTATTTATTATAGAAAAAGAATAAGTAAAAATAAAATAATGCAGTCTCATGATGCTGTCCTAATAATGAATCTATTGCAACTGTTGCATGCTCCTTAGTACCCTCCTCTTCTCTCCAGTGTGTTATGTTTGCCCTTCCATGGCTCCTATGAATCCCAAATCTACTCAATTTCCTGTAGAAAGAGAGAGGGTGTTATATGAGCCATCTACAGATCCCATTCTTCATTAGGAGGAGAATTTTGAATTTGAAAGCTTCCTCTACTTTGCTCTTGTTCTGCTTGTACCTAATTAACTAATGAGAGTAATTTGCTTTTTTTCTTTCTTTGTGTATTATTGATTTCACCAGATGCACAATTCTTTCTCTACATAGTGCTCTCTGTTCATATTATCATCCAGTCCCATGATTGCATTCCTTTCATGACAGCAATTGACTATTCATGCTTATATCCCTGGGGCCTCTGCTATCATCCTCTGTCCCTGTTTGAAGGCCTCAGCTGTCATCTCATGACTGTCAATAATTTTGAGAGCAGTTTTGGATATCTTATGAGTGACCTGGGGATGCTTATCATAGAATCATAGAATGGTTTAGGTTGGAAGGGACCTCAAAGATCATCCAGTTCCAACCCCCCACCATAGGTAGGGAAACCAACTAGAACAGGTTGCTCAAGGCCTCATCTAACTTGACTTTGAACACCTCCAGGGAGGGAGAAGCCACAACCTCCCTGGGTAAATTGTTCCAGTGTTTCACCACCCTCACTGTAAAGAACTTCCTTCTAACATCCCGTTTAAATCTCCCCTCTGCCAGTTTAAACCCATTACTCCTCGTCCTGTCATTACAAGACCTTGTAAATAGTCCCTCCCCAGCCCTCCTATGTGCCACCTTCAGATACTGGAAAGCTACTATAAGGTCTCCTCAAAGCCTTCTCTTCTCCAGGCTGAAGAACCCCAAATCTCTTAGCTTGTCCTCATAGCAGAGGTGCTCCAGCTCTCTGGTCATCTTTGTGGGCCTCTTCTGGATTTGGTCCAACAGTTCCATGTCCTTCTTGTGCTGAGGGCTCCAGAATTGTACACAGTACTTCAGGAGGGGTCTGATGAGAGCAGAGTAAAGGGGGAGAATCACCTCCCTCGCCCTGCTGGTCACGCTTCTCTTGATGCAGCCCAGCACACAGTTGCTGTCTGGGCTGCACGTGCACACTGCTGGCTCACGCTGAACTTTTTGTCAACCCAGACCCCCAGGTCCTTTTCCTCAGGGCTGCTCTCCAGCCTTTTGCCACCCAGCCTGGATTTGTGCTTGGGATTGCTCCAAGGCAGGTGCAGGACCTTACACTTGACCCTGTTGAATGTTATGAGGTTGGCCTGGTCCCACCTCTCCAGTCTGTCCAGGTTCCTCTGGATGGCATCTCTGCCCTCTAGCAAGTCGACTGTGTCACACAGCTTGGTGTCATCTGCAAACTTGCTGAGGGTGCACTTGATTCCTCTGTCCATGTTGCTGACAAAGGTGTTAAACAGCACTGGTCCCAGCACTGACCTCTGAGGGACACCACTTGTCACTGATCTCTAGGTGGACATTGTACCCTTGATCACCGCTCTCTGCATGTGACCATCCAGCCAATTCCTTATCCTGTGAGTGCTCTGCCCATAAAGTCCATGTTTTTCCAGTTTGGTGACCAGGATGTCATGTGGGACAGAGTCAAACATGAGGCTTGGCAGTAAATTAGGGCACAGCTGTAGCATTTTGCATATGCTTCTTTCCTTTGCAATTTGGTACTCAACCTGCTGTTCTAGAGGTGTTTCATTTTTGACTCTGTCTTTTCTCTACTGAAATGAAATAAGTATTTCTCACACATTCAAAACTAACCAAGACAATAAATCTAATGTAAATGGTGGAATACTTAAATCAAATAGTGTAGAACAGCTGCAGACCTCCTTCATCACTGATCCTGATAATTCTCTTTCCTCAAGATTATATACTTCATATATACCACAGGCATGTGTTTATCTCCATTGCTACCACAGGTGCTTGGCTGGTCTCTTTCTGTGTATCAAATTAATTGCCTGAGATTTCACACACACACTCACACACAGAGAAACATCCAGATTGGAAAATACCCTCAGGATCATCAGGTCAAACCTATCACCCTACTCCACAAGATTCACTTTAAACTATATCCCTAAGCATCCTATCCAAATGGCCCTTAAACACATACAGGGTGGGTGACTCCACCATCTCCCTGGGCAGCTCATTCCAGCCCCTGACCACTCTTTCCATGATAAACTTTTTCCTAATGTCAAATCTAAACCTGCCCCATTTTAGCTTGAGGCCATTCCCCCTTGTTCTGTCTCCAACTACCTGTGAAAAGAGACCAGCAGCAGCCTCACCTCAATGTCCCTTCAGGTAGTTGTAGACAGCAATGAGGTCTTCCCTCAGCCTCCTCTTTTTCAAACTAAACAGACCCAACTCTCTCAGTCACTCCTCATAAGATTTATTCTCCAGGCCCTTACCCAGCTTCACTGCCCTCCTCTGGACACACTCCAGCACCTTCACATCTCTCTTGTATTGTGGTGCCCAAAACTGAACACAACACCTGAGGTGTGGCCTCACCAAAGCTAAGTATTAGGGGCCAATCACCTCCCTATTCTTGCTGGCCACAGCATTTTTAATACAAGCCAGGATGCCATTGGTCTTCTTGGCTGTGTGGGCATACTGCTTGCTCATATTCAGCTGTCTATTACAACTTCCAGATCCCATTCTTCCAGGCAGATTTCCCACCTCACTGCCCCAGCGTTGTAGCGTTGTTTGGGATTGTTGTGACCCAAGTGCAGGACCTGGCATCTGGCCTTGTTGAAACTCATCCCCTTAATATTGACCCATTGATGTAGCCTATCCAAGCTCCTCTGAAGAGCCTCTCTACCCTCATTCAAATCTACACTGCCACCTAACTTGGTGTCTTCTGCAGACTTAATGATGGCACTCTCTATGCCTGAATCAAGGTTATCAATAAGGGTGTCAAAAAGAAGTTGTCCCAACACAGATTCCTGAGGAACACCACTAGTGACTCTTGCAAACTAGATTTAACTCCACTGACTACTACTTTCTGGGCCCTCCTGTCCAGCCAGTGCTTTATCCAGGAGACAGTGTGCTCATCCAAGCCATGAGCAGCCAATTTGCCTACAAGAATTTTGTGGGGGACAGTATCAAAGGCTTTTCAAAAGTCTAGGAATAATACAACATTGATAGCCTCTCCCTCATCCAGTAGCTTGGTGATCTTGTCATAGAAGGAGATCAGGTTGGTCAGACAGGACCTGCCCCTCATAAATCCATGCTGGCTTGTCCTAATCCCCTGGTTGTTGTCTGTATGATGTATGAGGGCATTTCAGATGCCCTGCTCCATGGCCTTCCCTGGTACCGAAGTCAGACTGACAGGTCTATAGTTTCCTGGATCTTCCTTTCTGCCCTTCTTGTAGATAGGCATTGCATTTGCCACCCTCCAGTCCATTGGCACCTCCCCACTTAGCCAGGACTTCTGGTAAATAATGGAAAGTGGTTTGGCCAGCACATCTGCCAACTCCATCAGCACCCTTGGGTGCAGCCCATATGGACCACAGACTTGTGTACATCTAAGTGGCACAGGAAGTCAGTGACTACTTCCTCATTTATTGTGATATCCTCATTCTGATTCCCCTCCCTGACTCCTACTTCATAAGGTTAGGTGCCCAGGGCACTGCTGGATTCAGTGTTAAAGACCAAGGCAAAGTAGGCATTGAGCACCTCAGCCTTCTCCTCATCTTCAGTCACAAGGTTTCCCTCTTCATTCAATAGGGGATGGACGTTTTCTCTAGTCCTTTTGCTGTTAATGAATTTATAGAAACATTTTTTGTTATCTTTAACAGCTATAGCTAGTTAAGCTCTAACTGTGCTTTGGCTCTCTGAATTTTCTCCCTACATAGTTTCACTGCATCTTTATGATGCTTGCAAGAGATGTGCCTCCGCTTCCAAAGGCCATAGACTGTCCTTTTGTTCTTGAGGTTCAGCCTAAGGTCCCTATTTAAGCCAGGCTGGATGCCTTCTCTGCTGACTTGTCTTTCGATACACAGGCACAGCCTGCTCCTGTGCCTTAAGACTTCCTTCTTGAAGTGAGTCCAACCCTCCTGGACATCTAAATTCTTCAGGATAACTTTCCAAGAGACATTGTCCATCAGCCTCCTAAACAGGTCAAAGTTTGCCCTTTGGAAGTCTAAGGTTGTTGTTTTACGAACCCCTCCACTTGTTCCCCAAGGATAGAGAACTCAATCATCTCATGATCGCTGAGCCCCACATGTTCTCCAACCTTTATTTCCCCCACTAGTTCTTCTCAGTTCACAAGAAGCAGATCTGGGAGGGCACCTTCTGATCTTGGTATTCCAAACTTTTCATACAGTAGAACCAAAATATTGAGCAGTTCATGTTGGCTTCAGCTGAATTCCATGTGCAAGCAAAATATCAGGAATATGTAAAATAATGCACCAGAAACTTGGAATGTGGTTATCAGTTGCCTATAAGACAATTAGATAGCTTATAATAAATTGAATCTTTCCTAAATTCTTACTGTTTGTTTCTCCTAAGAAAATACATGGCATTTGAGTGGACAGTTTTAAACTAATATCAGTCTTACACCATGGGCAATGGACAAATTTAAACTAGCATCATTCTTACACCATGGGGGGAAAGTTATGGAAAAAAACAGCAAAGTTGAGAAAATAGCTGTAAATGTTTATATATAAAGGGAAGTGTCATGTATAAAATGCCTTGGTTTTATAAAATTAAATCTTTACTTGGAATAGCAATAATTTAAGAAACAGTATAAGAAACCTCTTTTGGTTTTGGTGTTATAAAACACCTGTAGCCATCATGCAGCAAATGCCATTGCAGAGCTGTATTCTCAGGATTATCTGAACTGCTGAAAGAGAATCATACTGATTTGATTCAGTACAGACCATTTTGTGATTTTTAAATCCAGCTTTAAAAACCCTTACTTTGGTGAGATACTGAGCTGTGCCAGTAATTGATGAAACTTTAAACAAGATCTACTGAGATAATATAATATGTTCTAACCTCAAATCTGTCCTCATAAGTTTTACTTGCATCTGTGTGGAAGGGAAGTGAATTGTTTGATCAGTGGATCCAATTTATCCTCTGCCTGGGTACATGGTTTTATTTTAAATGTGTTCCAATATTTTTCAATAGCTGTAATCAAAGTCCCACATGACTTTCACAAAGTTTCTGAAATGGGTGCCATGGAAGCTTTGGCCCTTCTGGTCCATATATTGTAGTGAGTAATGAAGACAAATTTTAAAAAAGTAATTCGTGCTGATCATGATATGAAATCTGCATGGCTCTAAAATTACTCATATTAAATCTATCTATGACTTGCATAAAAATAGTCCTTATGAGAAGTGGCTTTTTTAGAAGATTAAAGAATATAACAGGAATAATCATACTTAGAAAACTGAGTTGTGCAAGAACATTTATCCCTCCTCCCAGTAGTGCTTTCCACAAAGAAATTAATCAAATACTATAATTCACCTTTCCAAGCCCAGTTAACTTTGCATTTCTTTTGGCTAGATCTCCCTGTCTATACAGTTTATGCAGTTGAAGGAAAGTCATTAGAATGGTTGGTTGTTTTCTTGTCAGTTGGTGATCCTGTCCTTCCTTTTCCTGAAAGGGTATTTTTAATCCCTATATATTCTTATTCCTCAAATGTATGTTCCTGGCCAGCTGCATAGCATTCACAGTAAATAGCTGCCTTCAGCAAACCATACTTTCTATTTAACTTTGCCTCTGGAACAAATAGTCAATTTAAGTTTGTATTAAATGTGAGTTTCAGATTGGATTGTACAGCACTCTCTTAATGTGAAAGTTATGACTATATAGCAGTCTTTATAAAGCATACCTCCATAACTCATCACATGTTCTCGTTTCTCTGCATTCCGGATATATGTATTCTGTAAATCACTTCACCTATTATAGTCTCTATACATTTCAAAAGAAATTGAAACCTAAAATTGAAGTGCAAAATTATTTATTCCTGAAAAAGCCAACTGATATTTATTACATTTGCCACTTGGTGCTTTCCTTTCCACTGTTGCCATCCTTGGTTTATTTTACCAGCTCAATATTTATCACAGAATCACAGAAACATCCAGGTTGGAAAAGACCCTCAGGATCACCAAGTCCAACCTATAACCCTACTCCACAAGATTCACCTCAAACCATATCCCTAAGCACCATATCCATGTAACTTTTAAACACATCCAGGGTCAATGACTCATTATTAAATAGAACAGCTTTCTTGAGATGCTTTCCATAGTACCACCTATGCTCATAATCAGGAGTAGTATAAGTAGTATACTGTCTGCTTACTCACAGTATCTTAAATTCCACATAATAATTGTTCAGATTTTCTTGATACAATCAGGTTCACCATAGAGACTTTATCTTTGCTATATGGTTGGAGAGATCTCATTGTATGTTTTCATTATTTAGTATCAGATGGAAAGATACTTCATTTTGGTATTTTCTATGCTTCCAGGCTAGGTGAGGACCTTGTCTACCGTAACTGAGATTTTTTTCTGTTTAGGAGTCCACTGAAGGAAGTGGTCACATTGTAACTGTAACCATGTGGTGTTGTGCTCCAACTTAGGCTAAGCTCCTCTGGGTGGCAGCTGTCCCTTTTTCTATGGCCTAACTCTTACATGCTTCCTTCCATCCAACTGGGAACAACAGACTTCTGCAAGTCGTTAGTCCTGAACCGACAGACTAGGTCAGCTGGGTCCTCTCATGAGTCAAGTCTTTTTCACATGGCTACCTTTTGTGATTATCTCATTCTTAATATGGTCATGCCAATTTACCCCAAGCAGTTTGTCTCCAAGTGTGGCAGATTTTTGCCAAAGGCCTTCTTTGGAAAATCACAGAATTGTTTAATTGGGAAAAAAAAAAACCCAAACCTTTACAATCAAGCCTATCTGTCAACCTAAGACTGTCATGGCCACTGTGCCATGCCCACTCATTTCTTGAACATTTCCAGGTATGGTGACTCCACCAGCTCCCTGGGCAGCCTGTTCCAATGCCTGACCACTCTTGTAGGAAATAATTTTTTGTGGTAATATCCAATCTGAATGTCTCCTGGTGCAGTTTCAGGCCTCTATCACCTGATACTAGGGAGAAGACACTGACTCCCACCTCACTATAACCTCCTTTCAGGGAGTTGTAGACAGCAACAAGATCTCCCTCATTCAGTGATGTTTACTGGGTATACATACTTTGCTCCAAATAAGTCCTGATGTTGCATACACTATGATGAAAACCGTGGAAAACTTGCATATCTCAAAAAGCCACAGAAGTTAGTACTAGTTTCAGCTCATTCAAACCAAGTATCATCTGTTTTTCTCATGGTCTATTTGACAGGATTTTGCTGCCCCACAAAGCAAGCTCTTTGTGTTTAGTAGATCAGTGTATCAGTGAATATTGAGGTCCCCATGCTAATCTACACCCACTGCAGAAATGTTGGGTCCTGGCACGTGGCACTTCATGCTCTCAAGATTGATGAATAGGGTGTTGATTGACATCAATTCTACTTCACTGCGGGTAGTTACTGTTCTGCAGTACTCATTAGCTCACTGTTGGCAGGGGATTTCACCTCATTGTAGTTGTTTTTCAGCAAGACTTGTCATTTGAAAAGCCCATAGTGCATCCTATCCCAATGCCTTTGTGAAATCAGGCTCATCCTCAGGCAGCAGTTGCAGAGATCATCAGAAAACCTTTTTGTCAACCTTGGAGTTGAATGTAGTTAGCCTCAGGCACAGGATTTATAATGTCTCTCTGTATCTTTGGAAAGCAGAATAGACATTTTCTACATTTGGAATCTTTCTGAGCAATGCAAAGTTTTGTCTCAGACTAAATATTTCTGAAGTTCTCACACCTTTTCTTTATTGTCATCAGAATCAACTTCCTTGCTTGTTAGAGGTCTTGATAGTTGTCACTACATAGCATATACCTGTATCAGTTGGATAATTGCTGTACACCATCAAATTTTAGCCCTACTTTTTTTAACATCTGATCAAAGGCAGTCTGTCTTTTCCCCTGAGATTTCACCATTGTTACAACCCTGTCTAAGGCAGATTATAGCATATATTTTTTACATCACTTGTTTGGCTTTTGGTCCACCATCCAGCTTTAACATCTTTATTCTCTGCTCCAGAAGATTATTCCTCTTTTCTTAAAGTATCACAATGTAGTTTTTTTTCAATACAGCATGTGAGTTAGTCCTTTCCAGAGACTTCCAGGAATTTCTTGATGCTGTAGGAGTCTCCCATCACATAGCTGCTGGTCCATCTCTAGGTGACCAGCTCTCCATGTCCTCTTTGCATTTGCTTTCTCCTTTGCATGAATTAGCAGAATAAATCTTCTGCTGTCTGTGTTTTCAAGCTGCCCTCTTTCTCCCCTCTACCAAATAAAAATGAAACCCCAATTGTAAAGCTCATACAATCTACTATCGCAGGAGATCATGCTTACCTTTCTCATCTTTTTTTTTTTTTTTTTTTTTTTTAAGGCTGTTCCAGGACATTGGCTCTGGAGTTCTCTGCAGCTTAGAATTTGTGTAAGATGAACTGTATGCTTTACAGTGGCTCTGACACTCTCAAGTACTGCAATTCCAGATGCTCCAACAGGACAATATCTGTTGGGGCATTTTTTATATGATGGAAAACTTGAAGGTGTTCCTAGGTATTTTGATTTGAGGTGGAACTTCATATTATGTATCTTTAGAATTATGAGACCCTGCAAACATAACCATTCATGTGCCACATAGATTTCCAGTGCTACACTTTAATTTGTCTAAGTTTGCTCTGTAATATTTAGCAGCTGTTTATTGTGGAGAGAAGGTTGAGAGGGAACCTTATCAGCATCTATAAATATCTGAGGGGTGGCTGTCAAGGTGAAGGTGTCAGTCTCTTTTTGGTGGCGCCCTGTGAATAAGACAAGCAACAACAGGTACAAGCTAGCACACAGGAGGTTCCACTTCAACATGAGGAGACACTTCTTTATCATGAGGGTGACAGAGCACTGGAAGATGCTGCCCAGAGAGATTGCTGTCTCCTTCTCTGGAGACTTTGAAAACTTGCTGGGATGCATTCTGTGTGACCTGCTGGAGGTGATCCTGCTCTGGCAGTGGGGTCGAACTTGGTCTCTGGAGGTCCCTTCCAACCTCTAACATTCTGTGATTCTGTGGCCTCTGAAAATTTCACCAGCTGCTCACTTTTACTGGGAGTTGAATCATGCTATTTTCCTGGAGAGCCAGGAATGAGAGTCACTAATAAGTGAGGAGAACTGAAACAGATGCCAGAAAATTAAAATGAATTGGCTTTATGCATGGCACTAACAAGGCATCTCATTTTGGTGACAAACAGTGCTGTCTTCACTTGACCTGGTGGCTTTCATATCAGTTGCTGTTAATACTGATGTAGAAATCATCAACAAGCCTGCAGCTTTCTGGGATATAGCTTGACTGGTACGGGCCATTAGGTGTGAAAATAAAATTATTTGTAAGCAGTTATTTTTAGAAAATAAAATAATATTAAAACTAGACAAATAAGAAGACCAATAGTTGTAGTAATTTCATTAATACTGTCTTAAAAAACAGATATTAATGGTTAAGACTTTCTCAAATCAGAATTTGTCTCAGATGAGATACTTAGAAAAACTTGGTCATGCTATGTGTGGCCATAGGAACAAACAATAAATTGATGACCAGCATAAATGCATAATTAAAGCTGTGCACCAAAACAAACTGTACCAAAGCAGCTTTCATGTTCTCAGGAAATTGAAGGAAGCTCTCCAAGGAAAACTAATTTGCAATACAGACTAAATGAAATAACATTTGCTAATGTTTTTACTGTGTTGGAAGTCTGAAAAGAATACTTACCAATTCCCCTGGATTACAAAGTAGGAATTGGAATTATTTCAATGCCTTTGCTATTTAACTAGCTGAGTACCTAGACTGACATAAGCCCACAAGTTATCACCCAACTTCTTCAAGAAGCTGATGAAAGACTCTTGTGTGATACCTCCATGTATCAGATAGACTTCTGATGCAGATGTGAGAGCCAGTATTTATTTACATAACAGCACAGCTCATTCTCCTTTCGCTATCTGTAGTTTAGGCTGTGATATTTTTTTTTTTTTAAAGTATAGTAAACTCCAATAACTGTACCAACACCAGTTTACATCAGACAAACCTATAATTCAGTGTGTTTTACTTTCATTCTTTAACTTATTGTTGTGATAGTTGAACAAAGAAACTTTTAATTATTGATGCTGTGATCAAATCTGATGGTGCCAGGAAAAGACAGAGCTTTGTTTCTGTTCTTTGTGGCATTATGTATGCAAGTAACTCAGCTATCAGATGAGGAATCTGCATTAAGGTCATTGAAGATCTCTGCAAGTAAACAGAAATATTGATTTCTTTTATTTTTTTATTTTTTTAGGAAATAGCATTAGGGAGGTTGGAATCTAACTATTGATTTACAGTCTAATCTTTTTGATGTATTAACAGCCAATGGAGGGCTTGAAATTAAACAGAGCCATTCAAACTTTTATTTAATGAACATTAAAACAACACTGCATTAAAAAAAAAGTGATTAATCTGACCGCTATTAACATTGATGACATGGTCCTTTCAAAGTAACTGCCTGACTCCCTTTGGTCCTGAACAGGGCAGGATTTTTCTGTCTGAATCAGAAAAAAAACCCAGTGCTTGATCCAGCTCCATCAAAAGTTAAACATTTTTCAAAATCTGATTAATCCAAGTCCTTTTTCTGTAGTCAGTATCGCACTAAAATGTCCAGAGTATAACAGGAGCAGTCATTGACATTGGTGGATGGAGATTTCTTCTCTGAGGTTTCTCACCAGATAGTAGCTCTCTGAACAAACTATTTTTTATTATATGAAATATTAAACATCAGAGAGGCAGGACTGCTGACAGCACAGTAATGTTGATGACATCTGTATGATTCATAGGTACATTAGATTTGGTTTTGCAAAAGGCAGAGAATGTCAGATCATACAAGAATCAATTCTGATTGGAGAACTTCAGTGCAGATTTAACTCCAGAGCATAATTGTTTACATCACATTGTGACATAAATGTGACCTCTGATCACATCTTTGATTTGAAGAAGCTCCATATGTTGGTGTACATCTCTGGAGAACTGCAAACTGAACCCTGCAGAATGTGCTCAAATTCCCAATTCTACCTTATATTTATATTATAATAATTCTCAGAGTATTTCTGTAATCTCCACTTAGCTTCTGTGGTGTTCATCATTTTGACAGTTTCAGACAAGTGAAAATCATCTGCATCTCTTTTCATACCTTCATCTGACAGATGTTCCTGCCTTACTCCATTCGAGAGAAACCGTGTAAGCAGAAGACAAATTAGGATCTGTTTAACTTGCTACTCAGTGTGCTGGGCTTCTGTGCAGAACTGTGTAACAAATCCTTTTTAGACCTTAACTTTTCTAAGAGCAACAATATTTTCCTCTTCTATGACCATCATCTTCTCTTTGTGTTGAATTTCATCATACAACTATCTCAAGAAACCAACCAAACAAAAAATACTTCTATCAGTCTGTTGCCTGAGGGAGTTGTTACAGAGCTCAGAGAACAGATGACCAAAGATGACAGTTTAGAGTAGACATTTTGAAAAAAAATAAAAGAATTGCTGGATGATTACAGGTCAGAATATTTCTAACATATACTTCTTGGACAATACCAATGTTGAAATTGGTAATTTTCTTCCCATTTTTTCTATGAACAGAGGGGATAAAGAAGAAGAGGAAGAGGCAAGGACAATTTCTATATTGTACTGCATAGTCCTGGGCTCCTAGCAGTCCTTTTGTAGCAACCCATAAGAAAAATCATAAGAAAAAATACACAGAAACAACAGACAAATGGAGGCCTTCAGTTGAGGGGTTTGTTGTCATTTCAGAGAGTGTTCTAAAATTGCTTTCTACTCAGGATTAAAGAATTTTAAAATTGTCATGAAGTGGATCTGTCATCTTTCACTCTGCTTTAGGAGTCACTTCAAGAAAGCAAAGTACTCCAAGACATTCATTACTTTACATCCTAGCAGATATCATGAGAAAGTCCATCTAATAACAGGAGTTGGGAGAAAGGTCATACAGCTGACCTGTAGACACTGTAAATAACCCCAAGTGAAACAGAGCTCTGCTTTAGGAAACAGGCTGGTTGACAATCCCTTTTAGTAATCATTCACTAGGTGTGCAGTCATTTCAATGGTTTACCTGCTATATCTGGAAATAGCTTCTCTTCCTCAGCTCTTTCTTGTTTAGAGAGATGTAAATACCCCTCTGAAATGTTTTCATCCAGATTGGATGGGGCTTTTAGCATCCTGGTTTAGTGCGACATGTCCCTGCCCATGGCAGGAGAGTTGGAGCTGTATGATCTTTAAGGTCCCTTCCAATCAAAACTATTCCTTTCTTGTACATACTGTGGCCAACAGAAACACGAATGTGAGCCTGTACTCAGCACTGGTGAGGCCACACCTTGAGTGCTGTGTTCAGTTCTGGGCCCCTCACTACAGGGAGAACATTGTGGTGCTGGAGGCTGTGCAGAGAAGAGCTATGAGGCTCGTGGAAGGCCTGAAACACATGAGCTACAAGGAGCATCTGAGGGAGCTGTGTTGCTCAGTCTGAAGAAGAGTAGGCTAGGGGAAACCTCATCACTCTCTACAACTACATGAAGGATGGTTGGAGCTGTGAGGAGGAAAGCCTCTTCTCATTGCCAAGCAACTGGACTAGAGGAAATAGTTTCAAGCTGCACTAGGGGAGGTTCAGGGTGGATGTTAAGAAATATTTCTTCAGTGAAAGGATTCTCAAATCTTGGAATGATCTGCCAAGGGCAGTAGTGGAGTCGCCATCTCTGGAGGTGTTCAAACAGCATGCGGAACTGTTGTTTAAGGACATGGTTTAGTGTTAACTGGTTGATGGTTAGACTGGATGATCTCTGAGATTTCTTCCAACCAGGCACATTCTGTGATTTTATGATCTATGATTATTAAAATGCTTTTCTGTTTTTTAAGATCTTGTACATTAGGTCTATGTGTCTTGGTAGAGCTCTGGGGGTGAATCAACACCACTTAGTAAGAAAGACCAATGTCATTACTACTGCTTTGCAGACCACTGCAGAATCCGGACAGGAAGCAGGAATTCCAGGAAGATAGAAAACATAGTTTCATGGTTAAGGCAGCAGAAAGCTGTCCTGCAAGTATGGACTCTTCCTATATAAAACATTAGCTTGTGCCACAGGATTCACCTGTAATCTAAACAATTAATCTGATCACCTATTGACTTCTCAGATGGCCACCTTTAAAGTCAGGGTTATATTTTTGGGAACCACCAAACAGAGATCACGTCACATGGACAGTACACTCCAGGTACTGGGGCCAGTACTGCAGAATACCTTTGTTAATGAGCTAGATGATGAAGCAGAATGGCCTCTTGGCAAGCTTGTAGAAGGTACAAAACTAAGAAGACTGTGTGTGCTGATCAAGGTGACCACCACAGGGTGGAGAAATGGGTCAGTAGAAAGCTCATAAAATTTCATGAAAGAATATATTTGCAAACAAGTGAGGTCTTGTGAAGTTAAGGAAACAAGTCAGTAGTGTGAAAAACACTGTCAGTAGTCAGCAAAATACTGTCATTTCTTTCAGGAGGAAAATTCACTGCAACACTGGTGAGTTCTTGAGGCCTGTCTGAAAGTTTTGTTGTAGTTTGTGCCCTTGCATTTGATTTCCTAGATTTTAGACTAATGTCCAATATTTACAGGCCTTTTGTTCTATCTCTTCAGGTACATTGTATGTCTTCCTTCAATTTCTTTTGACATTTCTTTAGTTATTATTACATCAAGATGGTCTGGAAAGTCTTGCTTTTCAGATTTCCAGTGACAATAATCATGTGTGAAACACCTGAAGAGGGACTGTAGCAAAAACACGAGACTCTTGAAATTTATAGCAGGCACCTCCAGGAAAGCCAGACCACAGACAGGTTGCAAGGACTTCCTCTGAGTAGTGTTAGAAAAAAAAAGTAAGCAAAAATAAGTTGGATATAAGCTCTTTCTAGATTGCATTCATCTAAACATGAAATACTAGTGAGTCAGCAAGGGAAAAGAAATCTTCTATGTAATCAAAAATCTTTATAATATTTTTCAGATCTGATCCTGGGAAAATAAACCCTCTATACTGGAGGAAAATTAATAGAAAATGGACTATTACTGCCTGTATTTATAGTTCAAGACTCCACAATTCAGTGATTTATATTTTCAATTTAATGATAACAAGTGATGTAAGAAATAAGTGGAAATGCAGGTATGACCTTGCTCGAGCAGACTGTATAAAATTCAATGTAGCAAAGATTGTCTATTGAAAACCATGCAATAATAAAATGTCTTTTGCATTGTGCCGCTTGTCGACTATGTCAATGCAAGATAATGGCTTAGACAAATTACGTGACTAAAGAATTAGAAATGTAACTGGAAAAAAGGAAACATAATAATGGGTTTGTGGCAAGAACTCTTTATATGATAAAACTAATTTGTAATTTGATCTTTAAAGCAGAACGCAAATGTACTGAAGCACTTGAAATGCAACATCTTGTATAGCATAAAAGAAGTGTAAGGACAAAAAATTAGTCTGACGGCAGCCTAGACAAGGACAAAGAAACTCTCACTGGGCATAGAACTAAACATTGTACTCTTAAGAAAATAATTTTGGTTGTTTAGAATAAGGAACTGATGAAGTTCATGGGAGACAAAATAATAAATAGTTTAAGAATTCAAAGAATCATAGAATGCTAGAGGATGGAAAGGACACCTAGAGACTGATTCTAATCCCCCTGCAAGCAAGACCACTTAGGCCAGATCACACAGGAACACATCCAGGAAGATTTTGAAGATCCAGAGAGAAGCAGACTCCACAACCTTTCTGGGGTGCCTGCCCAGGGCTCCAGCACCCTCACAGTAAAAGAGCTTTTTCTCCTGTTGAGATGAAGTTACCTGTGATTGAGTTTACTTTCATTGCCCCTTGTCCTATCACTGGGTTTCACTGAAAAGAGGCTGGCTCCATCCTCTTGACAGCCACCCTTCAGATATTTGTAGACATTGATAAGGTCCCCTCTCAGCTTTCTCTGCTCCAGCCCTAGGTCTCTCAAGCTTTCATTGTGAGAGAGATGTTCCAGTCTTTCAGTCTCTTAATCACCCTCATAGCTCTCTGTTGAACTCCCTCTAATTCCCTGTCCCTTTTGAACTTGGGAGCCTAGAATTCTGTACAATTTTCCAGTTGAGATCTAGAACTGTAATTTAGTCAACAATATTTTCATCTGAATTTAAATATTTCAGGAAAGTTACTGAACTATTAGAAAGATGAATGCACAGTGTCCAGGTTACAGTTGCTTATGCTGAAAAGAAAAATGAAGGACTGTGAGGAACTTTGTGGAGTAACACAGGTCAGGAAGGAATCCCAAAGAACACCCTTCTTGAAACTTCCTATTTCATCTGAAACCTGCATAGGAAATGAGACTTTGTTGTGCCTGTTCNGATAACCAAGTATGGTAGACTGAGGGGTCTCAGGTATCCTCAAGAGGACCACAGAGAAAAAGTCCTGTCCCAGGAGACAGACCAGGTTGTCCCTGGAAATTGTAATTTTGTTATTCAGTCTCATAATTCTAATATCACTTTACAGCAAAGTCAAATTTCTCTCTTTTCTCTCCCTACCTTTTGGATCTCCATAAGGAGCTGTATCTGTGGTAACTATATTTCAAGCTATGCAATCATGGCCTGCTTGGGCCTAACAGGAGACAATGTGGGGGGAGAAAATGAGGCTGGGGTTTTGGTGGTTCAGCCTGGTTGGGGGGAAGGTTTGAGGGGAATTTTCATGTATCCTGTATCTATATTAGGTGTTAAGGATTCATATATATTACTATTTTTTCCTACATATCTTTAAGTACAACTTTTCCGTATTCCTCTCCAATTCAATGAAGAGTGTTATTATTTTACTGCCTTTTTTTTTTAAAGTAAAGTAATCAGATCTGTCCACTTATAAACAAAAACATAGACACTGAGGTTTAGAGCTTGCTTGGAGCCTAGGTAGGTTGTTGTTTGTAGAATACGGCATGGACATACCCCTGCACTGCAAGGATATTAGATGTTTCTGTTATGATTCCTTTCATTTTCCATCCATGTGTAGCTTCCATAAGTATTAAGCAGAATAGCTTGGAGGGATGTTCTTGTAGCTCATTTTAGTGATCGTGAAGACTGATGAAGCAGGTGGGGAACACTTTCCAATATATTGTCTACTGAATTGTGTTCTCTTACTGGTGAAAGTGTAGCTGCTCTTCAGACTCAGCTTGTTTGTCCACAATGCCTGTACAAAGTTTTTGCTTTTTAATTCTTGATGAAATGGCTTCTAATGGGGCATTAAACATTTTCCATTGAGTAGAACCAAGTAAAACCTGCTCATTCCCTGGAACATGTGAGGTACATAGTCATATCCAAGTAGCTAACTGAAAGGAAATTTCTCTGAGTAATCACGTTTCCACTGATGTTGGGTACTCTATCAGAAAATTACCTCAGGGATCAAAGAAAGGTTTATTACAGTGGTTCATGTGATTTCTTACAAGCAACTGTCACTTTTTTTTTTTTTTNNNTTTTTTTTGTCAATTTCCTTCTCATTTACACCTCTGTGTTGGGAAGATGATGATCTAAACCATTCAGTGCAATTATGTTTCATACAAGTTAGAGGTATTTTTTCCAAAGGATTATTCCTCTCTTGGTAGAGCTCTTCATAAAAATATAACTTCAGTAATCTGTTAAAATACCCTAATGTCCTGGCACAAGTGCAAGAGGGCATGATTATTCCTGAGTTATTAAGAGAGGGATCATTTAGATGCAGAAGTTCACACTGCTTCATTGAGACACTGTATAAAATGATTGGGTTTTGGTCTATTAGACTCCTCACTAATCTTTTGGGGGAACTCATTAACATGCTTGAATGATAAAAGGCATAAAGATAGCTTTCATCAAGTGAAATTGTTAGTGGTGCATATTATGCATGAGATGCATTGTAAGTTGTGTTTATGATGTGAGAAACCTTGTAATAGCATTTGATGCACTGCATAAATCATTTCATTCTTGGGACACGATAAATGCAGAGAAATTTAATTCTGGGTCAGTTCTTCAACAAGATAAATCAATAGATTCTATAAAAGTCTTCCCTCGTACCATTTTTTGGCCTTCTGATTATAAAGTATGAATGATGTACTCCCTCCCTTTTATCTACACCACGGCTATTCAAATATAGGGCTTGAGTGAAGAACAGCAGAGTGGAAATGCTTTGGCCTGTGTCCTTTAAGTCAGGTAGAAATAGTTAATCACATGTCAGAAGCAAGCTTTAGGCTATGATTAATCCCACATCTTGAGAATTACCTTTCAAGAAATTGTTTAAGAGAGGGCATGAGTATTCTGAAAGAAGATGAGGCAGCTTGTCAGAGAATATCTTAAGCGTCCTGTTTGTAGTATAGATGCCTCGAGAGAACTCAGCTGAATGATTGAAAGAGTTACTATGCAGTGAATTAGACCTTTTCAGGTGACTTTTATCCCAGTTTGAAATCTGATAATGTTTCTTGGAAAGATGAAAAACACTTGGGAGTGTTAAACATGACAGGGAATACAGAACACCACAAATTTCTGTTCAAGCATATTTTTCTATATTTACTGTATTTCACCAATGCATTTGTAATGAACTGATACTTTATTGGATTTTTGCTTGTCAGTATTTGTTTGGCATTAAATTGCTAAAGGGAAACCTCTAATAGTAGAATTCTGAAATTGCTTCTTTTTTTTTTTAAATGCAATCAAGTCAGCCTACAAACTGCTCTTACAGCCTTTATTTACAGGTCTTATCAATCTAATGAATAGTCCATATGTAAGCTCGGTCATGAAACATCTGTAGAAGACTTGTAGGAAGTGATCTACACAATATTTTAGAAGACTTAATGAAATAGAAGTTTGATAAGACAAGGCAAAATGTGGACTCATCTTTTTGTTTATTCAAGGACTTGCAATTGCTTAATTTGCAATTGCTCTTTAATCTCAAAGATAAAGCTGCTAATAAGTTTTATTGTTGTAAATGGCTGTTCAACACAATTCTCATCTGATCTTCTATGTCCACTGACATAGAAAACACAAGTTATGTTGTGCATTTATATTACCAAGATCTAGAAAGTAAGAGATAATGTATAAATAGGAAAGGCATGCTTTGTAAGTTAGAATCTGAAGTGAATAGGAATCTGAAGTAGGATAGGGTAGGAGAAAGAAGTTTGGTCAAAGTTTTCAGATCCTGCCTGACAAACCTGGTGACCTTCTATGAACAGGTCACATTAACAGATGAGGGGCAAGCAACTGATGTAATTTCTCTGGACATGAGCAAAGCCTTTGACACTGTCCCGCACCACATCCTGGTCTCCAAGCTGGTGAAACATGGGCTTGATGGGTGGACCACCAAATGAATAAAGAACTGGCTTAATGGTTGAACCCAAAGAGTGGCTGCCATTGGGTCCATGTACAAGTGGAGGCCAGTGACAAGCGGAGTCCCTCAGGGATCAGTCCTGGGACCAGCCTTATTCAACATCTTTGTGGATGACATGGCCAGAGGCATTGAGTGCACCCTCAGCAAGTTTGCTGATGACACCAAGCTGTGTGGTGCAGCAGACATGCTGGAGAGCAGGGATGGCATCTAGAGGGACCTGGACAGGCTGGAGAGGTGGGCAGAAGCCGACCTCATGAGGTTCAATATGGCCAAATGCGAGGTCCTGCATCTGGGTTGAGGCAATCCCAAGCACACATCCAGGCTGGGCAGTGACTGTCTGGAGAGGAGCCCTGAGGAGAGGGACTTGGGGGTTCTGGTGATGAGAAGCTCAACATAGAATCATAGAATGGTTTAAGTTGGAAGGGACCCCAAAGATCATCCAGTTCCAACCCCCCGCTATAGGTAGGGACACCTCCCACTAGAAAAGGTCACTTAAGGCCTTGTCCAACATGGCCTTGAACACCTCCAGGGAGGGAGCAGCCACAGCCTCCCTGGACAACCTGTTCCAGTATCTCACCACCCTCACTGTAAAGAACTTCCTCCTAACATCCCATTCAAATCTCCCCTCCGCCAATTTGAACCCATTCTCCCTCGTCCTGTCATTACAAGACCNATCATCTTCATGGCCCTCCTCTGGACTTCATCCAACAGTTCCATGTCCTTCCTATGCTGGGGGCTCCAGAACTGCACACAGTACTCCAGGTGGGGTCTGATGCCCTGCTGGCCACGCTTCTCTTAATGCAGCCTAGCACACAGGTACTGTCTGGGCTGCATGTGCATTCTGTTGACTCATGTAGAGCTTTTCATCAGCCCAGACCTCCAGGTCCTTTTCCTCAAAGCTGCTTTCCAGTCATTTGCCACTCAGCCTGCATTTGTGCTTGGGATTGCAGCAACCCAGGTGCAGGACCTTACACTTGGCCTTGTTGAATTTCATGAACTTGTTCTGGGCCTACCTCTCCAGCCCGTCCAGGTCCCTCTGGATGGATCCCTGCCCTCTAGCAAGTCAACTGTGCCACACAGCTTGGTGTCATCTGCAAACTTGCTGAGGGTGCACTCGATTCCTCTGTCCATGTTGCTAACAAAGATGTTAAACAGCACTGATCCCAGCACTGACCCCTGAGGGACGTCACTTGTCACTGGTCTCCAGGTGGACATTGTGCCCTTGATCACCACTCTCTGCGTGCGACCATCCAGCCAATTCCTTATCCAGCAGTGCTCCACCCACCCAGGCTGTCTTTCTCCAGTTTGGTGACCAGGATGTCATGTGGGACATAGTCAAAGGCTTTACTCAGGTCTAGGTAGATGACATCAGTTGCCCTTCCCTTGTGCACTGTTGCTGTGACTTCATCATAGAAAGCCACCAAATGTGTTAGGCATGATTTGCCCTTGGTGAAGCCATGCTGGTTACCAACAATCAGCTCTGCTTTGTTTTCCATTTGCCTTCAGGAGAATCTGCTCCATGATCTTGCCAGGCACAGAGGTGAGACTGACTGGTCTGTAGTTCCCTGGGTCATCCTTTTTTCCCTTCTTGAAGATGGGTGTTATGTTTGCCCTTTTTTTAGTCAGCAGGAACTTCACCAGTCTGCCATGACCTTTCAAAAATTATGGACAGTGATTTAGCAACTTCGTCTGCCAGTTCCCTCAGGACACGTGGGTGGATCTCGTCAGGTCTCCATGGACTTGTGCACATTCAAATTCCTTAGGTGCTCATAAACAGCATCTTCAATTACAGTGGGTAGATCTTCCTTTCCCCAGTCCTTACTTTTGCCCTCTGGAATTTGGACATCGTGGTTGGAGCACTTGCTGTTGAAGACTGAGGCAAAGAAGTCATTCAGAACCTCATCCTTATCCATGTCCCTTGTTGCTAGCTCTCCATTTCCCTTCTGGAATGGTCCCACATTCTCCCTAGTCCTCCTTTTCTCACTGATATGCCTGAAGAATTTATTTTTGTTCCCCTTAATGTCCCTAGTCAGATTCAACTCCATCTGTGCTTTAGCTTTCCTAACCTGATCTCTTTTTGCATGAACAATGTCTTTGTATTTAGCCCAGGTTACCTGTCCTTGCTTCCACTCTCTGTAGGCTTTCTTCTTGCATCTAAGCTTCTTGCAGGAGCTCTCAATTCATCCATGCAGGCCTCCTTGCATTCTTACCTGCCTTCCTCTTTTTTGGGATGCATTGTTCCTGGGCCTGGAGGAGGTGATTCTTGAGCATTGACCAGCTTTTCAGGGCCTCCCTTCCTTCCAGAGTTTTTTCCCATGGCACACTGCCAAGGAGATTCCTGAAGAGAACATGAGCTGGCAGTGTGCACTTGCAGCCCAGAAAGCCAACCAGAGCCAGGGCTGCATCAGGAGAAAATGGGTAGCAGGTTGAGGGAGGTGATTCTCCCACTCTACTCTCCCCTGGTGAGACCCCACCTGGAATACTGCATGCACTTTTGGAGCCCCTATTACAAGAGGGATGTGGACAAGCTGGAGCGTGTCCAGAGAAGGGCAACAAAGACAATCAGAGGGCTGGAGCACTTCTCCTATGAGGAGAGACTGAAAGAGTTGGGGCTGCTCAGTCTGGAGAAGATGAGGCTCTGAGATGACCTTACTGTGGCCTTCCAGTATCTGAAGAGGGCCTACAAAAAAGCTGGGGAGAATTTTTATGCTATCAGAGAGTGACAGGACTAGGGGGAATGGAGAAAAGCTGGAGGTGGGTAGGTTCAGACTGGATGTGAGGAGGAAGTTGTTGACCATGAGAGTGGTGAGAGCCTGGAATAGGTTGCCCAGGGAGGTGGTTGGGGCCGTGTCCCTGGAGGTGTTTAAGGCCAGGCTGGATGAGGCTCTGATCAGCCTGATCTAGGGTAGGGTGTTCCTGCCCATGGCAGGGTGGTTGGAAGTAGATGGTCCTAGTGATCCTGAATGATTCTATGATAGATTGTACAATTCTGATTAATACCATTTCATCCCACTTTTCCCACAGGACTGGCATTGTTTTGTTTGCTGTTCCATTCAGTGAAGAGGGCAACATATTTCTTAGTTGCTTGTGGTGCAATCAACATGCATCTTTTGCTTACCTAATGTGTAAAACTAAAGAATGAAGAATGTACCTACCTTCTTTTTATTTTTTTTTTATATTTCTCACTATTTCTGGACCATTGAGGTGTGTTTGAAACCACTGTGCAAATAATGAACAGTGGTTAATAGTTAATATTGTGCAACTTTTACTACTGATAGTGTATAATTTGCACAGGGGAAGCATGAAGCAGATATTGCCTTCCTCTTTTAGCCATAACAAGGTCAAAACCACACTGTAGCCTTTGAACTATTAAAGTATATCAAGTTGTTTATGGTTTTACATTCACAAAATAGAAAAGAGGTAAGCAGCAGGGAAGTGTCAAGTGACCTCCATCTTCAGTTCAGTATGAATGTAATTTATGGTCTCCTTTAACCATATTTCAAAAATAGCAAACCACATTTTAAATTTATTTAAAAACAAAGTTACATAGTCTTGGTTCAGCATTTCAGTTTGTAGATGGAAAAGGACAGATACTAAAATACCATATCTGAGAATATGAGACACTTAAGAGTCTATCTACAGTACATTCTTTTGATAACTTCTATACAGCTCACTTGTCATTGTTGAGTTTTCCTTTTATATCATGTTGCTCTAAATTTCCCTGGTTTTATACCAATAGCTTGGCACAGACAGAAATATTTGAATTTGAGGGACAATTACAGGTAACGCATTGCAGTTCAGAAATATGAGCGTCTTACCCTAATTTCAAGCTCTTTGGTCTCTTTCATATTCTTAACATTAACTCTCAGTAATATTTTAATAGCTGTGGGGACCAAATCCTTTGATCTCAAATTCATAAAGCTCCATTTATTCCAAGAATAGCAGATAGAACAAGGAAGCTGTAAATGGTTGTATGACTATTGCAGAAAGTGAAATACAAGTTCCAACCCATCAATAAAATAGAGAAAATGGATATGAACATTAAAAGAAAATATAACTAGATTAGTAACAAGGGCTGCATTATTAAAATTAATTTGTGAAGCTGTAAAGATTGGTCTCTGCTTCATATTGATTACTGGATGCATTTCATTACCATGTACCAAACTAGGGGGATTTATACTCACCAGTGTAATAAGGTAAAAGCCTTAACATCTGACTGCAGTGAATAAATGCTTTAATTAAAATTAATAAGAAGCAAGTCTTTCTTTGGTATGTTGCGTATTTTATGTTGTCAAAGTTTTAGAAGTACTTAAGATACTCAGGTATTTGTTCAGAGAGAAAGAGACAGTCCTTGCCCAAAGAGTGTATTCAACTGGAGTGAGGAGAAAAATAATGCTTTTGTCATGTAATGTCACTGGTGAAAAGTATGTTCTAGTTCTCACAGAAATAGTACATTTCAGAACCCTATACTATAGGATGCTTATTTATTTGTTTGTATTTTTAAATGTAAAATTTATAGTAAGAGGCAGAAAAAACAACAATACTTTGAAACAAAGAACCCGAATGCTCAAAACAAAGCAAAATCTGTGCTATTGTAATATAGAAATGTTCTTTTATTAGTATGGAATTCAATTAAATTTATCAATGTTTATATTATTTTGTCTGACTGGGAAGTGTTACTCTGGATGAGGCTGAGAGCTGGAATAAAAGTACAGGTAATCAATGGGCCCAATACAGAAAATATGAAATACTAGATCTGAGCAATGGGGAGGCTGTTAGATAGCATTGTCTTTCCTTAGTGAGATGGTTTGAGAGTTACCCATCTCCTCACACTTTTGAATTTATCCAGACTAGATTCAGCTGGCTGGAAGTTAAGAAGTGAAGCTTTATATTCACAGCTTAGCATAATATACAAGCATATATTTGCAATACATTGCAAATACTTACAGCTATATACAGAAATATATAAGTTAAATGTAACACAGAAGCATAATGCCCCTCTCAGAAATGAGAGTCCCCAAGAGGAGTTCCCAACCACGCTTCCACCTTCACCCCACCCTTCAACCTTATTCCAGAATCTGCCTTACATGTAAGGTGAATTAGAAGGATTGGTGAAGTGGGTTAGAAGCAGAATTGATTAGTTGGATCACACAGAGCGTCTCTGTCTAATCTATGCTCATGTCCTTGCTTTAATACATCTCAGTAAATGGTGAGTGAAGTAGGCATCATCGTTTTTTTCTTTTCACAGCCTATAATCTCATTAAAATATTCAAATTAGCCTCAAACTTAGGCCAATAATCATATTCTTATATGAAACCCAAAGATTGCAGAGGTAATACTTAAGAACTCTGAGTTTAAAACGGCCACAAAACCCCCAAAACCCCAAACCAATCAAGTGAAAACCCCAAATCAAACACAGAGACAGGTGCTGGCTGTAGCTTAAGAGTTTTTGATAGAGAAGCTGCTCCAGGCAGTTTCTCTGTTTAACTTGTACATACAGGAATTGGTGGAGAAGAAAATGCAGTTGAAGTGAGGTGATTAATTTTTTAGTTCTAATCCTTTTTCTGTGTACTCTGTATCTTTTAGGAGAATAATGCTTTGCTGTTTGCTGGTTTTGGGTTGCAGTGATGCAGCTTTGTGGCAGGACTCTGAAGTTCTAGTAACATCAAGTACTTCAGCATTAACCACTGGAAATTTGGGGATGCAGAGTCTTTAAGGAAGAGCAGTAACAGTATATGGTCCTGGGGAGAGATAGAAAGACAGGGAAAAAACAAATCTGTTTCCAGAAGGCTGTTTGAGACAGAAAAAATGTATACAGCACTGGTAGTGGGACATCAGAAAATGTAGCTATAGATGACATGTTTTATATCATAATCTGTGCTATCAGTGGCATTGTTGCCTGGCTGGGAGATGTAAAATCAAACCTATGAAGTTTATAGGTTATTACAGGTTAAGAAAATGTGGAATATCTCCTTTAATATAAATTATAAAAAAGTATTTAGCTTTTCTGTGGAATGCCTGATGATGAAACAAGATGCATGTGACAATGTGTTATGGGAAGGTCCTCTTTCATGTTTTTAGAGCCCTGTGGGACAACAGCTGTTTTGCTTTCTGAGTTTCTGAGGTGCTAATAAGGCATAAATTTTCTGTGTTTATCCCAGTGATCTTGCCTTTGTTCTGTTTCCTTTAAGCTAAAAGAAATCACTGTAGACTGAAGATGGTTTCCCACTGCTTATGGCAATCACAGTTTGATGAAAAACTTCTTAATACTCCTTTTAACATTTTTGTTCTGAGTGTGGAAAGGAATAAATATTTTTCAAACAAATAAACAAACAAAACACCTCAAAAGTGCTTGCAAGGATTTAAATTTTTTTTTTGTCTTGAATGCTTGAGACAATACTGTTTGACTAAGACTTCTTCTGACAAGTGTCAGTGTAGTCACTGTTGTTCTCAATCTGAATTTCAGATTTGAGTCTAAATGGCCAGAGTAAGTTTCTTGTACCCTGATATTAGCTCTTCTTAACCTGTCAGATTAGGAAGATCAAGCCTTGTTGGAGCCAGACAGTTGAACTTGGATGCATTTCAGCTGAGGCCCGAAAGGCATTTGGAAAAAAGTCCAGGTTCAGTTTGAAAAAATGTCTAACTTCTGAAAATAGAGCTCCATCTCACAGTGGCACTGCATGTTTCTTACCTTCAGAAATCCACTCTGGACACTAGCATTTTGATTTTATATCTGTCTTAACATTGGTATCTCTCAGTTTTTCGTAATTAATATCTACATTTCCTTATGTATTATCTGCCTGAGACTGACCTGATATTATTCTTGGATAGAGGCCTACATAGTGAGGTTTGTAGGACTGTTTTCTAGAGTTTTTTGACTGTGCCTGAAGATTAACTTACCCTGTGGTATTAGCTGCCTATCAGAGTATATCAGCTTTGTCTTGAAAAACAGAAAAAATCAGAGCCAGGAGCAGTAGTAAAAGCACTACCTGTTACTGCTACCAAGGGACACCAGACAGAAGTTCAGGACTAACTTTCTTACTGTAAAGAACTATTAAAAGCAGCTACTCTTAAAGCTTTAATTAACTCTTTGAAACTGAACAAACTAGTCCCAATCTCCTGCTGGAGCTGTTGAAGATCTTGTTAAATATGAAGTATTTGCTGAAACAGCAAACAAAAATGCCTGTGAGGTTTGGGCTGTCACCTAGGAGCGAGGCCCAGTCCTGCAGGGTTAGACAAGAGTCCCTATCTGTTCTTGTGTTCACGGGGACTAGAAGTCAGCTCTTCTGTGGCATCTTGGAGCTGGCAAATCCCTGGCCCATGGCAGCATTCATCTAAGTCCTAACTTAGGATCCAACTAGGCAATATTCCATACACAGGTCTTATTATTTTACAAAGCTGCTCCAGCAGCCTAAACCCTTTCTTAATTTGTCTCTGAGCACACTTTTACCATCATGTTAACAGGTTTCATTTTATATGTTTATATATTTTGGCTGTTAAAAAAAAACTCCCAGTTTTAACTGTTCCCTTTATTTATTGCTGTTTTCCTTCCTTCTGAAAGAGCATTGAAACTACTTTGGCTTTGATGTGTCAAAGAGCAGCTCTTACAGCTCCTTTGACGTGAGTACAGCTCCTTTGACTAGTTTTTTGCAGGAGAGTTTGCTTAGTGTATTTTTGAGTTTCCCTTGGTGTTCTAGGTCTTACTGTTCACTGGCAATGAACAGCTCAGAGGAAGAAAGATCCCCATTTGTGTTAAGCCACAACTGACTCCTTCCTCAAACACGAGATCACATATGTTATTTAAGTGACTGCAATCACTAAAATGTATAATCCATTTTTTGTCTCATACTCTTCTCCTGCAATGAATTGTCATGGTTAATTTTGTGTTGTATTAAAATACCCTGTTAATCAGGTTTTACTGTATTTAAATGTATCCTAGTGATTTCATTAGCTGTATCTTCATTGTATTGTGAGAAAATACTTGAATCTACCCTGCTTTTGGGTTCTTCTGGCATATGCTAAATTAGCTCATCACTATTGTGAACTGCATCAGTCTTTAAAATTTTTGTTCAAACAGGACTGTGCATTTCCTTAACAATCCTTACTGCATTCCTCTTATCCCCCTGCTGTTTCTGCTCCTATGGCTTTGCAAGAATACTTCTGGGTTTATAATAATGTTGTAATTATCTCTGTATTCTGTTCTAGTCTCCCGTGTTTATCTGCATTCTGAATAGCTTTGCACTGGCATCTTTGTTTTTGTAGGATTCTGTTACATTACTACAGCACTGCTTCAGCTGCTTCAGTTTTGCAGGGCAGTGGCTGTAGATCTGAATGCTGTCACAATGCTTGTGATTGACTTTTGTATTTAGTCTCTGGTTTAGTCCCAAGTTTCTGTAGTTCCATAGTATCTTCATAGATTATTTCATTTCTAGAATGGAAACTGAGTCCAGCCTTTTTGGTGGACGTATTAGTAAGGATAAAACAGTTTATATAAGCAGCTTTGTTGAATTCATATTGTCTTGATTTATGATTAGTATTCTAGGATCTTTCATTGAGATGATGTTTAAAAATATTTGGATCTATTGATGAAGTTCTAAAAATACAGCTCTTTACAGTGATATAGACTTTCTGAAAATAATGATATAGTAATTAGGTTTGAAATGTGGTATTTAAACTATTGGGTGAATAAGAGGATCAATAGAAATTGCAGTAAAATACTCTGTACTTTCTGTCTGTGGAGTGTGTTCAGTCCAAAATACTTTTATTATTTAAAGAGTTATGGATTTAAAAAAAAGTATTGACCATATGACATTATATAATAACTCAGTCTAAATTATCTAAATTCTGAATATATTTCAGTTGTGAGAATCTTATGCCAATCCACTAAAAGCATGAAATGAGCATAGTGATTTGTGACTTCTTTTTTTTTTTTTTTTTTTTAAGTTAAAATAAGAAAATCTTTCCCATTCTGCTGAGAATTGGGGCAGGCAGTATTTTGTTAGAACAAATAAATACATATACAATATGTCAAATATGTAAAGAACAGTAATTTATTTTGATGATGGATACTGCTTTTTTTTTTATTGGTAGCTAAATTAACATTTTTTGAATTAGAAGTCAGTTAAGTGAACATTTAGAATTGGTTCTTCTCTGCTTAGACATTGAATGAAATGGTGACGCACAAAATAGATGTGCATGGTTGAGGAGGGCATATAATGCTGGTGTAGCTTTTGATTGAACTCTTGACAGATGAGAAGGACTCTCATTGCACTTCAGACAGTTGCCCAGTGTTTTGTACAGAACTGTGGTATTTCACAACATCGCTTGTGAGCCTCAACTGGTTATTCTGCAGTTCTCACAGAGGAAGAAGAGCTGTGAAGCATTTTTGTGTTACAGCTACAAACTATACGTTTGCCCTTGTTTGCATGTCTGCAGCTAGACACTGTGCAGTGAATCTTCATCTTTCTTTCACAGTATTTATGTCAGCTAACAGTAGTGCTGGCAAATGGGATGCCCTCCACATAAGCCCCTGTGACTTGCTGGTGGGCGTAATGGACACAGGTGCTGGACTTCTTTACCAGATACCGACTCAACTCCTTATTTCTTTTGAGTCTGATAGTTTGGTCTGCAATTGGAAACACTATTATAAGTATGCTCAAGTGACATTAGAGAAAGTGGCCTTTACTTGCAGTTTACTCTTTCCAAAACTCTGTTTTCCCATTCTTGTTACCTATATCTGTGTTTATCTGACAAGATGTGTGCTCTGTTTTTCAGACAACTTTTTTTTTTTTTCTTTTATTACTGCTAACTCATGTTTTTTTCCCTTACAGCTTTTCCTTACAATGTTATGTACCACTTCACCAGCTGAATCACTTGGATAGAGAAATAATATGTTCCTGTGCCCCCTATAACCCAGCCCCAGGCAGCAGGAAGGTTTATACATCCCACATGGAGCTTTGTGACTTCAGGTAAGAAAGAAGTAATTGAAACAGATGAATTTTAAGATAACTGTTTATATGCAAATGTATTAGTGGAAGTCTGTGATTCAAATGTCTGTGGGATAAATTACAGAAAAATAATTTCTCAGTTAAAAATTAATGAGAAAGGACTTGAAATAACTGTAAAGTAAATCTCAAAGTACTGTAAAGCAGTTTGAAATGTAACACTTTTCTTACTGTTATTGTTTCTGATTTTAATTATTGATTTTATATTGCAGTTTCTTTTTTTTATGTGAGTCAGTTGTTTTTAGTATCTCCCTCTTTAGCTTTTTGACAAGCTCTTCTAGGATTTTTTAAAAAAATATCCTAAAACTCCTATGACAGGATTTTCTACTGGACTGTCAATGAATGCAGCTCTTTGACTGTTCTGGCAGAGAGGTTACTTTTCCAATTTCCTCTTCTGGTCAGACAATTCAGACTGGCCAATATTGATAAGCTGAGATTAATATACTGCTGTAATGACATCTGTGTGCTCACTATTGACTAAAGCCAACTTGAGTTTATTTTATACCTTGAATACAATAATTATGAAAGCCATCTATATATATTTTTGAAAAATAAATTGATACAGCCCAGCCAATGTGCTTGTATCTTCATCTTAAAGACTTGCCTCTATAGGAGAAGGTACTCAGCTAATAAGTTCCAGTAATAATTTCTGATCTCTCTGTTATGTTTTGTGTTTTAATCTTGATCCTGCTTTTATTTTTTTAACCATGGAGTTCATGTCTTGAGTATTGTGCTGGTGTTTTCCACATTGCTTTTGAAAATTAGGTTACATTTTCATCAGCTAACATTGCAAAATCTCTTAGATTTGGTTTAATAACTGCTGAAGGTTTTAAAAAAAATTCTTGTTGACAACTTGATGTCTTTGCTTTTTCTTTGTATCCTGTCACACTTGGAAATGATATTGCACATGAGAAGAAATTGTGTTTAAGAACACAGCTTAAAAAAATTTGGTGGGCAGCTTTTACCTTAAGATTTCAGTGAATTAGCATTTAGTGTAATACAAGACACCATTTCCAAAGCAGTTCTTGTTCTGAACAGTCCATGTTACTATTCTCTCCAGAGGGCTTGTCATTTGTTTCAGAAGCTGAGAATCTCTTTCTCTGTATGTGTATATGAATATCTGTATGTTTAGTAGCTATAATTAAACCTGCATAGTTTTGCTGTTGCCATACCAAATCTGCTCACGACTTTGCCCAAAGTCCATGTTGATCAGTTGTAGAATTGTTTCTTCCTCATGTCAATCAGAAGATTCCCCAGTACTGAAGAACTCCCAAGTTCTGTGGTTAGCAGACATTTTGCAGAATGCACTTATTTCTTCATCTGCTGTCTGTAAGCCTTTCTTTTTGGGGACATCATTAAACAATGTGAAGTAACATTCAGGAAGACATTGTGATGCAGTCAAACAATAAAAGACTGAAACTGAAGAAGAGAAGCATACAATTTTCTGGTCTGCATTCTGATTTAGTTCAAATAGGACCTGGAAAGTTGGTAGACTGCTTGTAAAAACAATGGAAATTGGTGGAAATAAGAATGATAGTAATAAATACTTATTGAAAATGTAGAACATCTTTGAATACTCTTCTCAGGTATAAGGTGGAAAGCATTAAAACCTGCCTGGTTGCTTTCTGGTAAAAGTCCAATTAGAACCACGAGATCACTTATATAGTATTTACTGCTGGTATTCTTACTTTTCCACTAAGGCCCCAAAGTACAGCTCACTGAAGTCAATGAAAATATATCTGTTAGCTTCAAGATTCTAGCTCAGCTGCTGAAACTGTTTTAATGTGATTGGTTACATATCCTGTATGAGTTTAAAAATTCTGCTCGATTTAATGCTGTGACATCTGCCTCTACTGTTCTAGAGTCATTCTATCAGTACAGCAGTGGATGGTGACAACTGTCACAGTATTTCTAGATCTTTTTTGAGAAAACTGTTGATGTAATTTCTTAGAGAAATGTGCTCTACTAAGCAGCCACCAGTGTTTCAAAACTTATTAAAGCCTTTTCTATACACTTGCCAGGAAAGCACAAAATGTAAGGTTTGCCTACTACATTAAAAAAAAAAAATGTATCTCTGCTATAAAATTTTTTCACTGACACTGGCCTTAATACAACTTCTTGTGTTTGTGCTAGATAGTACACACAGTGTGGGGAAGCTTACGCACTGTTAGTGCAAACAGTGTGTAAAAAGTACTAGTCAAATACATGCAGAGCTGATTGGTTCATGAACATCTACACAGAGCACATAACACTTTCTGTAATCTATTTGTATCCAAGCTGGCTGCTTTTCATTGCCTCATCTATCTCTGATTTTCCTGCAATTTATCTTTGTTGTTACAATTTAGATAGTTTATCTCTTACTATTATGCCATCTTTAGTGAGCATTCTTTATTTGTCAGCTTCTTTCATTGATACCATGTACCGTCTTGCTCTATACTATGTGTATGTTACACCTGAGAGTCTTCCTGTAGATTTTACAGAAAAGTGAAAAGGAATGAGTTTTTCACTCTTCAAATAAATATCCTGAGTTTTGGTTAAGCAGTATCTGCCAAAGCTGCATTACTTGCTAATCCACTTGGCATGTACACACAGCATATATGTTCAGCTTTGGTACAAAGATAGCTGCCAATATCTGTTGGGAGGCAATATCTTTATTGCAGAAGGGGGTGACTGGCAAGCAGTGCTTGTGGCTTTTGAAATTTGCCAGAATATTCTCATTACTCTTATGCAACCTCGGCTCCTACTGTGGGAGCTTGTTTTGTGGGGTTTTGTTTATTCTTATTAATAAGTACAGCTTTACTTTTAGATTTCTAACAAATATTTAACTTTCAGCAGAAACAGACCTATTCTGTTTAGATATCTGACTTCAGCATAAACAGACGGTGCCATGTGAGGTTCAAATCATTCAAAGATTTGTTGGTGGTGTTGTGAACCTCAAAAATAAAAATAAGCTATGCCTTATAAATTGAGGACCTTTCTGAAAATTCAAAAATAATTGATGTTAAGTTCTTCCTTTATACATACTTTATTCTGATCCTGTAGCAAAACATTGCAAATTCAATTCTTAACAACATTTAATAGGTAGTCATAGCAAGATCATCTTGGATGAAAAGTGCGCATGAAATCCAATCAGGCCATCCAGGTCACCAGCAGAAGAGCAAGAAATGTACAGGAATTCCCCCAGAAATGTTGACTAGATATATAATATACCTAGTAAATAGAGATCTTGACAAGATAGTACTGAGCCCTCCTAGTAACTCTGTTTTGCAGTATGGTTTGGATAGTGTTTTCAACGTGTCTTATTTCTTTCCCTTTTCCCTTTTGTGTTTTGAAAAATTATGTTCCCTTACTGGACTACAGTCTCCCAGCAGCTGAGAAGCAGCATATATATCACTAAGATTGTAACACCGAACACTGAGATTTTACTGTTACCATATTACAAGCATGCATGTATGACCTTTTGAAAGGTCAAGGCTATTAAGCATATTTACATACTTGTGGGTCCTCAAATTTTACACAAATTAAAACCAGTATACAAGTAAGTTAGTGGAAGAAAGAAATCACCGAGAGCGTTTAAAAGCAAACAAACAAAACAACAAAAATGCCTAAACAAAACAACAAACAAAAACACTCCAAACCCCTCAAGTCTCTATCTGAAATCCACTGAAAAATGCAGAGTTTACCAGTGCCAAAATACTATTCATAGGTCATATCCCCACTGGCCTGTCTCAGCATGCTCTCTAGGCTTACAGGAAAACTAAGCATGGGCTGCCAGTCTCCTGCACCCTGCATGGACTAAATATTTCTGCTTCAGTTTATTAAGCTTTCAGTTACCAGTTGTGTGTTTTAAGCTGGTAACAGGCTGTCAGTCTCCCTACATAGTTTTGGATTTTCACATCAAACTAGGTATTTGCTGTCAGGATATTAGGAGGAGAGGTCCTTAGCTGTACCCATTAAAACCACCTTGATTTCATATTGTAATTACAATCGCTAAAACAAGTAGTGAGTTTCTTGTAAATAAAAATTTCATGCAATGCTGTAATCTAAAACGCATCAGTAGATATTAAAAATAAAATGTAAGACAAGTGGCAAACAAATATGTATCTGAAGATCAAGGTAAAAATGCACAGTTAACGTAAACTTCAGCGCATGAAGGAGAATGGTAGCTCTGTTCTGTGTTCTGAAACAATAACCTCTTGGATAGTATGGTACTGCTGTTCATAAGTAAAGAAAGATATATTTAAAAAAAAAAATCTTAACAACACCCTGCTCATTTGGAAATCAAAACCATATTCAGGGTCTTCTGATGCCTGAAGGTGGCCTACAAGAAAACTGGAGAGGAATTTATTTACAAGAGTTTGTAGTGATAGGACAAAGGGGAATGACTTTAAGAAATTCTTAATAAAGCAGGTGATGAGACACTGGAACAGGTTGCCCTGTTCCAAGGCCAGACTGGACAGGGCAAGGAATTCCCTGGCAAGGAATTTAGAAATGATGTTCTATTAATGTACTGGAATGCAACAGACATCAAAACAAATGTTTACATTAAGACTATATGTAAATACACTGCATTACTAATCACTACATTATTAATATAGCCATGCACTACTAAAGAGGATATTGAAAAGGGGAAAAAAATGCTGACCATTTAATACAGTGTGGTATTTCATATGCTATTCAAATCACAATATATCTGCCACTAACTCACAAACTTTTGATTTCATCATCCCAGATTTTTGGATAACAGTTGAAGCTTACTATAGAAAATATTTAATGGATCAGCATTTTGAAAAATACCTCTGTCTAGGTTATGAACAAGATGGAATGTGAATGAGACTTTCCCTCAGGCCTGATCACTTGTTCTTCCACTTCTTTACTTATCTACATGCTTCCACTAACACTGTATGTATTGGCCATTAACAAAAGTTTCCCTTAGTAAATCTAAACACTGTTTCTGCCTTCTCATGCAAAGGCACTCAAAGCATTTGCCTCTGCCTTGGTACTGCTGAGCCAGCAACCCAGCTGTTAACCTGTGCATTGTGAGCAGTTTCCTGGAGAAGCAAAATTCTTTCAGCTTTCTGATTGCTCCCTTTTGCGATTGCACACTTGGAAGCTCAGGTCTAAACCTAAATGAGTGGCATGGATTAAAGAAGTTGCTGACAAAAGCAATCAGCTGGAAGACTGACTTGGTGCAGATCTCATATTCAGGGTTTTTGCTATTAAGAAAAGGCAAGTAAAGTCCACAGGTGTGCTGAAATATAAAAGGATATTCAAACACTTTCCAGGGATCCTGAGTGGATGCACAGCAGAGGACATGAAAAGAGTCTGTGAAATTGCCAACCTTGGATATTGCCAGCAACAAAACCACTGTCCTTGACACTGGCTAGTTGCTAATGTAAACTTCTGGCAGTGCTCCCCAAGTGGGCTGTTGAATCTGTAGATCTTTGCAGCTACAAAAGCCTAAGAAAAATGAAAGCTTTTTGTGTGGGCAGGTTTTCATCCCTATATGCATATGTCTGTAATGTGTGCTTTATTCAGACAGCTCTCAACTAAAAGAGCAATAAAAATTTAAAGAAGATGCCCTTTCCGATAGCTGCTACCTTGGGGCTCATTCCAGTCCTCATTGAAAGTCAATGACAAAGATCCTATTACCTTTAGTCATGCAGGATCAGGACCTTATATGACACGGACAGTCCTGTTAAGCATTTTTTTTCAATTAATATTCACTTGGATTAAACTATAATTAAGCTTTAGACAGCACTAACTAATTTCTGCGTTAGCTCTTTGTAAGTATTCTTATTCAGGCACGTTCGTTACCAGAGATGTCCATGGAAACAGAAGTAGTTGAGTAAACGTTAGAACAGGGTCTTTCAAACAGGTTTTTAATTTATAAATGTTCATACAAAAATTCAGCTGCAAAGATACTGCCTAACAAATCTGAACCCAGATGTGTGTCGTGCAGTTCATGGGCTCAGTGGTAACCAAAAAGTGTCTAAAGTTTACACTGTCAAATAGTGAACTGCTCACATGCATACCACAGTTAGGTAATGATCCTACTGATACTGTCTGGGACAAAATTAATTCAGTCAGACTATTTACTTCCTTGTATGAGCCTGCCCTTTACAACAAAGAAAGAAAGAAACAAATCTAGATTTCTAAAAGATAGCATCTTTACTTTCTAATCGTGAACATGTATTTTTGGGGTACAACCTTTATCCATGGCAATGACAGGATCATGCTTTGTCTTGTCATGCAGCCTTATACTTATATTGATTTTTTATGTTACCTGTCTTAAGCCAGCTAAATTTATCCTGTCCAAAATGCCTCTACAACAATTCTCTGTGTGTCACATGTGTTATGTTATTTTAGAGAGGAATAGAAAAGAAAGAAAATTCTCAGCAGAATTGCTGCAGGAAACAGTTTTTGACTTTGGCTTTGTTGTTTTATCTCTTCTGCTTCATTGTGGCAGTAGAACTGAATGCAAATGAGAAAAGCAGACCAATCCCAGACACCAATTTTGTGGGATTTAATTTAGGAATTGAATCTCTATCTTGATTTTTTTTTTCCTTAGGCAATTTGCAAGTCAGATTATTTGAAAAATCTAGACAATCTAAGTTTTGTTTCCTAGACAGAAGGGCATTTCAGCTTTATCGCATTTCAGCTTTATCTCGTCTGTATATTTTGCAGAAGCTGCTGATAAAAGGCCTCTTGGTTTGGGACTTCTGGTGCAGATATGACAGTATATCCCTTTCTGTCTCCTTTGTTCTGCTGTCTCTTTAGGTTCTAGCAAAGTTCTTCAGAGGTTCAGGAACATCTCTTCTGTTCTTTTGATAGCATGTGTTTTCTGTTGTCTTCGTTCTCTGCCGTGGCAGAATCTGCCATACAAATACATTAGCACACAAGTGAAGGGCATCTTTTGAAATCTGTGCCAATATCTGTACCTTTTGTAGTTACTCTAATAATGTTTTCTCTTAGGAGAATATTTTGCTCCCTATTTGCTAGTATTTTACACTTTAATAAAAAACAACAAAACCTTCGATGGGGAATTATTCTGTACCCTTGCCAGTGTTGGATGATTTCTTCAAGATGATTCTCTACCTGAGTGTGCATATACAGCTATTTCATCTGAAGGGCCCATTAAAATAGTTGCTCATTTTTCAGCTTTGCAACTGGATGGGCTTTTTTATTCAGATCTGCTGGGCTGGGAAAGCTGGAAGGAAAGTGTTTGCATTTTAAGTAATTTTCACCATTAAAATTGGCATAGCACAGCTTTGAAAGTATAGGAAATAGATTCTCTTTAAGTCATCTCCATCAGGTAAACTGATAGCCACTTTTTCTTTGTACCTATTTCTGTGTACCAGGAACTAGTTCCTAGGGTGTGAGAAGATAGCTTTCTCATCTGCTCTTTGACAGTAGTCGTGTTCCCAATTCCCATAGCCCTGCTCTTAAGTCCCCACACATTAACTTCTCTGTTTCCATGCAACATTATGACCCCAGCTATCACATGGAAACTTCTTTATTCACACTCACTAGATTTCTAATTTTATTGCAGCACCATTCAAGAATTAATTCATGCAAGTATCAAACATGCAAATTGGATTGGTTTTCATAGAATAAAAAAAGAATTCTACTCTCCACTAAGTGCAAGATTAGGATTATTGTAAGGTTATATGTTAATAGGAAAAAGCAACACACACAAAGGTACCATTAGCCTTGACTTCAGAGCTTCCCCTTTTGAACCAGAGCTGAGAGAGAGGATAAACTTCCTTTCCTTTCTACTCTCTCAAGATGACCTTTCTTTTTGCCATCCATGCCTACTACTTGTACTAGCGATCCTCAGGAGAGGATATTCTTTCTTCCTGATTCTTTTGCATGGCTACTACCATGCCCAGTTCTGACCCAGGAGTAGAGAGGTCACTATTGCACCTGCTCTGCTCCCTCCAGTCTCCTTTGCAGCTCTCAGCTGCTGAGGCTTTTAAGGTATTTCAGAAGAGGTAGTGTTGTGTTTTTTTTTTTTTTTTTCTGAAATGGGGCTTCATGCAGCTTGTGTACTCCACTCAGCTAGCTTTTGTTAAGCAAATGACTGCTTATGTCACTGGGCTTAGTCCCTTCAAGATAAAAAAAAAACCAAAAACCAAAAAACCCCAAAACAACCCAAAACCAAATAAAAAAACAACCATGAAGACAAAAAGGATTTATGTAAGGGCTGTTTTTCAAGGAGCAAATTTGTGATTATCAGTTCTGTTCATCTAGTGTGGGGTTTTTTTCTGTTGTTTGTTGTTGTGGTTTTTTTGGGGGTTTTAATATAGAATAACAGAATGCTGGGGGCTGGAAAGGACCTCAAAACAAGATCAAGTGCAAGGTCTTGCATCTGTGTCAAGATAATCCTAAGCACAAATACAGGCTGGGCAGGGACTGGCTGGAGAGCAGCCCCGAGGAGAGAACTTGGGGGTGCTGGTGGATGAGAAGCTCAACAGCAGTGTGCACTTGCAGACCAGAAAGCCAACCAGAGCCAGAGCTGCATCAGGAGAAGAATGGCCAGCAGTTAGAGGGAGGTGATTCTTCCCCTCTACTCCACTCTGGTGAGACCCCACCTGGAATACTGCGTCCAGTTCTGGAGCCCCTATTACAAGAGGGATGTGGACATGCTGGAGTGTGTCCAGAGAAGGGCCACAAAGACGATCAGAGGGCTGGAGCACCTCTCCTACAAGGAGAGACTGAAAGAGTTTGGGCTATTCAGTTTGGAGAATAGGAGGCTCTGAGGTGACCTTATTGTGGCCTTCCAGTATCCGAAAAGGGCTTACAAAAAAGCTGGGGAGAGTTTTTAGGCTATCAAGGAGTGACAGGACTAGGGGGAATGGAGCAAAGCTGGAGGTGGGTAGGTTCAGACTGGATGTGAGGAGGAAGTTGTTGACCATGAGAGTGGTGAGAGCCTGGAATAGGTTGCCCAGGGAGGTGGTTGGGGCCGTGTCCCTGGAGGTGTTTAAGGCCAGGCTGGATGAGGCTCTGGTCAGCCTGATCTAGGGTAGGGTATCCCTGCCAATGGCAGGGGGATTGGAACTAGATGATCCTTGTGGTCCCTTCCAACCCTGACTGATTCTGATTCTATGATCCTGGGGTGTATTGAGAAGAGTGTGTCCAGCAGATCAAGGGAGGTTCTTCTCTCCCTTTACTCTGCCCTACTGATACCTAATCTTTAATACTGTGTTCAGTTTTGGGCTCCCCAATTTAAGAGGAAGAGAGATCTGCTGGACAGGGTCCAATGGAGGGCTATGAGGATGATTAGGGAATTGGAGAGCAATGCCTTATGAAGAGAGGGTGAGGTACCTGGGGCTTTTTAGTCTGGAGAAGACTGAGAGGGGCTTTAATAAATGCTTATAAATATCTAAGGGCTAGTCAGGAGTTGGGGGGACAGGCTCTTCTCACTTGTTCCCTGTGATAGGACAAGGAGCAATGGGTGTAAGTTGCAGTACAAGAGGTTCCACCTCAACACAAGGGAGAACTTCTTTACTGTGAGAGTCACAACGCACTGGAACAGACTTCCCAGAGAGGTTGTGGAGTCTTCTTCTCTGGAGAATTTCAAAGCTTGTCTGGATGTGTTCCTCTGTGATCTGTGCTAGATTGTATAGTCCTGCTCTGACAGGGTGGTTGGACTCAATGATGTCTTTGGGTCTCTTCCAACCCCTGACATCCTGTGATCCTGTGATCACAGTAACATTAAATGTGGTGACCATTTATTTTAGGCATCTTGCTCAACCAATAGAAATTCTTCTACTTAGGCCAGTCGGTACTTGTTTTCTGCGCTCTTGTGCAGAAGTAATGTGCCCTGTAATATAGATAATCATATATATGCACTAGCAAAAGATGGAGATTTTTAAGGAACTACATATATAAGGAAGAAGAAACAGCAGTATTAATGAGCAGCTAATATTTTCATTTGTGGATGCTGGCTATTGGCATTGAAACTAGATTCTCCCATGGGTTTCTGGAATTACTGGGCAGTATACAATTACTCTATGGTTCTCCAACCAGAGATGTACCACATAGGTATTATAATCAACATGAATATCCATGTGTGACTGCACTTCTGGTTTGTTTGCATGTGTACTTATATACAAATGCATGCATGAGACCCACATTCCACACAAAATTTGGGGATTTATAAGTCTTTTAATTAAGTGAAATATTTGAAATCATTCTGATCACTTCCTTGTAAAAAATTGTTACATCATTTTCCAGAACATAAAGTACTGTACAACAGTTTAGATCCATGTGGAGAGCTTCCATTCTTGTAATCAAAACTGAGATATATGACACATTTAATACTGAAACTTTAGTGGCATCTTCCAACAATCCCAAGTGCTCTCAGGGCTGGATTGCTGAATCTCAAAACTATTCTTTCACCAAAATCCCAAACCCCTGATCTCAGTAGATAGTCTCCACATGAAAGCAGTATCTGTCAGAGACAAATTCTGACACATATTAAAAATTTAAGGAAGCATAAAGTAAACTGAATATAGTAACTAAATAAGTTATGTAAAGATTATATTCTGCTTATATCTTCATTTTTATAATTTAGGTCAATAAAAAAGTCCTTCTGCTTTCAGTTTTACATTAATTTGCTGCACTATTTCTTTTCCCTGCATTCACATTGCTACAGAAATCAGTCAGTCTTAAATCTACTGGTGCCAAAGATTGTGGGTCCTGCAAATAAGCAGTTTCTGTCAAGGATTTTAACCTCTTGTTTACAGAAACCCATGACTGAGTCGTCATTTGGAACAGAAAACAAACAAACAAAAAAGATGGCATAAAAAAAATATTATGTGGATTATACATGGCTAAGGCAAGGAAGAAGTGATGGAGGTTAAGTTTTCCATCCTGGAAAAACACTCAATGTGCTATAATTAACATTTGCTAAAAACTGGGACAAAGTAACCTAAACACTTTTGAAATACCCTGAGAGCTGATAAACTGTTTTCAAACATTTCTAACCAAAACAGCTTCATAACAAGCTCCTGTAAGCTTAGCATGGGTAGCTAAAAAGAGGAAGAAAAAGACACAATGCCATCAACGACTTCTCTCTACAGGCTGTCATTCTGTCAAACATTTCACCAGTGAACATTAATAAAATACATGTATTCAGTCTTGAGTTCCTCCAGCTATTATGAGCCTTACAGAAGCTCTGCTCCATTCTGTTGGTTTTATACAGATCACATTTGGGCAGACACTTAGATGGCACTTAGAACAGATGCCAGTTCTTCAACAGAACAAGAGGCTTTTTCCGAAGCTTAGCTTAGAATCAGAATGACATCCAAACTTTATCATCCTATTTTTACAGCTACCTAAGTAACATTCACTTCACCTGAAAAAGAACAGACATTAGTTTTTCTAAGCTTTTCTGTGCAGGAATCTAAGATAAATTTTAGTTCCATCTGTGCAGAAGGGTTCTGGGCTAACATGAAATCTTTTACTAGTACCACTCACAGCTTCCATATGTCCTGCTTCCATATGGCAAATCTTACACTCAGCCTCTCTTGTGTATGAAACTTATGTAGTTTAAAGCTTCAAAGCATCTTCTCAGGTTTTTGGAACATAAAATGTTTGAGTACATGAAACCTAATGAGTTAAAATAATCATACTTTTTCCATTCTAGAAAAAATAATTTCCTCTAGATGGTTATGTTCTAATATTAATCAAATCTGTGTGTATCTGATTGAATAATCTTTGTGCTGCAAGAGAGAACCAGGCAATACTGATTTAGAAGTATACTCCATACTTTAAAGATACATGTTTAAAATAGTGGTGAAATTCTTGAAGACAGACCTCTCTTACCATCCTTTTCCGTAAAGGCTGATTTGTATTCATATGGAAGAGAATGGATTTTTATGCATTACTTCATCCAGGAATGAAGAGCTCAGCTCCTATGTTATGTGACAGACTGGTAGACTCATGTCCTGTTCTGCTATTCCTCTTCCTCTTTTTTCCCCAGTTACAATGAACTAAAAACAGAGTGGGAAGCAGATGAAGTATGTCATGTTGTGTTTCTAAATCAATAAACATTACACTTTAAAGATTCACACTGCAAAGGCACATCCTGAAAGACTGTTTTCATAAACAAATTGTGAATTTTATCAGAACAGAATTTGTGATGCTTCTAAAACTCTTAATAGTCTCAAGCTCCTGTTTCATTTCGTTGATAGGCATAATTCAATCTTTTCTCTGCCTCCTAGAAGATACCCTAGGCATATTCAAACCCAGAACAGATCTACAGCAAGAAATCGTATTCATCAACATGTTGCTTACTTGAAATGCTGATCCAGTCTAATCATTCACCCTTCTCTACAATTACTTTTCAAAGAGACAGGTGGAGACTGGAGATGAGATTTTCTAGTTTGCAAGCAGATGATTTAATACATTAGCAAACAAGGTAACACAGAGAGCTTCAAAAAACTCAGCACTTAGTTGGCTGTGTGAATACTGTCAGAAGTGGGACAAAAATTTGAGATGGTGTCAGGGGATATTAGTCAATAGGGAACTGGAAAGATTGCAAACCTGAGTATGCAAAAATGTAACAGATGAGACCTGAACTGAGTGGGGTGCAAGGGCAAAGACTCTTTGTGTGTTATCTGAAGGCTGCTCCAAATCCAAAACATAAAACAGAGTGCCTGATGTGTAGAAACAGTAGTTTATAATTTCTCAAAAATTAATGTTTATATCTGACAAAGCTTAAGCCCCACATGCAAATGAAAGTTACTACGAAACCACCATCTGTTTGGTTTTAATAACAAGAGTTTTCAGACTGTAGAGCTGCAAACAGACTTATTTTTCAAAATATGTATGATACAAAGTTCTGTAGAATCCTTAGCATGCAAGGTCTCAGATTCCACCCCAGAGAAAGTAAAGATTTTAAGGATTCCATTATTTTTTTTCCAATTCTATGCCACACATGATCATTTCTGGGAAAAAAAGACAAGAAAACAGTCCTGAAGCATGTGATGAAAGTGATGAAATCTCTCAACAGAACATCTGAATATATAAACATATGGAAAGCACAATTGCTAAATAATTCTCAAGATGAAGCTTGTCCTCATTAAGCACTTGCCAAATAACTCAGGAGAGCAAAACTAAAATCCAAAGTCTGTTGCAAAACAGTTTGCAAACAAAATGAAATCCTAAACCAGCATAGCAAAAGGGTTGCAATGAACTGTTTGTCACCAGAATACATCTTGGGAAGCCAAGTTCTAACTTTACCTTTATTGCAAGTTATTTCAGAACACTATTTGAAAGTAATAAATTTGTTCTTTCACCTCGTCAGAACCTGATTTGTAGACACCCTGCTTTTTATGCTTATTAAGTGCACATCTGCCCTTCATAATGTGGCATAATACCTATGCTTCTGATTTTGTAAAGCACTTCCCACCAAGGAAAGAAAGCAAAGTCATACTTAACTAACTCCACTAAAATCAACATAAAAATTTTAAACTAAGATTTTTTGCAAACATTATCTTAAATAAAAACTTACATAATCCTGTATGTCCATGTTATCAAGAGTTGTGCTAGAAAGGCTTCTCATTCGATAAAACCAATCTGCACTCTTATCTATAAAGACATTCTAGGAAAACAAGTAAGCAGTCAAAGTTTTTCTGCTCAGATTAACTTGGGGACTGGCTTTGTTTTTTTCAAACACTTTGTATTTGAAAGAAGAGGCAAGGGTTATCAGGCATCACAATCGTCTGCCCAGGGCAATGGTGGAGTCGCCTTCCCTGGCAGTGTTTGAGCAGTGTGTGGACCTGGTGCTTAGGGACGTTGGTTTAGTGTTGACCCTTCAGTGCTGAGTTGGACTAGATAATCTTTGATGTCTCTTCCAGTCAGATATTTCTGTGATGCTGCAATGTGTGCTTGTTTGTTCGTTTGTTTGCTTGTTTTAACAACTAGAAATGGCTTCCTGAAAAAATATTCCCTTGGAATTTTGTGCAGTCATCCTCAGGCAGTCATTTATCTCACTTAGTCATCTCGTCTGCAGTAAATCCTCTATTTGCTACCCTTTCTGTAAGAATGGATAAGTATATTCCTTACAGAGTCACAATCTCTCTAATTCTGACAGCAGTCAACGGTCTTGCCAGGTGGATAATGGACAGAGGTTTGTGAGGGCTTTGCTGTGAGAAGGCAGCCTGTGCACAGTAATGGACCAGTCTTAGCACAAAGTCTGCTCTCACAGCTGACGAGATGGGATTACACAGCTCTGCATTTAATAGCATACACCTGCATTTCATATGCTGAAATTTCATTCTTAGAGTTGGTGTCCAAGTGTTCTGTAACAAATTGACAGCCGCTGACTTATGCAGATTTTTTTAGTATTTTTGGTTATGACTTGGTTTGGTGAAAAACAGTTTATTGACCTTTTTGTCCTGAGAGCTGAAGCATATATCAAATTCCCTATTGCTGTTATGTGGAAATCTATGCAAAAAAAGTACATTTGATAGGCGATATTTGCACTCGTTATGCAAACGTGGGGTTTTAAACAGAAAAGTTTATGGACACATACAAACAGATGGGCATTTATATTTTTAACATGCCTACCTAAACATAACTGTAATCCATTACAGAAGTGGGAATTTAACAAAAAGTAAGCAGAAAACTTAGACTGTAACAAAATTATGACATTACTTTTAGTACTACATCAGTAGAAGCAATTAGTTTATCAATATGGGATGACCATTGTTGGTTCTCAGGTTCACAGTTCAAAAGGATACAGAGAAAATTCCATTCATGGGGAACTGCAGCCAATGCACTGTCCTGAGAAATTTCCCAGGACACTGAGATGAACACATGATTCACAGGGATAAGATCCAAAATTTATTAAGAAGACAAGTCACCCTAAATTACTCACCTGTTGGCCTGAAATATTTACTTGATCCCATACCAGCTGTTCTAAAAGACATTAATGAAGAAATTAAGAGTTTTTAAAATAACTTGCTAAATGTCTGGAAAATACATTACTATTTTGCCATTAAAATGATATGGAAGATATATATGGTGTTCCCTGAGCAGGAGGGAAACCTATTAAGTAGGCCATCTGCTGAACTCAAGGCAAGTTTAATAGTTCCTAGATTGGACAAGGTGCAATGGTTTTAAATTTGAGCAGGCTAGCTTTAGGTTGGACACTATGAGGAAGTTCTCTACCATAAGTGTAGTGAAATACTGGAATAGGTTACCCAGAAACGTGATGGAGGCTCCACCTCTGCAGACATTCAGGATCAAACTTGATGGTACTCTGAGCAACCTGATCAAGTTAAAGATGTCCCTGCTCATTGCAGAGTGGTCAGACAAGGTGACCTTCACGGGTTCCTTCCAACCCATGCATTCCATGGTTCTGTGATTATTGGCAGACTGCTTTAAACTCACTTATTATGGATACTCTACTGTCTCCCCAAACAAATCCATTCCAGGACTTCCTCTCCCTCCTATGACACAATTTTAACCTGTGTCTATCCTGAACCTTTGCTCCTTAGATTTAAGTTTTTGCTTCTCAATGTAAGCACCATAGATACGTGGATACAGGTAGTGCTTTTTAAGCTAGAAACCACTTTTTATGTACTTGAGGATACTTATGTGCCCAATAAATTCAAACTACAGCAGTTCTGCAATAGTTTTTCAAGATCATTATGAGAAAGAAAAATCAGACTACATGAAAGACATACTAAATTCAAAATTATATAGAGGGAGGAAGACAAGTACAAATGCATAAGAATGAGATATTCCATATGTATTGTTGTGTACCATACAGATGTGTGAAGCTTATAAATCTGTATGCCACTTAGGGAATCTCAAATCAGAAGGGGTATATTTAAGAGAAGAGAAAAGGCTGTTTCTACAGTTTTAGACCATCTGATGTAATTTGTCTTATTCTTGCTAATAAAAAGTAGTGGACAGTAAAAAAGCTACCAGACTTTCTCTCTTTCCATACTTAACATAGTCACATCTACCATGTATGATTTCTGCTGCACAAACTGCACAAGCATTTTATGGAATAACTTCAAGAGCTGATGAGGGACTTACGTAGTTAGAGAAAATTATTTTAGCAGCGTACATTTTAACTGGTCTAACTCTATCTAAAGAACACTTTCAGTTGGGGAAAACTGTATCTGGCACACAAAACCACCTGTGGAAGATCCATTCAATACCATGCTCTTTGGCCCAGTTTTTCA
>VWZI01023522.1:0-64663 GCA_013396835.1 Psilopogon haemacephalus
CTTCTCCTATTTGTTTGTAAAGGGCCTCACCTGCTTCACCTTCCTTATCAGGAGGTCTGTAACAGATTCCTACTATGATGTCCCCTTCCCACGCCTTCCCTTTAACCTTCACCCATATGCTCTCTGTTTTGGTGTTAGATATCCCTAGGTTGAGCTCCATGGATTCCAGCTTATTACTGATGTAGAGGGGTGCACCCCCTCCTCTTCTCCCCTGCCTGTCCCTCCTGAAAAGTCTATACCCATCTATCCCTACGCTCCAGTCATGAGACCTATCCCACCATGTCTCAGTGATGCCAATGATATCATAAGCCTGGAGACTTGCAAATATTTCTAATTCCTGCTGTTTGTTCTCCATGCTCCTTGTGTTAGTGTAGAGGCATTTAAGTTGTGCCTCTATTGGTGCTGAATTATTCACTGATTTTCTTTTATCCTGTTCTTTGAGCATGCATTCTGTTCTTTGAGCATGCTTTTCCTCAGTCAGTATTTCTTTTCCTCAGTCAGTATTTCAATGGAGGGAATAAGCAGCCAGGAGAGTTTTAGGGCTCACAGAGAGTTATCCCCTCATAGGAGCTCTAAACCAGGTGACTTAATAGGCCCCTGACAAGCTTTCTCCAGGGAAAACATGGTGCCTGTTTTAGATCAAGTATCTGAGTTTTATGTGGCTCAAAAGAGATGAGAACTGTCTCCCTCTGTGTGGTACTGGATAGAAACATAGAACCTTTAAGGTTGGAAAGGACTTCTAGGACAACTGTCAACCCAACACTACCATGACCACTGAACTATGTCCTGAAGTGCCTGTTTGCTTTTTGAATACCTTCATGGACAGTGACTCCACCACTCCCTGGACAGCTTGTTCCAGTGCTTGACCAGACTAACATAAGGAGTCAGTATCTATGGTTTCACTGCTGGGTTTACATTGGATTTGTCTGGCTTTAGAATAGGAGGCTGTAGGGATTCAAGCACCCTGCCACACAGGTAACTGTGCATAGACTAAAACTTCTGTTTATTCCTTGATGTCCTTATCACACATGGGCTATTGTACTGTACATGTAGATTCATCCTTCCCTTTCCTGCTCTTTCCCATGCTCACCAGCCTATATTGTAAATCTGCAAAAGTTCCAGTTTAATTTCAGCTCCTCTTTTGTCAGCAAATTGGTAAAAGTGGAGAGAAAATCTGTGCTCATCTGGATGGAGTAAAAACCCTCTGTAGGGTTAAAGCACACCAAAAGAGTTTTTCTTCACTAACAGCAAAGTCCAGATTGAGCTGCTCTGACATTTGCTGCCTTGTAGATATCCCCATCTCAGCACATCACCTCAGGCTCCCACTATAGTTAAGGGAGACAAGCCCTTTTAGGGGCAACACATCAGACTTATCATCAGCAGATAAGTCCCATCCTGTAGATATCTGTTCTTCTCCCCATAGCCACCCACCCAGCCAGCTGGATCAAACCTATCCTATGCTCAGTCAAAGAATTTTTTTTTTTCCCCTAAGGCCAGAATGACATTTTAATATGTATTGCCTGGAAGTATGAGATGGAGAGATCTGTACAGGGTGACCTTGCAGACCTGAATGCAGGTTCTCTGTGGTGAGTTTGTTGAGCTCCAAGGACAAAGGCAAGGAGGATTTACCAAAACGCAAACTAATTCCTGTATCAAAGTCTCCGTGCAGAACCACCCCAGTGAGCTGTATGTGACCTGCATCATCATCTCTTTACATGTTCTTCAATCTCTCTCTGTAACTGTGTTTCAGAGAGTAAGATTTAAAGGCTCTTTCCCCTTTTCTGAAGTCTCTCTTTGTTTATCAGAACATAATTTACAGTTTCTTTTACTTTTAAGGGAGGTTAGCATTTCCATGTATGTCAGCAGTGTACAGAGCAGACATCTAAGTGGGTGAAGAGGAATCTTGATTTATTGGAGGAGAGCACATTATTAGTAAATTCAAGAGATTAAATCTGTCATGGAGAGGACTTCTTTCATTTCCATCATCAAGTCAGACATTATACTGCGTCAAACATCCCAAGGGGTGCTTTTGCTCCAGGCAACAAAGGTAATAACTCTGCTCAGAAATTCACTGTATGTTGAAGTCTTCATCTTACAAAGCCTTCAACTCTTGTTCAAACACAAGACACGAGTGAAAGAATAAAAATACAATGTAAATCTGACTGTTTGCCGTCCTGTGATATCATTGTTTTTTCAGTACAAGCTGTGAGGTTCTTAATCCGAACTTTTTCTTCTGGAATGATCCCATGGCTGATGGTAGTGTTGCATGATGAAATTTCAGGTTTGGATACAGTATCACAGTACTGCAAACATGATCTTGCAGCAACCTGTAAATACTAAGGTTGCTTTGTCACCTTCCAGTTATTTTCTGGCTTAATTTTCTAAAAGTTTCCTTTTTTATTAATTAAATCAATGAGACCTGTAGTGCAGGGAATTGCCCCATATAACAGCATTTTACATCATGCAGTCAGATTTGGACTGTGTTTGTGTCATTCCTGTGACACTAGGCTATGGAAAATTGAACCATGCCTCAAGGTCTGTTTTTAACCAAAGCCCTCAACCTAGAAAAGAGTCTGTCTCAAGCTGGAGTGTTATTCTTCCTATTTCTTCAAACATCCTTGTAGACCCCTTGCTCTTCACAAAGGTTTGGAGACCAGGTGCAAAATTTTGTGATTGATTTTTCACGCACTTTCAGGCTTCACAGGTCAACAGCAAACCAGTTTTTTCACCTCTGAATGAAGCTCACAGAAGGTTGTACCAGGCACTTTTGGTGCAAGCTGACTAAAGGAATATACTGTTTAGTGAGTTCCACAAAGCAGGGGGAGACTCACTGAACAAGCCAGCTATTTATGAATAGATATATCTATTCAGTGGGGGACTCACATAAAACAATAGGCTGGCAGTGGCTTGTAATTTAAAATGCAGCAGGCAGACTCTTGTTCACATTAGTAACCTACGAGACACGTTGCTTAAATAGCACAATCAGCCCAAACCAGCTCCTTGGGAATTACTGAACCATTTGCAGTCTGCTTTATTCTTAGAGAAACTTGCTCTTAAGACTCTATTGTATCTGTTTTCTTCATTTACATAAACTCCACGACTTTAAGTGACTATGGTTTCCTTTAAACCATATGCTTTTCATTTACAGAAAGTTACACATATTCAGCTCTTACTATTATTTTCTTTGGGGTCCTGGTAGGGTAATATTATTTAACAGTTCAGTACCATGCAATTTCTTTCATTATTTTTGCCATTTCTTTTAATCTCTGTTGTGCAGCAGATTCTTCTCACCATAGACTGGGAGCTAGAGTACAAGGAGTTCCCATGTATTGATTGTGCCTTGCCCTGATCCTTTGGTGCTTATATCCTCCTTTTAATTTTACAAATACCACCTATTGAACCAGAGACACTGTAGTGATGAGCTGTGTCTATAGGGTGGCCCTTTTCCTAACAAAGAACTATACAGAAAATGGAGGTTAGATTGTATGGTTGAAACAAGAGGTGAACTTTTGAGAAACAATTCAGTAGATCCTCATCTGGCCTCAGCTACAAAGGGAAATAGCTCTGTTAAATGCAACAGAAGGTGCTAATTTAGGCCGGCTTGTCCAAACATGGAACTTGAGTATGATCATAAAGTTGGCTAATCACACAGTTGAAAAAGGTGTAATGGAGAAGCTAGTCTTCTTTGAGCTAAAAGCACATTGTCTGTCAGAGGATATTACTAGCCTACTCTTAAAGCTGCATGTGCGAATTTTGTGTTTCTGGTCCATACTGGAGTAAGTGTGATCTCAGTAAGACAATGAGGAAATCTGGCTTTTAAATACATAGCTAAAATATAGACTTGAATATCATGAGTAGCTGACCTCTTGATGGTCTGTAAGGAGGATGGCAGCCTGCTAAGGCATTCTTTCTGGGTTTGACATGGACATAGGAGGCAAACGAAGCAGCTTCTACCTAAGAATAACATTATCAGTAGTTAGAGGTTTTGTGAAGTGTATTCCTGGTCTTTTTAATCCTTTTTTTTAAAAACTATTTATTAAAGTGCTTCAGGGCTTCTCCGGTATATTCAGCAACCAATGTGATAGAAGGTACAGGAAAGTAGTTTTTCACCTTAACCTTTGTGACCTGCCTCCTTCATCCATTCATCTCTTGAATCCCAAAGTACTTCCATAATATAGAATCATAGAATCAGTCGGGTTTGGATGTATGCCCTAACTTGTAGGATCTCTGTTAGTGATGTTAGTCCTGCTTGATCTTTCTGTCCATTAACACTTGTGCTGGTTAGAGGCTAATTGTAATATTTTACTGACAGAAAGTAAATGTTTGGCTGTGAGAGAAATTAAATGCTTGTCTGTGAGGAAAAAAACAGTGACCTGTATGACTCAGTCTTCTGCTGAGAGAAGCCAGTAGTCAAAATGTAAGATAAGACACTCCTCACACACTTCTCAGTTAGTTCTCACTTGCTTCTTCTCCTTCTCTCTGTTGAGTGGTTGCATCTGCCGTAATTCTTTAATCCCATCTAACCTTTTTCCTCTAACCTCCTTGTCGTCTTTTTGACAGCTCACCTCAGGTCTCTCTAGATGCGTCACATGAGATTTATGGGGATTGATCTGGTTATTTCGGAAGGGAGGGAAAGAGAGGGAGAAGGGGAGGAGATTTGGGTTGGGAGCCTCCTGGCAGTCTGATTGTTTTGGGAGGGATTTTGTGTTTCTGTATTAATTTTAATTTGTATATAACTGTAAATATTTGTGTGTATTGTATATATATATGTTTGTAAATTGTACTAAGCTGTAAATATAGGTTCTTTAAATTCCAGCAGACTGACTCTAGTATGGTGAATTCTTGGAGGGGGGAGGGGCGGCAGGTAACTCCCAAATCACCACAACATTTCATTTGCATCAGCTGTGCTATGCTTAGGTGCTATGCCGTGCAGGTGACTTAGGTGAGCTAAATAATAACAACAACAATAATGACGGAACAGAGGTTCTCCCAGGTGAAATGAAAATGGAATAAAATGTTGTTTTGGTTCTTGTTTTCAAATATTTTAGTGACACTTTTTTTTCCTGGCACCTTTCGATGAGACAGGATATTAGCAGCATTCTTGGAAATTGTATTGTTTCAAAATGACACTCCTTAAAATCAACAATGAAAAAGTGAATTTGGAGATCTGCTGAATGATGACCGAGAAGCAAAAGGATGGCCTAGGCATTAAATCCAATCATATCATACAATTTCATTTCTAAATGCAGAAACCTTCACACAAGCAATGGCCTAGCAACTCCCAGTCCTCAGCACGCATCAGAAACCTTTTCCAGACTTTCTCTTCCTCTAATCATCATGTTTAAAGTTAACGATGGCTGGTTTATAGTCATTTATTCTCATGGCAATATTTTGTAGCTCACATGGTTCCTTCACAGAAGAAATTGCAGTGCCATTGTATTTTGATTTTTAGTTATTCACATCAGAAAAATAAATTAAATGCAAGAAATCAAGATGAAACCTAATATGTAGCTGTGATGAGGAAAATCATTCCCAGATATCCTGCTGAGCCCATATGGTAATTTCTGTGTTTGGTTGTGTTTGTAAGGGTCTGATTCAGTGTCAGGGAGAGACAAGGTAGCAAGGGAACAAGAAAAAAGACAGTTCAAAATAAATCCTCTCTCCCTCCCACTTGCCTCTCCTCCTCTAAGTGGTGAGTGTCTCGCATGTAATCCTTCAGGAGTAACTGGAGTAATCATTAGAATGAAGATTTTTGTTCCACCAAGGCATAATTTCAGAAAGTCCCTTTACTGCTTTTTGAGCAGTCACTGTGATGTTGCCAGGAGACATAATGCTGTGGCATCTCCTGCTTGTGATCACATCTCCATTCCAGTACATAGCAGAAGCTGAGACAGTAGCTGATTTTACTGTTTCTTTCATATCTTATTTAATTTCACCCTTGCATATGAAAGAGTGACAAGATTTAGAATTTGTTCATTATTTCAAACTGCATGTGATCTCCAATCTGTTTTTTTGGAGAGGGTTTGACCAATACAATGTCTTCATGGTCCGGGAATTTTAAAATTGACTCTCTTATTCCACACAACGGTGTTGTAAATGACAATTCTTCAGTTCTGCTTTCCTCAGTAAATGGATGTTTAGATGTTTAATTAGGATGCAAACTATATAATCAACCTTCTGCAGATATAGCTGCACAGTGTAATCTGTCTCCTTCAGCTTCTTTGCATGCTGCTGTAGTACCAGCAACTGCTGAATTTATCAACAACGTTGTGACTTGGGTGGCAATTTGCCCAAGGATTTATCAATTAATAAATATGGAGCAGCAGGCAGTTCAAGCCCTGCTCAGGCTATACTTCACATCTAACATAGTGGTTTCACTCTATTTTTGTCAGGAAACCAACTCCAAATAAATCATGCAGAAACACAAGTGACAATAGTGACAAACTGATTATCTTTTTGCATTTAATTTTTTTCCATGATTTCCTCTTCAAAGTCCCACAATGTGCTTGTCTTAGCAATGTAAGTGATCCTGGCTGGCATTCAAGGCTGACATTCTTGGTGGATGGTCCATAGCCTACCAGCCACACTGATGGAAGTTCAGAAAGCAGGAGAAGGATGTACAATACGCATCAGACACGCAGCAGAGATATGGAGGTGTCCAACACAGCTCTCAGTACCACAGTTCTTAGGCCAAGCAGTTAGAAGGGATACATGTGTCAAAGTTGATACTGGCTGGAGGCAAGATCCTTGAAAGGGCAGTGAGCTGGACAAAGAGGAATGGAGCAGCATTTCTGCATGTTTAAGGTGGAAATGTCTTCTCCTAGTGCTCCCCATGCAATCATGGGAGGAATGGATTGAATTCACAGGATTAATTTAACTGTCTCCTGAGTAGGTATCTCATTCTCTATCACCAGCAAAAGAAACTAAGGACCTGCCTCTAGCAGGTGTCTGTGGTGGGTCCCTCTTGAGCTCCTGGCAAGTGTCCAAACTGCCAATCTCCGAATGTCCAGATATTTTCTAGTGAGGGTACAAACACTCCAACAGTGAGAAAGTCCAGATTCTCTTGATGAAGGCCACAGGATCACTGTTATCCACTATGCTTGGGTTCTGCTAAGTTCTAAAGCTGCAGAAAATGTGTTATTTGCCTATTCAGTCCCTTTCCATTTGGTTGTGATAGTACGGAGGCAGACTTCCAGAAACATCTCTGATTTGATCAAGACAGCTGGCTTTGAATACAATTTTTGCTCAGTCCATCCTGAATCTTCTCCCAGTTCCAGGCCAGGAAGGTGGTTGTGGAAGAGCCCACTGTCTGCTGTTACTTACAGTTAATGAGAAGCTGCACATCTGTCAAAATGATGCATCAGGTGTGCCTTCAGAGACACTTCCTTGTTATTTCAGGTTTGGCAGCCCTCCCTCCTTTCATGCCACAGTCATTTTAACCACTGACACACTAATCCTTTTTGACATTTCCACTTCTTTTCTGCATTCAATCTGCAAGGGAAAATGAAGTGCCTCCCAGGCTCCCATTGCAGCCTGTTCAGAAGTGTTTGCCCTCTGTTCTGGAGGAGGCAGAGCTGACATATACATCCAGACTTCAATGCATCCATGACAAACCAGAGCAAGCAGTGTAGGACTAGGAGAACCTCATGAGTCTCGTAGCCACCCAAGTGCAGAAGAAATAAAGGCAATAGATGACAAAGTCATGCAACTCTGGCAGCTATACAAGTGGCTGCACATTAGCAGCTCCAGAGTAAGAGCTTGTGTGTGCTCTCGCTGTTCATAGCAACTGGGAGATAATTCAGCTTATATGATGCATCTCAGACAAGTCTGCACTAGGTCATACTGTTGCCGATTTTATTGTACATTAAGAACACTTATGTAGACTGCTACCAGAGTTCCTCTGATGTGCAGTACAGTTTTCAGATATTAAGTGTACATATGACTGTGTAGTTCTAGAATACAGCAAGATTAAATGAGCTTACACATTTTATAGATTAAAGTGTTGCAGACTGACGTTAGATGCAGGCAAAGTACACACCGAAAAGTATTCAGTGAATTAGATATCAAGGGCAATGTCTGAGCACTCACAATAACATGAGTGTTCCAGCCAGATGATGCTCAAGCTGTGTAATAAGCCTTAATTTTTTTTTCCCCGCTTGGACTCAGAAATGAAGATTTGGAAACTGATGGATGTTTTTAAGCTCAGAAAGATCCATATTATTTGACTACTTCCACAACACCGGTCCACACTGAGCACAATACATAGAATTTGACTGAAACATGATTTCCCAAATGGTCTCCGAACATCCGTTCCAACACAAAATAATTGACAATTCCCAAGGCCCAATTCCCTACTGCTGTGTAATTACTGATGCCTATGTAATACACTATCGATTTGCTTATGTTTTCCTACACTCATTTTGCACAAGTGCTAATGACTTACAAAATAGAAAACGTCAGAGAAACAGCCCCAAAGTCTTAACAAGAGTAAATCATGGTTCAAAGGTCCTTAATTCTCTTAACACTGTATTTATTTGTGGTGTACATTCCCCATCAGCCTTGTGAAAGCAAGCATGACCTGACTGTGGAAATGTTCCTTATGTAAGGCCTTTTACCAAATGTAACCCTCACATCCTTCCCTGCTGCCTTATGCACTGCTTGCTGTCAGCAGTTTTCCTGCTGGTTTTGTGGGGCATGCCAGAAGCAGCAAACAACTGTTCTGGAGATCAGGAATGCAATAATTATTTTAAACTGCACAGCCCTTTCAAGGATCTCAGTGGTCCTGTCAATCAATGTTTACTTTTAATGAGTCCAATTAGGTACATCTCTCCAGTGCAGGATTATGAGGATTTGAAAAGGGTCAATTTGCGATGGTTCTTGTGGTGGTTGTTGCTACCTGCAACATTAAGGAAGGTTTATTAAATTAACAACACATGTTTTTTCAGTAATCCAAAATTCACACAATTACTTAAGGTTGGATTCTATAAGTGCACCAGCTTGGTGAGCTGCTTATATCTTATGAATGCAGAATGATTAGATATAGTCCTGGAATATTAATCCAGAACCTTGCTCTCCTTATGTGAAACCTCTTTTGTTCCTCTTAAGATTTTTTTACAAACTCAGTGGAGTGCTACCTGCATTTAAAACAGAGACTCCTGCAAAATGCTTTTTTCTCGCCATATTGTAGAGTCTTCAGAGAGTAGATAAGGTTGCTGCAGAAAGCTTTGGGGGCCTGAATGGGAAATCAATTTCATTTTTTAAACATTTCTTTCCCCCCTTCAACCCTCAAATTAATGCATAAGACAATAGTCAACTACTTCAGGAAAATCAGTCAGGCATTAAGAGAAGAAATGTCACCATAATACTTCAGACAGGAACATTTACATAACCATCCATCCCATTAAAAACATATTTTGCTTACATTTTATCACTTTCAACAATATAGCTTAATCAAGGAGATTTAAATATTTTTATAATATTCAAGACTAGCTTCAAGGGAAATGTTCAGGTGATATGTGTGCCCTGGACCTGATATCTAGTAATATTTAGTAACTCAGAATCTGCCTTTATTCAGCAAGAATTTGAAACAGCTGATGCAACAGTTTTGATCTTTTAATCTCCAAATGCAAATCAATGGGATGTTGTCTGGTTCTGGTGAGATGCAGAAAGTGTCCAGATATTTTGGAAGCTTTGGGAACAATTCACCAGTTTACCCTGAAATTTAGATTTTGTCTGACCAAACTACTGTCTCCATTCAGCCAGAAGTAGAGTAGGGTTGTGTAAATAGATTTAATCTGATTTTGGTGGCTGTGCCTCTATGGGGTTTTCTAATAGCACGCCTGCGGGAACAGAGACTCTTTGAGCATCTATCCAGCTAAGGTATTTCCATGCTTCTCACATTACTGGCATTACATCCAAGCATAAATCTTAATGTATTTTCCACCTGGAGTACTGGATAGGTTTTCAGTAAGTAAAATATCCCACCTTTGAAATTATAGCTATAAGTATCTGACTTAGAAAATACAAATTTGCCTGTGTATTGAATCTGTTGCTGGGAACACGCTCTCAATCTCCTTTATGCTCAGTACTTCTTCCTATGGAAAGGGAGCACAATAAAACCTCTTTACCTGGCTGCTATATGGACAAATACATGAAAGACCATGAGGCTTCTCAGTTACTATTATAATGGATGCCATACAAATAATTGAGACAGACACCAGGCGACTCTGCAGTGCCACTTTATGCAAACCATGTCAATAGTGCTTAACTGGGGGTTAAGGTAGCTCTGATATCCCATTAGATGGGTACCCCGCTGTTTTTCATTTATAGGAATGAGGAGCCACACTCTTGTTTCAAGTCTGACTTGCTGAACCTGCCCCCTGTGCCCTGTGATGCACCCCACCCCCTCTCCCTCCATCCAATGCATAGTCTGGATAATTGCTTCAGGACTGAAAACAAATGGTTTCAGAAGAGTGAGACAGTAAGGTGGCAACATGGCAAGCACAGGAGTCTGGGAAGAACTGGAAAAGGCTTTTTAAAATTTTGGTGACAATTGCTGAAAATACTGAGATTTGCTTTGCTCCCCAATGATTTCAAACAAACCCTGAGTGTTATCAATACATTTTAAGTCTTGTATCTTCTCCCCTCCTCTTCACATTGGAGCATTTTGCTAACCCTGTTCCCCAAGGATGGTTTGGTGGACATGGCAGTTGAAGGAGCTGGGGTTGTTCAGCCTGGAGAAGAGAAGACTCAGGGGAGACCTTATTGCTCTCTGCAACTACCTGAAATGAGGTTGTTGCCAGGTAGGGGTTGGTCTCTTCCCCCAGGTACTCAGTGACAGAACAAGAAGACACAGCCTCAAACTGCACCAGGGCTGGATGTTAGGAAAAAGTTCCTCACAGAAAGACTGATTTGCCATTGGAAGGGTTTTCCTGGGGAGGTGGTGAAGTCACCATCCTTTGAGGTGTTTAAGAGGAGGCTGGATGAGGCACTTAGTGCCATGGTTTAGTTAATTAGAAGGGTTAGGTGATAGATTGGACTCGATGATCTTAGAGGTCTTTTTCAACCTGTTTAACTCTGTGATTCTGTGATTCTGAACACGATACTGGGCTGAGTGTTTGTTCCCATGGAGATCTCATGTTTGGACTTGGAGAAGTCATGTCCATCTACAACCACAAGTGCATTCAGACACCTAACTTCGGATTGAGAAAGTCCCACTGATGTCAGTTTACTGATAGCATTTTACGTGTTATCCCTGGTGATTATCTAATACGGTAAGGCTTTAAACAGTTTTGGTGAATACGAAACCTCATTGCTTGATGCTTAGTCTCCTAATGGGCATAATAATACTGTCACACCTCGCTAGACTGTTGTATGACATGTACATTAAAGATTATGAGATGTTTACATGCTACTGTTATGAGATGAGAGAAAGCACTGAGAGAGAGAAAGAGAGCAAAAGAACAAAGATATAGCCTTGACTGATTTTTTTTTTTTTGTGTTTGTTGCAATAATGTGCAAAATCAGTGCTGATCTAATAGTGCAGATTGTGGAAGCTCTCATGGAATTAGGAATTTTTGCAGTGTAATTCTGGTATTAGGGGTGGATCTTTTTATTAGCACATAAGTGTAGAGGCCCTGTGTTCAAGACCTCTTGCTACTTCCAGCCTCCTGTGTGATTGTCTTTAAGTCATTCAGGGCTCTCTGTGCCTGTGACATCTCATAAGTGATCAGTGAGGGTGAAAATACTGAAGGCCTTAGTCAACTATCACAAAATAAACTCTGTGGAGGGGGTCACACTCTTACTTATGACTGGTTTGTTAATGCTTGTTTTGCACTATCAGAGTTAAATGACACAGCAGTGTGAATTGTGACTAGGCTGAAACTACAAGGTTTTGGCCTATGTGCCCTAATGTTCAGATATAGAGAAGCTGTCTCACTAGCAAATGATGCCTTCTTGACTTCACTTATCAGTGTGCAGTTGCGGGATGGATACTGACCTACAACCTATTCACAGTTTTTGGTGTTCTTGACCTAAAGAAATCACACATTATAAAGATTTTGAGTGGTACTTTTTGGTGTCATGAACATGCTTAGGCATATGAGGGACTGTGATTTGCACTGTTGAGGGAAGTGATTGTGTACCTGCCTTACCTCTTCTGCACTCCTGACTGGGCTGCAGAGGTGCAGAGCCCAGGACTAGGGCTGTGTCTACCCTGTTCTGGTGAATGTTAAGCAGGGCTGCTCTTTGTGGTGACACGGTGCCTTGGTGGCACACCCCTGCACTGCTGTGTGTGGCTGTACACATTATTCCAAGACCTCATATAATTAGGAGGGAACTGCAGTTATAGGACCTGCTGTCCCGCTGTGTGTGCTAATATATCTTTTCCAGCACCTAGGAGAAGCAACAGTCTCTGCAGAGACATAGGGTGGTGGGAATGTACAGAGAGACACTGTCCTACTGTCACCCTCCATGTATGAAATCTGACAAGCTTTTTTTCCACTCAGAGAGAGAACCAGAAGAAAAAAAAGACCCTACTCTCATTACTTATTAGATACAATTAAACTTCTGTCAAACATCTGTGCAAGATGGAGTCTTTGTGCAAACCAGGCTTTATTTCTGTGCAGAAAAGCAAGCAAACAAAACCTGTCCTTGTCAGTGGTTGGAAAGCTGTGTGAAAGTGCTTTAGAGTAGCCTCATCTCCCCTTGCTGGTGTTCAGCAGTTACTGCAGCCCCGTCTTTGTTTCCGTGCATTCCAGCTGCAGGCCTTCAGGATTTTCCAAGTATTGCCAGAGAAATAAGTACATTTTCTCTGTATTTCTCTGAAACTACAATTGGACTTGCTTCTTCCGATGAAGTTTAGCTAAACAAGTGGATTTTTTTCTTTCCTGAAAGGCTTTCATTCATACTTAGCACGAGTCTTCAAAACTACTGCAAAGTGGGTCCATATAGGTGGAGCTGCTAGGAGTAAAAAGGAAATATTTCATTAAAAGAAAGGAAGCTAAAAAATAAACACAGGAACCAAAGTATACTTGCAAAAGATGTTAATTTAATTGTAAACAAAGGCCTTAGACTTTGCAGTCAGGTATTGCATGAGTTTAGATCCCTACCTGGGAGGCAGGAGGGAGTGTGAGGAAAGAGTCAAGACTAAAGCTACATACACCAACCTTGATGAGGCAGCTTTTTCTTGTGATCAGGAGTCCCCAGGATTTACGGGCTAGCATGGAGCTCACTCTGAACTGCTCCAAGGATAGCAATCTCCTGGGCCTAGAGGCAGCAAGGGATATTGGGCATAAGTAGTGGGAGGAGGGACATGGCAACTCTCTGAATCACAATGGAGTTAAGTGCCAGAGAGCAGGATGAACTACCTAAACTAGCAGCAGTACTGGCACAAGACCAGTTGGGCTAAGAATATGTTCAGCTTGGAACAGGAAGAAGATTTCTTGCCATCAGAAGTGAAACAGCTTGCTAATAAAACCAGGTCTTTACAAATCCAGGCTGGGTTTGTATCAGTTGATAAAGGGTCTTACATGTTGTGGAAAACAGATGTGATGATTCAGGAGGTAATTTTCAGGCCTGTGTTCCTAGGAGCGTAAATTTTGGAACAGAGAGGTTGCGCAGTCTCTGTCCTTGGAGATATTCAAAACCTGGCTGCAGATGGCCCTGCAAAACCTGCCCTCAATGACTATGCTTTGAGACGGCATGGTGATGCCTTCTCAGAATAGAATGATCTTCAGAGGTGGCTGCTAAACTGAGGGAGTCTGGTGTTCTCTGGGGTAAATACATAACCTAGTGACAGCAAAGCACAGCTCCAGGTACTTTTCTTCTGTGTTTATTCTTAAGTTTGCTTTCAATAGACAAATGCACTTTTATTCTTCTCTTATACAGATCCCCAGGCTTGTGCTTCACCTGCATCTGAAGCTTGCATGAGTGAGATGTGAGTGGCTCCAAGTGTGGTCTTTTGTCCTGAAGGATTAATGTTTTTTTTTTAGAAACAGAACTTGACAGTGTTGTGCTGTCTAGGACAGGAATGTGCAAGTCTTCTACCTGTTCCCAAAATGTAGAGGAAGAGCTAACTAAAAACTCCAGCAAGGGACAGTACATTCAGGAATAGATGTGGATCAGCTATTCTGATAGGCTAATTTTGATTTACTCATTTCCCTGTGATCTCCTCTTACTTAGTTTAGTGGGTTTATTCCTGGAGGGAGAAGATATCTTCATGCTTCTTATTCCCATACACTTAAGCTAAGAGCTGTTTTGGGAATGGGAGAGATGTACACCATCCAAAAATCTCTCTCCTATTGGCCATCTATCCAACATCATGAGGATGTATGAAGTCAGATGTTGCAGGATGCTGCACTGAGTGATAGTTAGCATGCTCAGCACAATGAATGTGCCCTCTCTCATGCACATAGCTCTCTGAACCTGTTCAGAACCACATCTGTACCTGTCAACATATAAAGGTTGGAACTTCTATATGTAGTATTTTTTTATTCCTATTTATCTTCAAATATGTTTTGGAGATTAATTCCTTCCCCTTTAAATTATTTCCTAGCACAAGATCCATGTTTCTGGCTCTACTGGTTAAAGAGCCATGGCTGGATTTACAGCTTTCTCTGACTTTAACCTGCTGTTCAAGGCCACAATGATTGAACACTGCCTTGCAAACTCAACTCCTGTATTTTTAATACCATATAACTTTTGCTGGTATTTCCCTAATGGCCTGGGAACATGCATCATTTTTTCCAGTGAAATAACCACTGGTTTATATATTTCTCTTGAGAGACAGCATGATCTGACATTGCATTTAACCCACAGTAAGATATTTTGTTTGTCGAATGGGTGCTGAGAGAGGATAAACACATGCAGCCCAGTTCATAAGACACAGAGAAAATACTGCTCATATTGGAAATAAAATAAAATTGAAGCAATGGGATTTTCAGTCTCTTTCTACTTTTCTGCTTCATAGCCTTTTTACGCAACTTATACAAATAAACTTGATATATCAGCTAAACCTTATAATTAGCAGAAAAGTGTGAGGCAAGACCAATAAACAATGATTGTTCCTATGCCGTGTGGGAAACAAAGCAAATGACAGCTAATACATAGCTGTGTACTGAGGAATGATGCAACCACACATGGATAAAAGCAGCCATGTTAGCTTTGCCTTATTTCACTGGATTCAGACAGAATTTCAGCTCATGCTGATAAGCTGAGTACACACTAGCAGTATGAACAGGAATCTGTCAATCTGACAGTGTGTTTTCATGGGTCAGTCAGTCATGTGGTGACCACTATTGCAGTCACATCTCCCTTGGCAACACCTTGTAACACTTGCTGAGACTGATGTTGTAGGAGAATTTTCCAGATTCCTCATAGGAAGTGCAAACCCGAGTTAACCACAGTGGAGGGTACTCAGCATCATGCAGAATTAAGACTCCCAAGTGTGACCCAAAAGGCACTGAAATTGTCACACTATTCGTGTTTGTGTCAGTGGAGCAGCTTGCTATCAGGTTGAAATCTCTCAGTAACATCATAATTCTCTACTAGCAGTGGGAAATGGAAAAAGTGAAGATGGATCAAGGTCACACAAGCCAGCCAGCTCTCAGCATCTTGAATGGCATTGGATGAAGATTGTATTGTTTTCTGGACATAAAGCTATGTGAAGCGCATCACAGTATGGCCTTCCTGCTGCCACTCAAGGTGTGTTTTGATCAAGAGGTGAGAGAAGATGTCCTGCACCTTTGACAGTGTTCCTCAGGGAACATGAGGGACAAGTATCATATCTCACCTGAGCAGAATTAGGGGCAGGGAAGACAACTTTGGAGGAGTTTGCCTTGCTGACCCCATGACAGATTTCAAACACGATGATAGTTCCATCAGCTCTGCTCTGACCACACGTGATCCTAATTGCCAAGACCCTTACAACCTCCTGGTTCTTAAATCAATCCAATAGAAGGCACTTTTACAATTGAAAAATGTTTATTTGGTTGATAAATGACCATTTTCTTGGTTTTTTTCAGCAAGTGAATCATCTATGCTTTGATTTGAAACATCAGAAAATCTATATTACTGTCAAGCTTTGTGTTTGTACTCTGGATGAAATTATAGCAGATCAGCTTAAGCCAGTTTAGTTCAAATAAAATTTGATAGGATGGTTCCTGAAAACCAAACAAAACACATAAAAAATATATCTGGCTTAAAACTTCCTATCTGGGGTAGTTTTGGATAGAAAGTTGCATTCCCTCTAAAGCTTTTTAGAACAATATGCTTATGACTGAGTTAACTCTATTTATTGATTACATGAATCATTCTCTTCCAAAATAGGCAATCCTCTCTGCTCTCCTCTACCTTAATTATGGGCAGAAGACAAGGTGAATCTTTCCATTAACTTCCATGATCTTTGGATGAAACACTGAAACATGATCATGAAAGTTGGGCATTGGTAACGAATCCAGGCACAGCGAGGTTATCTCTGACCCAGGTATCCTAATACCAGGGCAAACTCAGGGCAATGAGACACAGAACTGACACTTATCCCACACTGAATTTGTTTGGACCAGTTGTAAATACGATGAAGCCAGACACTGCAGACTTGGGCTTGGAAATACTTGTTTTGTGGTCTTAAGGGACATTTGTGCCTTTGAGAAAATGGCTTCATAACTAAACATCAGGCTGTTAATTGTAACATATTATCACTTGATAATGGCATGATTTAAAAGTGTGACAACAGTAAACAGGAATTTCTGTTTTGCATCAGACCATTTAAAAAATCCTACTTCTATGTAGAGCATCAGGACCTGTCCGTGTCACATTCTATTTCCATTTCTTATTAAGAGCAAAATTGATTTGATATGCCAGAGGCTTTGCATTTGCATTTCAATTACAGATTTCAGTGGCTTCTTAGGGTTTCTAGGCTTTTAAAGGACTAGTATTTCCTATAAAACATTCTGAAGAAAAAAACTTAGAGGCTGAGGTGAAATAAAGTTCATTAAAAATAAACTGCCATCAGAACTGCCATCCCCACATTTAAATTAATTGGTGATTGCTTATACTGCTGTTGTTTATTGAGTAAGTGAAGAGGTTGTCATTACTAAGAGCTGAGACACACTAAATGTGAGCAGATGATTTGTATGATTTTACATATCCTGAAGTCTTTAGTCAACCCAACTTAACAGTGAGGTAACAAAGTCCCTGGAGGTTATATGAAAAAGGATAAAGAAGCTGATAAGGGCACTGAGAGTGCAGCTGGGATGTCGATGTTTGGGCTTTCAACACTGCACAGGCAACCAGGGGGCTAGAAAAGCTTTATTGAAGTTCAAATTCTCAAAGGCCCAACTTAGCTGGGATTCACAGGAACAGGGACCCAAAAGTGAGACAGAAATCCTAGCACTTAAACTCTCTCACTCAGTTATATTTACAAAATTTCAAAATAAAATGTTGGGATAATTTTGAAAACAAACAAAATGCTCTTTCCTACCCTCTCCAGTCCCCCTTTCTCTTATGCTGAGCACATCTTCATTCTGCATAGAAAATACGTGAATGTCAAATCAAAGATTTGTCTCCACATTTTTCTGTGTCAAGAGGAGAGATCTTCACTCCCCCCAAAAAAGATAGAGATGCAGTTGTTTAACAGAACTCCACATTCCATTGCTCTGGCTTTATGCACCTGAGAATACTTTTTATCAGAAACGTACCTCTCTCCAGACAGGATCTCTTTACCTGGACCTATTTTACTTGTTATTTTTTTTTTTTTCAATATATGCCACAGGTTGTGAACTGTAAGGACTCCTGGCAATGCTGCTACTCACTTTTCCTCATGCCACACACTCTCTCATCGAGGTCCTCATGGACCAGTTCTCTCCTCCAATTTTTCTTGCAGATGAAATGTAGGAAATATAGTCTCCTGAAAAGTAGGAAGGGATTTCCATCCAGTTCATAAGTCACTCTGCTTCTTCCATGTACCACATGTGCCCTTTCCTGCTGTTGGAAAGGAAGTGATTACACTGCCTGCAAGAAAAATGCTTTATGGCTTACATTTATGATAAAACCATGGATCTGTTGCAATGAAATATTCCATCAATACAATAAAATAAAGCAAAATCTGTGTGGCAGTAAAAAACTTATTCCTCTTTCATCACAGTTTTTGTTTTTTTTTTTTTTGCTTGTTAACTTAGGTTCTTTATTAAAATATTTCAGTCATTATACTGGGTTTAATGCTATATTGTTTTCATAATGATATGATTTTTATTGTAACATCACCTCCAATTTAATATCTCTTTCCATTATATGTCAATTGCTACTAAAATAGAATTGCTGTTGTAATGGATGTTATACCCCTGTAGAAAGTTTCAGGAGCCATTACTACTACATGATTAGAAAAGAAAAGCCAGGAAACGACACAAGGAAGAGGGAAATGGTATCAAAACAGGAAGTACTTGTGATAAAGACAGGCAAGATAAACAGCTGAAGAGTCTGGTGTGCTGCAACTGAGGAAAAATATCTCAGGAAATGTAAGATAGGGATGCCACCAGAGCCTGTGCTGGACGTCCTCTCACTTCTTCAAATTAAATTCATAAGGGTAGGATGGAATGATGGTTGCCTGCTCCCCAGTCATCATGGATTGCTTACCAAACTTTGATTTACTAGTGATGGTGCCTTCAGAGTACAGTGTACTAACACAAAATCTGCCCCTTGTCCAGTGAACAGAGGGCTTGTGGAAGGCACTGAACTCACTGATGTCAATTCCACTACTACTAATGCCATTTTCCATATGCCCCTCTTGGAAGAAATTTAGATGACTTTTCTTCCTCCTTGGAGACTGATCTGCTCATTCAAGCTGATTTTCTGTTACTTTTAACAGAAACATCCAAAGTTATGTTGGAGTATCCTTGCCAGGGAAACCAATTGATGAATATCCAAGCAGGAGGGCACCATGTGTCCCACCATGAAAATCTGGAGAAGACTAATGCCACAGTACAGACATACCAAAAAGGGGAGCACCCATATGAAAAGCTGAGCCTGAGTATATTGAAGTACCTTTAGCTATGAATTTAGGTACCTAATCTGAAGCACTCATATTTAACAGTAGCTTTTCCTATCAAACATGTCATATTTTAGTGAAATAATAATAAAATGAATTGATGGCCTTAAAAGTTCTTCAGATCACCCAGATAAGGCATAGATACATTTTATTTTGCATGTGACATTTTAAGGCAGGAACAAAATTGCTTATGTTCACATATTTCTCCTCTGGATCATTGAAACATATGGTAGCAGATTTATGGCAGTTTATCAAAAGATTTGTATATACGTGGATACAAACTAAATACGTATGAAACAGTAGCTAGCTCTCTTGCTCTCTAAAATTTATTTCAGGGAGGATCTGCAATTTCTAGAGCATAAACTATAGTTCTAATTCTGAGTAACAGGACTCACTGGGTTGGTTAGACCCCTTATCTAAGGAAAATATGTTTTAATCTCGGCATCTTTCTGGAGTGGTGCAAATTAACAATACAACAAACCAAAACAAAAGCCCCAACCAACATAAACACACAGACAAAGCCCCTGAAGCCCGTTTGATTAATTCCTATGATCTTATCTCTGCAGAGCATTTTCTATTTGGCAGGGTAGAAGGTTTTATAGTTTGAGGGGGGGGTTTGTTAGTTTGTTTGGATTTTTTTTTTCCCTTTTTCTTCAGCGCATAATATGGGAATTCAAACATTGTTTACCACATACATATTAATTGCAATACCATGATTGCCTTTCTCAAAAAGCAGGACAATATTTCAACTAACAGGGTTGAAATCAATAGCAAAAGATTAAAGCTTGAAGGATGAACAAGTGCACGTGAACCAAAGGAAAAAGTGATAGTGAGGGCTGCCTTTAAGTAATAGCAGGTGCTCCTGTAGCCAAAGAGGAGAAGAGGAGAGTGAGACACTTCAATTAGCTCATTGCTGTGCTCCTGACAGGTGCTGCTTTGTTCTTGGCTTTGAAGGATTCTTTTCTTTTTTTGTGATGGGTTTGCAGCTCCCTGCCAATTTCTTATTGCAGCTTGATCCCATATTCCAGTGAGGCCCTGGCCAATATGCTATCCTGCCTGATGACTTCTCTGCTAACTAGATTCTGACTACAAATCTGTTTAGCTCCCTAGTACAGTAGAATAATGTCATGCTTGCCTCCATCAGTGCCAGGCCTCTCACATCTGATAGTCATGCCAAAGTACTATGTTGCACCTTTTCCCCTAACAGCTGAGCTCTCTACAAGTGCAGGAATCAAATCATCAAAGTCAAATAAGTAAATTATTAGGAAGAAAATAGAATAAAACATTATGTGGTCACATGCTGAGTATTGTGTACAGCTTGGCTCTATAGACCTCTAGAATAGAGGAAAGGGCTGGAAAAAGGCAACACAAATACTCAGATGTGTGGTGGCTCTCACAGAAGGAATAGTTACACAGACTAGGATGTTTCAGTTCAGAAAAGATTTGTTCTAGGTAGGATATAACTAGATGTGATAAAACAAAAGATGACATCCAGAGGACAAATAGGGAGCAACTGCTCTTCCTTTCTTCTATATGGGGAGCTTGGTAGGAGTGGTGTAATTGGCAGATTTGAAAGAAAAACAAAGTAAGTCCTTCATTGCCAGATGTTTATTTAAGCTGAGAAATTTCCCTGCAGCATATCCTGGATGCTGAGAGCCTACATGGCTATAGGCTTTGATGAGATACGTTCATGGACAAATAGTCTATCCAGTGTGCTCCATGCTAAGAGTGTCTGTCCTGAATGCCAGCTGCTGAATGTGCCCCTGTGTTCCAACATCATATTTCAAAGAGGGGATCTGGGATCAGTCAGACTCTAGTCCTTTCCAGTGCATAAACACTGAGTCTCAGTGCTCCAGCTCCTGCATGGGAGCCCAGAGACCTCTATCTGCAGCGCTCGTACTCCTACTTCCTCTCACACTAGGGAGTGCTCAGGCTCATGTCTTTCCTTTGAGAAAGAATGATATGTGAGCAATCCATGCTGTTAAACCAAGACAAATACATGTGCTGGGACATAAGACTGTGGGCTAAGATAAGCTGAATTACTTTGCCCTTGCTGTAGTTAGAGGTTTGTAGCTAGAGTTAGAGATCATTGCTGTGGATCTGCTGCTGCACAGGAACTTGTTAGGATGCACTGACATACCTGAGTAAGCAGAGTGTAAAGGGCAGAGAAGAGGGAGAGAAAGAGAAAAAAAGAAGGGAGAGAGACTATTATCCACTGGAATCTTTTTTTTTTTTGTGGAGAAACGTGGGTGTCAAAGTCCTGCCTACTTTACTTAGTTTGGGGGCTGGAACAAGCACTTGCCTTAATAAATTGTGCTTGGCAAACCGAAGTGAATAGGCCCCTTGCCAGAGTGCTCCTGACATGGCATTTACTCTTCCCCTATAGGACAGTCTCATTGACTGTCCTTCACTATCACTGAGTTACTATCACTCTTCTCTGCAAAAATTAAAATATGCCAGCATTGATCTTCTACATGCTTGTAACACTTCTGACTCCTGAAGACTGTAGAGAATTTTAACCCCTAAATGGAATTTAATTGCATGTGGTGGGATTTTAGGACACACCAATTACATTAAGAACAGATACCTTTGCCAGAAATTCATTCATCTCTCCTGTGCAGACTGGGAGTAGAACAGGATTCCAAATATGTTCCATTTCAGTAGGGTTCAGCTGAGGTTCTGCCTGTGAGGTTCTCACTGTGTGCAGGCAAAACCGTTGTCTAAAGTAGAACTATAAATTATTTTTCATTATAAAAAAAAAAAAAGTATGCTAGCTTATATTATACATTGGACTCAGTTGTAAAATACAGGATAATTCTCAGCCTATTTATTAAAAAATGGTGGTGGGTATCCTGGAGTCATTAGTCGGAAGCTGAGGATTCAGAGAAAAGAAAAAGAGAGTACATGATCTTTAAATCCAACCACAAAGCTTAAATTTCCAGTATTAAGAGCTAAGTTTAGCAAACTGGAGAGCTAAGCCTAGCTATTTAGAGATAATTCCAGGAAGAGCCTTGTGATCACTTCTGAACAAAATTAAATAAATTAAAGAACTTTCTAGTGAAGTTAACTAGATTAAGGAATTGCTGCAATGGGAACATCACCTTCTCTGTATCAGCATGATTACAGCCCAGCATGAGAGTAAACACATTTTGCTCCCTTGGTAGTCCTGTGCTTGCAATGAGTTGCTGGAGGAGGACGATTTGTCTTTCTCAGTAATGTTCCTGCCCAGGACATCTCCTCTGCCACTTCAAGTGACAGGTGGGTTGCTTTGACCCTTACTCCTATTGCTTGTGTTAATGAGTAACAACTCCTGAAAGAATTTCCTTACTCTCTGACCTGGGTGATTGCTTTGCTTTGCTGCACCATGAAAACCAGCAAGCCAGAAAATGCAAGGCTGAGCTGCCTACTTGCTAATTTCCATTCAGATGAGGGGAAGCAGTGATGGTAACAAAATATCAAGGAGGTGAGACGACACCTGTAGCACTAAGGGGTGTCACACCTCTGCTGATGGGTCTCTGGAGAACTTGCAGAAGTAGCAGCAGTCTTTCCAGGCTCAACAATTATTAAAACATATATATATATANAGAGCAACCCAAATCGTCACTGTCCATTGTGTAGGAACCCACCTGAAGCAGACCTAGAAGTCAGTGTCATGGACAAACAAAACCCTATTGCAGTGATCCACTGCTGAGGAGCTGTGTGTAGATCCCAGAGTCTGTGTTAGGTCTGGTGAAGGCAGGAGGTAGTATGACAAACCCTCACAGCCTTAAGCTCTGCAAACTCAGCCTACATGCATGCAGGTAATTTCCAAATGCAACGCGGGAAATTATGCATAGGTCAGGCCAAATAACAGACCAGCAGAGATGCCATCATTCTGAGCCTCAGCTAAAGATGGAGGAAAGGTAGATATCTGGGACTGGTTTTAATTCTTAGGCAGAGTGAGAGGAGTGTGTAACTTCCTGTTAAGGAGAAACTGTTGGATGAACTATTATGTGGTTTTTTTGGGTTTTTTTTTGTTTTGTTTTGTTTTTTTAAGATAAATTTACATCCACCCTGTCAAAGGTAGCATCGTAAGAAGTATTACTTTTCCACCCAGAGGAGAGAGGCAAGGTGTGCAGAAACCCACAAAGACCAGTTTGCCTCTTTTATTGCTCAGCACCCTCTTTAACATCTGATTTTATGACCAAACCAAGATTCGTAGTCTCCTGTTCCCAGATAGCTTTACTGAAGAAGTGATGTTGCCAATATATGTCTCTTAATACCCTCTGCACATCAATGATACATAGATGGAGGCCATGAAGAAATTTTGGATGTTTGAAAGGAAATAAGACTGTAGCTTAACGAAAAGGTCTAAGTGCAGCTACAGAGAGAGAAAGCACAGAAATAAAACTTAGACTGCTTTTTTGGTCTATGAATTATGAACCAGTGCAATAATGCCACAGGAATTCTGATGCGCCTTTGGCTTTCGAGTATTTTAGTTCTCTTTCTGTAGTTTTGTTCCCATAAACTCTTACAAGCACTTTTGTAGCAACATTTTGCTGACACTGCGCATGGGAAGAAAAGGGTAGAGGGAGATAGACACTTGTCACCTGTTCTTTCATGATATTCCCTCCCACCATCCCCAAAACACAGTTTCATGACACAAGTTCAAAGTTAAACAGTTATTATTAGCACATGACATAATATGTAGGGAGTGAAAATAGTGACAAGCCAATGAAATAATTGCATTTTAGTCCTTTTTTTTCTTTTAGAATTCTGCCATCCGGGATCTTTCTCAAAAAAATGGACAGGTTTGATATCTGGTCTTATTCTTCAATACATATAAAATTTCTACCATGTCTTGTCTGACACAGCATTAATTTGCTTATGTTTTATGCAGTTACAGGAACAAAAGCTAGCTGAAGGAAGAAGAAAACTGAAACAACTATTGAACAAGCAAACTATTAGGATTTGGGTTACAAGAACGTCTCCTTGGGAACTTAGGAACCAAATTCTCATTTGTGGAAGAGGACAGGTGCTAATGTCACTTTTGAGACCTAACATAGTTATCCAGTTTAGGTGCAGAGTCTCTCTCCTGCTCAGAGGCTTGTCTTATTTGCGTAAGACAGGCTCCTCATTTGTTTCTGGTGCCTGTGCCAGACATAGCACTCTTTGAAGACCTTGTGGAGTTACTGCACCTCTAACTTGGCAACAAGGGGAAACTCTGTCCTGGTAGGGCATAAATCCTGCCCAAATTAGTTCAAACTCCTGGCTCTCCTCCTCCTGTTACAAGGTCTGGGAGTTTGAAAGATTGAGCAAACAGTGGCAGTTTGAATGAAGAAAACCCCGTGCCACATGATCAATTCAGGTCAACAAGTCAGGTGATCTGTGCTGTCCCTCAAAGTGTTAGGGTTGACCCCTGGGCACAGGACTTTGAATCTAATGGCCATGCTGCCTATTGGCCAGTTTCACCCTTCAAAATGGGGTATTTAAGGAAAACTCTTTCTCCTTCTCTCCTCAGGGATATTGTACCTATTGCGTTTGTGAGTATAAGGTGGGGTTAGGATTTCCTCTGTTATTAGATTCCCTGTTTTCAAGTTCTGACTGTTTAGGCTGTTTAAACTGTTTGATTCTTCAGTGTTTATAAGCAATTTTGTGCAACAACCTTACCGACCAAACATCCAAAGAACCCCAGGGAAATGTACCCAAAATCTTGATTATTAATAATAATAATTAAAAAATTAATAATTGCAACAAACTCACAGGCAGTTTGATCTGTGATGGACACAACTGATCCAAAATCTACACCAAGATGAACTTTCAGTTATTATAAAGTGAAAACATTGTGCAAAGGAGAAGAAAGTATGTACTACTGAGACACTGGGTATTTGAGCATCAGACAATTTGGAGACAGGGGAAGTTTCCAGCTTTCTGATACTACTAGTTGCATGGTTATATCTCATGTACTTCATGTACTACTCAGGTAACTGCTCTCTCCTTGTGTCTTCCTTCCAGTCCTGCAGTATCTTCCGACTTGTAATTCAGCAACAGCAGTTGGATCCACAGCTTTTTGTTGACAACGGGCTAGAAGCAGGAGAAGCATGCAGCAATCTGAAGAACAAAACATACCACTAGTGTTTATTAACATAGCCTTGTAAATCAAACCGGTCTGCCTGTCTGGTGTCTTGTCCAGAAATTATTACCTCATTCATCTTAGCCATATTAATCGGGCCACATTTATCAAGGTTGCATAAAAAGAGGAAAGATACATATAAAGACTGTTCCTGGACAATACTTACATGCAGGTGTTGTGCCTACAGCAACTGACCATTTTGCAGGGATGTACTAGTTGGTTGCCCTTGCCATGTTATACATAAGGAGAGAGAAAAGGCACTTAGCCTCTCTGTGTAGGTGTACAGCCAGGAACACAAAAAAATTCAAAACCCACAGCAACTTCCAAACTCAGGTCGAAATAGTGGCAAAGGCTGAGACACGCTGAATTTAAGGACGTTCTAACTGTGTGAATATGTTAGCAAAGGTCTTGTGCAACTGCATTGGGCAATATTTTCTCTATCCTCCCAGTACATCACCATGAAACACTGAGAACACAGATATGTGCCATGTATACACTGTCAGAAATATCTGGAATAAATTTTGTGTACTGCTGTTCACTCTTGTTAAAGCAACTGGCAGCAATGCGCTAATTCAGATAAACTTCTAGCAGGACACGAGTTGCCTCTCACTTGTCCCAGCTTCCAGACACTCTCCCATTTTTTGGTTGCTTAGTGGCCAGATCCCTCAGCCACCTCAGTGAAGACATGGCCATTTCTCCACTAGGCAACTTGACAAGGTCAGCAGGACCATGCCAAATTTCTGATGTTTTATGGCTTCTTTTTACCTTTTAGGGGTTATCTTCCAAATCAAATATGTATAAACTTTAAATGATTGACATTAAGTTTATAGAGTGGATTTATATTTCTGCCCCCATGATTGCTGTACTGTTTAGTGCACAGAGGGACTAGCAGAATAGTTTGGGATTGTGCTGGGCCTCAGGGAGTCCCAGGCTCTGTGAGTTCTCACACTGAGAGACAATCTTTTTCTCAAAGGATTTGTAGTCTAATCAGATGAAAGAGCGGATGGCTGGGAAATGGGGGTAGGACCTTGCATGAACACATATCAGTAGAACTTGTTCACAACTGTCGAAAATTTAAAAAATATTACTTCTCTCTCTCTCTCTTTACTAAGCTATGAAAAAGAGTGTTTTAAGAAATCAGTGTTTAAAAAAAAAACCCATCTTTTAAATCTGCTTTATTGGAAAAAAAAAAAAAAAAAAAAGAAAAAAAGATTTGGCTGTACAGTAGCCCCTGGGAAAATGATACACGATACACATTTTCCTGTTTTCCTTAGACGTCATCATGAGAGGCATAGTGTAAAACCACTGCTCAGTTCCAATATTGTCAAAATCACTTATATGATAATAAGTGCTACTAAATATTCAGAAATATAATATACTAGCATTTTTTCCTTTGCAATTGTAGAATTTTTTTTTACTGGCTCTTTCTTTTTTACCCACTTCACTCATCCATTAACTTACTTTGACCTAGTCACTACCTATATTTGTTGGATGGCAGAATAAATGTAGAAAACCTTCAAATCATCAGATATAGATTTTCCATACATCACTGTCATAACCTTAAGGCCTGAGAGCCAGCAAACCTCTAGAGCTTGCTGGAGACAGTTATATTGTTAGAAATCTGAACATCCCAGATCCCCTAGACAGATGTTTCTAGTGATGGTGCGTAAAGCTATTACAACTTTAAACACTCCCTGCTCTGTGCTCGTATAATGCTAGTAGAAATGGTCAAAGCAGAGTGATTTGGGGAATAATTACAGCACAAGGGCACCATGTCATACATGTACTCTTCTGAGGTGTTCCTGTGGAATGGATTATTTCCAACAGGAAAATTCAACTTTAACAAGAAATATTGTGGATTTCTGAATTAGTATTTTCTGGTTTGAATCATTTGTGTCTAAGTGCATGCTTAGAGGTTTGGGAAGGAAGGAGGTAATTCTGTCTCATGCTGTGTAATAGTCCCAGACAGGGGACGCAAGAAGCCAAGGGTCATTTTCTTGCTCTGAATCTGCAAATACCTCAGCCTTACACATGGTCTTTGTGGCAGTGCCCTCAACAATGGATCCCTAAGAAATGTAAAATTAAGAAGAAACTTGACTCTGTAGGTAATTTGCTGTGTTACACACCCTCCTAATCTGAACTACGCCTATTGTGGACCCTCTGCCTATAGCACTGTGATGAGGAATTTTTTCCCACTGTGTCAAAGCATGTAGATATACATCCATGAGTAAGTGGGGAAAGAGAAAGGATTGGAGAAAGCTTAGGAAAGTGTGTCACAGAATCACAGAATGTTGGGGTTGGAAGGGACCTCTAGAGATCATGAAGTCCAATGGCTCTGCCAAAGCAGGATCACCTAGGGCAGGCCACACAGGAACACATCCAGGCAGGTTTTGAAAGTCTCCAGAGAAGGAGAGTCCACAATCTCTCTGATCAGCCTTTCCCAGTGATAAAGTCTTAACTGTCTCCTTACATAAAGGATACATACTGTATGTTATGTATGTAAAGATGGTATGTACATAATGATGACTAGCTGCTTTCCCTAGCTGCTCTGCACAGACAGAGGAGATGAACTGCAAGAAGGATGTGCGTTGGATAGTCGAGCTGTCTTAAATGGAGGGAAGGCCAATCAGTACAACAAGCTGCTGGAAACTGTAGAGTCTCTTTCACAGCAGAAGTTGAAATATGAGCAGAGCAAGCACACTTTGAAGGATTTCCAGAGATTAGTGGACTTTTTTTTCAGTAATTGTCCTCCACAGAGTATTTTCTGTGAAGAACTTCTTCCTAATATCCAGTCTATACCTCCTCTGGCACAACTTGAGACTGTGTCCACTTGTTCTGTTGCTGGTTGCCTGGGAGAAGAAACCAAGCCCCACCTGGCTACAATCTCCCTTCAGGTAGTTGTAGACAGCAATGAGGTCACCCCTGAGCCTCCTCCAGTCTAAACAACTCCAGCTCCCTCAGCCTCTCCTCATAGGGTTTGTGCTCCAGGCCCCTCCCCAGCTTCATCACCCTTCTCTGGACATGTTCTAGTACCTCAATATCTCTCTTGAATTGAAGGGCCCAGAACTGGACATAGTACTCAAGATGTTGCCTGACCAGTGCCAAGTACAGGGGAAGGATAACCTCCCTTGTCCTGCTGGCCACACTATTCCTGATACAGGCCAGGATGTCATTTCTTGTAAAAATTGTCACCTCAACCAGTGGATCACTGCACTACAGAATTTCAGATCAGTGCAGCACTTACCCAGAATGCAGGAAGATGCTGTGCCTCACAAGCCTATTTGCTGCATTGTGGTGCTGAACAGCTACATTGCTCCTGTCTCCAACCTGAGCCTGCCTGGAGTTCTTCTTCCCTGCCTGTTGGAGGGGAAGAAAGAAAATATGTTTCCTAGGTGTGTCCACCTAAGGTATATCACCACGAATGAATTGTAGTGTTGTGAGATGAGTTACATGCCATGATACTGCTGTTATAAATGCTTACATTACTCTTTATGCCTGCATGCTGGAGGAGACAAATCGGTGCGGATGGAGTGTGTATGTGTGGTATGAAGATTAGGCATGATGGATTAGTGTTGCATTTCTCTGGGACTGCAACACTGTCTAAAACCTGTGTGTGGTCTCCCCACGGCTGGAGTGGCAGAGCCTCTTGGTATAGCAGGGGAGATCTGGTGGCGTTTTGTGGGTGGCCCTATTGGGATACATAGAAATCATGATTCATCACTTGGGTTCCTTGGAATTGAAAATGCAAGCCTGTGCAACAGCAAGACTCTCGGGGCGGCTGCCAGTAACTGACAGGTATAAATTGTAGCTCCTGTGAGCAGTTAGGAGCCCTGTGGGAATAAGAGGCATCATAACATGAAAATGAAGGTCAGCTACAATGCCATGAACATGGAATGATCACCCACTATATTATAGGGTCTTTAGGAACTAGCAGAACTACTCAGCCTTTCAAAGCCACTGCAGATCAGAGGGCTGCTCAGCGACACCTGTGCCTCAGGGAGTTCAGGCTGTCTGTAGCTGTCAGGCAGGAGGGATTTGCTTTGAGTATTTTTCACTGCAGGATAACTCCCTGGGATTTTATAAACACAGAGCGGGAGAGTCAGAGGGAGCTCATGAATCTCCCCTGGAAATAAAATTCAAATGTTTCTGTGATAGTATATTCAAACTAGAGTAAAAATAAAAACGCTGAATTATTTGCAGTGATCCAATACATCTTATTTTCAGTAAGTTATTTCACCAAGCTGTTTTGGAATGAAAACATGAAACCAGAAGAAACAATAGATAATTTACAGAGATCTCATAGACAAATGCAGCCTATTTTCTACCTATTCTTATTTTGGTTTGCTTTTTTTTTTTTTTTTTATTCTGGTTTTAAATTGTTTCTGAGCTCAAAGAAGAAAAAGTCAAAACTTTGGGGAGAAGGAAACATTATCCCTTTTCCCAAATAGTTCTCTGGTAAAAATGTTCAGAAGTGTGCACATTTTTCCCTTCAGAAGGGACATTAGTTCTTTTACAATTACCACCAGGCATGCACTGCCTAATAACTGGCTGCAGAGTTTTCAGGATAAAAGCAAGACTGGATTCTGGAGCAAAGTCTACCAGAGACTTTCTTACTTGCTGTGACTGGGAATCCCAAATCATCAACATAGGTTTGGAGACAGTTCATAGACCCTGCTGTGTGCTCATGAGCAGAATCTGGTGGGCTCAATGACAGATATGATGGACAACATGTGGCTCTGGGCTCTTCCTTACTTATCACTATGGGCATATCCCCATATAGTCAGAGGTGAGAGGCTTAGGAGATGAACCCAGAGCCCACACCTTCTTTTAAGGGACTGCTGCTTGTATGCCATGGGTGGCTTGTTCTCAGGGACAGGTACCTGGTCTAATGCAAATTGCTAAAATGAGCTTTATTTGGAAATGTAATGGACTATGTGGATGGGGTCCAAATGGGGAGATATAATAGACTCTCTGAAATTAATTATATCTCTAAATCCCAAGCAACTTTTGCAGATTGGATATGTAAGGACACTTTTCACAGCTGCAGATGAAGAGTATTCTCTTAACAGCCTGAGTCTCTGGGAAATTCGGTAGGGATTTTGTGGGCTGTGATCCTTACTGTACCTTAATTTCCATTCTCCTCACTAGGGCTCTTATGTGGGGAAATTCAGATTTTTTTTTTTTTTTTTTTTTCAGTTCAAAACATGCAAGAACCAAATCCTCATCAGCCCCAGCAGATGTGATGGGCTGGTTATTATTGAAGATGATATATTTGGGATTTGTAATTAAAATTAAAGCTATTTGCTATAAAACATGTAGAATTTAATTCCTTTCATTAGATATCTTGGGCTAATTGTTGCATCCAGCAGGGAGCAAATGGCATTGTAATTGCTTGATATCTCATGCTGGTTTGATTAGAAGATGATAGGAATGGAAAAAAAAGAAAGATAACTCTGAGAAGGACTTTGTCTTTCTTTCGTTGATTTCTGCTTGGTGCCAAGCATTTCTAAAATAAAATAGAATTTTTCAAGATGACTTTCTGTCTTGTCTCAGTGAGAAGGCTGTGGGGTTGAGGAGTGAAAATGCTGTTTTTATTTGCCCCTGGAGAAGTGTTGAGACTCTTAGGTGGGCAACAGTGCTGTTTTAGGGCTGGGCATGGGTTGGGTCACGCAGCAGAGTTTTCACAATTATTTTTTCTATCTTTCTGCCAGAGAAATAGAGGCACAGAAAGGCAAAGTGGCAGATCTCATGCAACATAACGTAAGTGGCAAGGACAAAGACTGATCCCAAAAAGCCTTCCTTTTCTTCTAAGATAAGCAGTTCCAAAATTACTGAGGTGAAGTTTGGAAAGGTGATGGAGATGTGAAATACTAGTGAGTCACAGCAAAGTACTGCCACTCCTAGGTTTTAGCTAATAAATTATAATCCTCATTCTTATATACAGTGAACACTAGGTGGAAAAAGCCTGTTATAGGTGGTGTTTGAAAAGGCAGGGATGCCATCCAGAGGATCCTGGACAGGCTGGAGAGGTGGGCCCAGGCCAACCTCATGAAATTCAACAAGGCCAAGTGCAAGGTCCTGCACCTGGGTTGGCACAATCCCAAGCACAAATACAGGCTGGGTAGTGAGCAGCTGGAGAGCAGCTCTGAGGAAAAGGATCTGGGAGTCTGGGTGGATGAGAAGCTCAACATGAGCCGGCAGAGTGTGTGAGCAGCCCAGACAGCAACTGTGTCCTGGGCTGCATTAAGAGAAGCATTGCCAGCAGGGCAAGGGAGGGGATTCTCCCCCCTTACTCTGCTCTTGTCAGAACCCACCTGGAGTACTATGTGTAGTTCTGGAGGTCCCAGCACAAGAAGGACATGGAACTGTTGGAGAGAGTCCAGTGGAGGGCCACAAAGATGATCAGAGGGCTGGAGCACCTCTGCTATGAGGACAGGCTGAAAGAATTTGGACTTTTCAGCCTGGAGAAGAGAAGGCTTTGAGGAGACCTTATAGTAGCTTTCCAGTATCTGAAGGGGGCCTATAGGAAGGCTGGAGAGGGAACTATTTACAAGGTCTTGTAATGACAGGATGAGGGTAATGGATTTAAACTGGAAGAGGGGAGATTTAAACGGGATGTTAGCAGGAAGTTATTTCTAGTGAGGGTGGTGAGACGCTGGAATGGATTGCCCAGGGAGGTTGTGGCTGCTCCCTCCCTGGATGTGTTCAAGGCCAGGTTGGATGAGGCCTTGAGTGCCTATGGCAGGGGGGTGGGGCTGGATGATCTTTGAGGTCCCTTCCAACCTAAACCATTCTATGATTCTATGACTCTATAAGTAGTGGAATGTGTAAGTCTATGCATGGGAAAACCAATTTCTGCATACGGCAGGCAGCTTCCTAAAGGCATCCATGCAGTGTCTATGCCAGCCTCTCTGCAAATGTCTCACACAGTGCATGGCACCAAATCAGTTCTAATCCCAGGGCTAACAGAGCTAACCAGCAAAAAGCTTCTGGGAGGAGAAACACTGCAGTGTGTCATAACATTAATAGATGAGGGGCAAGCAACTGATGTCATTTATCTGGAGCTGAGCAAAGCCTTTTACACTGTCCCACACCACATCCTGGTCTCCAAGCTGGTAAAACATGGTTTTGATGGGCGGACCACCAGATGGATAAAGAACTGGCTTGATGGCTGTACCCAAAGTGTGACTGCCAATGGCTCCATGTCTGAGGGGAGACCAGTAACAAGTGGAGTCCCTCAGGGATCAGTCCTGGGACCAGTTTTGTTCAGCATCTTTGTGGGCAACATGGACAAAGGCATTGAGTGCAGCCTCAGCAAGTTTGCTGATGACACCAAGCTGTGTGGTACAGCAGACACACTGGAGGGCAGGGATGGCATCCAGAGGGACCTGGACAGGCTGGAGAGGTGGGCACAAACCAACCTCAGGAGGTTCAACAAGGCCAAGTGCAGGGTCCTGCATCTGGGTTGAGGCAATCCTAAGCACAAATACAGGCTGGGCGGTGACTGGCTGGAGAGTATCCCTGTGGAGAGGGACTTGGGGGTGCTGGTGGATGAGAAGCTCAACATGAGTCAGCAGTGTGCACTTGCAGCCCAGAAAGCCAACCAGATCCTGGGCTGCATCAGGAGAAGTGTGGCCAGCAGGTCGAGGGAGGTGATTCTCCCTCTCTACTCTGCCCTGGTGAGACCCCACCTGGAGTACTGTGTCCAATGCTGGAGCCCCTGGGACAAGAGGGATGTGGACATGCTGGAACGTGTCCAGAGAAGGGCCATGAGGATGATCAGAGGGCTGGAGCAACTCTGCTGTGAGGACAGACTGAAAGATTTGGGGCTGTTGCGTTTAGAGAAGAGCAGGCTCCAAGGTGACCTTATTGTGGCCTTCCAGTATCTGAAGGGGGCCTACAGAAAAGCTGGGGAGGGACATTTTAGGCTATCAGGTAGTGAGAGGACTAGGGGGAATGGAGCAAAGATGGAGGTGGGGAGATTGAGATTGGATGTGAGAAGGAAGTTCTTCACCATGAGAGTGGTAAGACCCTAGAACGGGTTGCCCAGGGGGGTGGTTGGGGCCACTTCCCTGGAGGTGTTTAAGGCAAGGCTGGATGAGGCTTTGTTCATCCTGATCTTGGGTAGGGTGTCCCTGGGCATGGCAGGAAGGTTGGAACTTGATGATCCTTGTGGTCCCTTCCAACACTGATTGATTCTCTTCTATGATCATGCCTCTTGTGTGGACTCTTAGAGACATGGGAACAGAGCATAGAAAGAGTTAATAATAGGCAAGAAAATAGATGGAAAACTCTGGGGAAAAGAAAATTTATAATGAGTGAGCTCTAGAGTGGAAATAAGGAATTCAGTATTAAGAAATATAAAAAGTAATTTCTACCTGTGAAATATAGTTTGGAGGGAGCATGAGAAACAGCATAAAGCAGATCGCAAAGCTGTCCTAGGCTCCCTGTAACTTGCACAAGACAAAGAATCACAGTCAGGCACCTGGTGGTTTAGGCTGCAGGCATCCAGGGTGCTTCAGAACATTGATGTTTGTAAAGGGAAGAGGAGAGGTGAGTAGAGAGGGCTTACAGAGTTCAGCCTTTTCATGGGAATCTGAAGACCAACCACAGATGGAAATCTTCCCATGGTAAAGACAAAGGCATGGAAGTTAGCTTTGTCTGTGTTGGAGCCTAATATGTTACGATTATTAATATCAGATTACAAATTATTAATAATATTTTATGAATATTATTTTAAATTATTATTAACAATAAAACTTTCGGGGGAAATTCCCTGAAGATCTTTGGTGTTTGGTCAATAACAGGCTATTACACAAAGGTTATTTATAAACACAGAATCAAAAGCTTAAACAGTTTAAACAGTCAGAACTTGATAAACAGGAGAAATCCTAATCCCACCTATATTCACAGATGCAATAGATACACAGTGTCCCGAGGAAAGGTGGAAAAAGGGTTTTGCCTTGCCGCTGCTGTAGGCTGCAATGCATGCTGCAAACACGTGGCTGCTGTGAAAGAGGTGCAAATAGACTTTTGGTCCAGGTGAGAAGCAGCAGGAAAGAAGACAACGGCTCTAAATCACTCTTCCTTAAATAGACTATTTTGAAGGGTGAAATTGGGCAATGGGCATTAGTGTCCATTGTTTTGGCCAATGAATTTAAAGTTCTGCGTCTAGGTGTCCACCCTAACCCTTGAGGGACAGCACAAGACACCTGACTTGATCATGTGCTACCGGGCTTTCTTCAGACCAAAACCTCATTGCCTGCTCAATCCTGCCACTCCTGGAACCTTGCTACAGGAACAGGAGAACAGGGGTCCGAGCTGATTTGGGCAGGATTTTTACCCTACCAGGACATCATAGCACTTGGGAGATATTGCTGTGAAAAAGTGAAAATAACAGACTCTACAGTGAGATCTTCCTCTTCTTTCATTCTTTAACAGGAGACTTCTACGGCTGTTTCAAAGCTCAACTGGCCACCCTCATGAAACTCATCAGTGTGCAAGCAAAAGCCCATACAGGAAGCTTCCACCCTAACAATGAATCTTTTATTAAGAGGCTGGATGCTCATGGCCCCAGTCACAGTACCAGAGGCATGTCACACCTCAGCCTTTTAAAGAGGTTTTTATGGTACTTGCTGCTTCAGATCCTGAGCACCTCGTAATCTTTATTAACATCCTTCCCCCAGCATTACTGTAAGATAAGAAAATTTCTCGATTTTTATGTGAGGAATAGAGGCTGATTCACAGAACTCCCTCAGGTACCACAGATGCCTTCTGACCCTACGCAGACGCTTATGTACCCCTGCAGGCATCCAAGTTTCACAATTAGGTAGGCCATCTCAAGTGCTGGGAGTTAACAAAGTCTGTAGGGATGAAATCAGCTCTGCAAAGGCTCAAAAGTACTGATATTTAACCAGAAAACAGTCCTAGTGGCAAGACCACAGTGACTGCCTAGAGCATGTTGATCCCCAAGGGAGCTGGGATAAAGCTGTTGTGGCAGGGATGTACTGAAACTCGGCTGCACCCTGCAAGCAGGAGCTGTAGCAGGGGACATGAGTCTGGCATAAGGTGAAAGCAAGGTCTGGGAATGAGTCTCTTTTGCCCCACCACTTTTTTTGAAACTGGAATTAGCAACAGGCTTTAGAAACTTTGTGAGTGGGGAGATTTTCTTTTGGGTCTTGGAATATTTAATGCAGTTACTACTTCTCCTGCCCTCCTTTTTATTTTACAAAGATGTTTGCCACCAGGATTTTCCAGCCCTTCCTACATGGTGACAGTCTCTTATTGGAGGTTTTTTCCCAACTGTGCTTCCATCAATGACTGACTTTTGCTAATACAGATACACAGGCACCTTCCGTGCTTCCTAAATTAGCTTTTTAAAATAATCTCCCCCTCTCCTTAAGTATGTGTGACATTTAAGCCCCAAACCCAAACCTATCCGCACCAGGCTATATTAAGCCCATCTAAGCAAGATTTTTTCTAGTGAACAGAAGGGGGAAAAGTCTCTATGGCTGTTGTACTGTCATCTTTCCTATTCAATTTAATTAGTTCTGTGGAGCTTCTTGACTATAATTTATTCTTCCCTCCCTTTCCTTGTTATATGTGTTAATTATTTTCATGCAGCTCACACAGGGCTCACAGATGAAGCACAGATCTGGGCGAACATCTCTGCCTGCAGCAGGCATTCACCCCAGGGAAGTGAGGCTGTGAGGAGATATGGGAGGAGAAAATTGTGTATGATAAATGGAAAGTTTGGCAGACTGGAAGGAGAGAACAGAGTGGTGGGAATCTACTGACAGTCTAGTTCTTCTCTTAGTCTCTGCTTACAAATACAGAGGTTGATGAACAATGGCTTTATGGAACCAGCTCCTACTGCTAGCTTAAAGGTCAACCCTGGGTCAGCCACTTTGAGATTTTGGGTTGGAGCGCACAGACACTGTAAGACAAAAAGAACTACAGCTCTAATTTAAAAGGTTTTGAGGGTTGCATACAAGGTGTGCTGAAGCAGTGCCTGGGTGCAGGCTGTTGTGGAAGGGAGCAGTGTGGTGCTGGCCCATGGGGCAAGGGTCACTGCCAAAGAGAGTGAGTAGGATGAAATCAGCTAGAGGTTGAAGACTGATGCTCCTGTCACTGCCATCGAGGCTGCTGGAGCAATAACACCCCTCCTTCAAAAACCAGGGACTGTGGTGAAAGCTGCAGAAACCAGTTCTGTGTATTTGTTAGATAGAGATACATGAAGTGAAAAGCTGGTGGTTTCCCACCCGTGTCTAAAATTACTGCCGTCATCAATCAGGACTTTCGTTTCCCAAAGAATTCTCTGTTGCTTTGGAAGGGGAGGTGTGGTGCTACTGCCTGACCTTGAAATGGGGCCAGCAGTGACCACAGGCTGCAGTTTCAAGGTTGTCCTACTGCTCCTTTTGTTGTGAGGAAGAAAGAAAAAAAAAAAAATATTGGCTGACAGAAGAACAGATTTCCTCTTTCCACTTCACTGCAAAACCTAAGCTCATCTCCACCTTTCTCTTTCCATTTATTTGCTTACATGGACATAGATGAATTCAGAGCAGCACCCTCCTTTTCTCAATGGTCGATCTCTGGTTTGATGAGATGAGGAAGAGGGCTGCTTACTGCTCTGCTGTGCATCCAAATGAAGACACTAGCAATCTAGTTCTGCATGATAAGCATAAAAATTGGTCATTTTATGCTAGATCATCTCCCGTTGTGCATGGTAAAATGGTTTTGCATATTTGTATGACAGAGGCCGAACCACTTAAACACAGTCTGGTGGCATATTTTGGTATCTCTCTAATCAATGATATCACTGATTACCAGCAGACTATTCTGTAGCTAGTAGTTACTTCTAAATTTATAGCAGAGCAATAGTTTGTGGGAGCAGTTACATCTTGATTTTGTTATTAATCCATCTGTACAGCTGTGTTCTCCTCCCATGGAAAATGTCAGATATGGGAATTTGTAGAGTGGACAGAGGAAATACTATATCTCGAAGGCACAGACTGTTGGCTAAATAAACCCCCCTCAGGAAAGCATTCAGAGAAATGGGAGCCTGGGGAGAGGAAAGGGGAAATCTTATTCTAAACACAAAGAGGGAATTCAGTTTAAATATCTCAGCCAGTGAAGTAGAGACTTTTAGCATATGACATGAGCAAATGTCATATGTTTTGAAATGTCACATATTTTGAGTGCTTTGTTTACTGCATAATTTAAAGGAAGATTTTTTTTGTCGCCCTTTGGTATATAATTGAATTTTTATAGTGTTGTTAATAAAAATATACATCAAATGTGACAATTGTTATTCTTCAATGCATTTTTATATTATCTCAGACTGAGAAAGAGATGAGAAAACATTAAGGATGACTCTAAAGATGTATTCTGGAACAATTTCCATGATTTAGTATTTCTTAAAAGTAGTTAAGTAGTCAGATGTTTTCTCTACTTCTGGGCTTTCAGAAAGAGCTGACACATTTTAACAGTCATAAAAGAGGGGCCAATCCTGTAGTCACTTCCAGGTAAAAATTCCATTTGTTTCCATGGGAGTTTTGTCAGGGTAAGGAAGACAGCTGCTTCAAGATGCATAAATGTACGTAAAAAATGTCAGTTCCAGTATGTCATTTGTTTGAGTGTTGAAAACAGCATTATCCTTTCATGTCCCATACAGTGAGGCAGTAAATCATTTTAAAAAGGTTTGGAGATAAAGAAAAATACATTTGACCCTTTGTGCTTGATCCTAGCCCTGCACTTATGTCACTGCCCTGGTTTCTAGGGAATATATTACAGAACAGAGCCACAGAATTTAGCTGTGTCCATGGGTGGAACAACAGCGACAATGTCCACAACTTGCCTTTATACTTCATGGGATATAAACTGATGGAATTAAAAAAAGAAAAGAAGTCTATTTTATTAATGTAAAAAACCATGTGTCATTGGATTTATTTGGGACAGCAGTTTCCAGCTGAAACTTTTCTTAAAAGTATATTTATCCTTTGAAGAAGAAATGGCATTATTTCTAGAATGGACAAAATGATGACTTAAATATGCTTTCTGATAATGGAACCACTGTTAATGAACAGTAATTTTCTGGTTACCTCTGGAGGAATTAAGCTCATGGATTATATAATACATCTGTGAAAGCTTATCTGATTGCCCAGTAATTGTGACCTCATTGTGGATTGTGCAATTAAGCATTAAGCTACTATTTGGCACCACAGTTAATTGTGTTTTACTTTTCTGATACGCTTGTTGACAATAAGGAAGAAAATTACGGGTAACAGCAGAGGAATGGGAGGGACAGTGCTATCTAAGCACTGTCCCCACACAGCTCTGCAGGTGCCCTTCTCCAGCATGGAGGATATAATTAAGCAGGCAAAGAGCTAATAATGGTGTGGACATTGTCACATCCAGCATGAAAGCTTTTTAGCCAGACATCAAAATCGCTTTGCTTTTAAACCAATGTATTATACTGAAAGAGGTAGATGAGTTGAACATGCAAGGGGCAAATCTGAGGATATGTCATTTGGATATTTTCCTGCACCAAATCATAGCTTTCCAAATATAAGTGGTTCATTTGGAACATGCAAAGCAGCAACATTTTAGAAGGCCTTTTGTGAAAATTGTGTCCATTTAGATGTTAGTGAAGTTGAAGGTAGATTTTGAAGACACAATAAGAGAGATGAGATCAAGATAAGTAGAAAAACAATTTTTACAGGAGAGGATAAAAGAGCAAGGTCAGCTCTTCTGACCTTGCAACCAATGTGACAAAACCTTCAGGTGGCCAAGAGCTAGAAGATGATTACCTTGTACCTCAGAGACAACAAGGATTTTGGTTCATGGACAGGAATGTGTATGATCAAAATATTAATTGCAAAGTGGGAATTTGTGGGTAGCTCTCCTGTAGGAAAACTCATGGTAGAAACTTTTTTGACCAAGTGGATTTCATTGTCCTGCATGCTAAGGGCTTGCGTTGTGCTTTACTCCGTGAACACGTAATGCCTCCTGTTTGCTGAATAACATGCCTGATCCTGAAAGCCAGCTGAAGAGCTACAGGTCTTCACACACTAATGCGTAAGAACTAGAATGCAAAGAAAGAACTATTTTTTTTTTTCTTTTATGCTGAGAGAAGCAAGAAACTTAAACATCAGCTGTTACTGATTTCAATAACGTAAGGTAAGTAAGTATGAAAGGCTTTTTATTGTGTTGCAGTCATCCCTTCTCAATTAAACATACCTCCTCACGGACCTCCACTTCTTTGGACTCTGACATCTTTGGAGTAGTACATCGACAGTAAGCCCTTTTCCATCATGATATATTATACTCATATATCTTCCATGTGAGCTTTCTTTCTAATGATCTATTAGTGAAATGAATCATTTGAGTGAGGATGATGATGGTGATGATATACTACTCTATGGATGATGCCATCTAAAAGAAAGAAAAGGTCAGACAACAAATTCAATAGAGTTATTGGATAAAAGTCAGGTAACACATCATCTCTGAGGTCGCTTTCTTAGTGCCAAAGAGGATTGCTGATACAAGCAATGCATTCCAGAGGATGTTTCTTTTATGACTGTGCCTGAACTAACCCCTGAACTTCAAGGAAAAGCAGTACTTTATATCACCTGAATTAAGAGAATATAAAAATAATATTGTATTTGAGACTATGAATATGAGAGCTTCAGCATCAAATCCCTTGGTAGCATATGCACTCTGTCCTTCTAGCTCTGCTTGTGTCTTCTGGGAGCATGTACACATGCACATATCTCTGTGTAGGTTAGTTCCAAATAATGTGCATCTCTGTGGAACCCAAACACTTGGTTCACTCCAATCATACAAGAAGCTAGTAAATGGGCTTTTTTTTTTTTTGTTTTTTTTGTGGGTTGAAGTTACCAGTGATTATAGAATAGCACCTAAACAATTCTTACTTTATTTCAATTGTTTCCTTCATGAAGCCTGAAAATGTATTTTAAATATCATTCCCTCTCCCTTGTTTGCAGAGCACTCAAAAGCCCTGCTATCCTTCAGGCTGAATAAAAAGTATTCAGTGTGCCTTAGAGGGAATTTAAAAAAAAGGTTTTGTTTTTTTTTTTTCTCTTCTCCTCTCATGTCTCTTAAAGTCCTACAACTTTGCTGTGGAAGGGCACTGAGAGTCACATATAAAAATCTGCAGAGCTGCATCCCAAAATAGCTTAATTGTTTAATGCCTACTGAAATGTAAATGAAGCTGATGAGAGTGTTAATAGATTAATCTGTCTATCCAAGGTCAACATACTGAGGAAGGGGCAATTTGCTGTGGGGGAGGGGTCTTCAATTGAATATTCTCTATTTTGAGGAAAAGACTGCAGGCTGGCTTATCCTTTCAAGATCCCATATTTGCATTTGTTAATAATGATGAACGGTTTTGTAGTGGTGAGATGTGACACCTGACTGCTTGATCTTGCCATTTCACACATGAGAATGACATGTAATGCAGCTGCCTAAGCAGTGGGAATGTGACCTGGCACTGGCCTTGAAAAATCAGAAAGGATGTTTGTGAAGCCAAGGATGGACATTTCAAGATGCTGGGAGTAAGTTGGCACCAGTGGCTAAAGCCTGAACATTCCCTTTCCTGCAGAATGTAGGGTACAGTATCAGTTCTATCATCATGAGAGAGGTCAAACCGCTCCCAGATGGAATCTGTGTATAGGCTGTAGAGTATTGGAATAAATTCAAAACACGATGAATACACTCTATCTGCTCCACCAGGACCTTTCAGACTTTTTCCTTCTATCACTGACACAAAAAGACTGATTACTACTAGGAAAATTGCACAGTGGAAATCTTAGCACCGCTGAGTTTCTCCCTCCTTTGAGGTCATTCTTTGTAATGAAGTGGTGAGTAGCTTTTACAGGGAGGGTAGAGGAGGATTCATACTGCCTTCAGCTAGCTTTCTGAAAAATACAATGCGCTGACAGCTGGGAGCAAATGTTTTGAATCTTCTAATGTTTGTCTTCTAGTCAGAGGTAGTATGCAGAGCACTGAATGGGAATTATCAGATACTGAGTACAACTTAAGGAGTAAGAATCTAAACAAATAAAAGTACAGAAATTTACCATGCACCAAATAATTCCAACAGCAAAAAAACCCAACAAACCAATTTATAAGATTCTTTCACCATTCCTACCCAATTCATGTTATTCTCTTTTGTTTCAAGAAACTTATGTTGAGGAGTGCCGCCATTTCTTAATTTGAAGGTGTTTAAATTAACTTAAAGTGCTTCAGTATTATTAAATCTTCTCTGACTTGAGTTAGGGTGCCTAACATGACAGAAAAATGAGAAGTTTGAAGGCTTCCTTGTTTTTAAAAGCTTGAGCAAATTTCTCGTAATGGGATGTCAAAAGTGGATTGAAAATTATACAATGACACTTCATGATAATATTTTCAGCGATTTCAGGCTTGATTTGGTTAAAATAAAAATGAGAACAAATTCAGCAGTTAGAGGTATGTGTCCATAAATCACAGAGTTAGCCATAGAAAGGATGGATCTAAACGTCTTCAACAGCTAAAGCTGTTTAAATGCAACTGCAAAGTAAGTGCTGTAAATATAAGTATGTATGTGTATTTAGACAAAAGACCCTATACACAGACAAGCACTTCTGAGTATGTCTGTAATTATCTGAGATGTGGATATATTATCAATCCTACCTCTGTTTCACTACCTGTTTTTTAGAACAGATAGCATACTGCTGACTGATAATTTAAAAGATACAAACACATATTCCCCTACTACATATTCATAAAAATATGTTATAGCAAGGCAAAGGCTCGTACTTATCAGAGAAATCTTTCAGTACAAAGAATTAGCACCTCAGTATGAAATATTTGTAAATAAATTATAGTTTCTCAGCATTGTAAGTGGACATCAAGATAACACGAGGAAAATCCAGGTACCTACTGTCTTCTTCATTGCTTCCAAATAATACCTGATAGAGCTTAATAATAAATGACAGATATTTTCCTACCAAGCTTGTTTTCATGTCCATTCCTCCCTTTGCTTTCCCTGTAACCTCTCCAGTCTATTCTGCTGATTCCCTGCTTAGCCTGGACTCAACTGTGCTTCAACAGTGAACCTCTTCACACTAGTACCAGTGTCCCCCCATCGCAGAGTCGAGACCTGAAATATGAACTTGTGACGGGATAAGGCTTAATTAGGCTCGATATCCCATGGAACGAAGGGGTCCTAGTGTCCCCCCCGAGGTTCTTTTGGGTTCCGGTCAGCAGAAACACACGCACGTGTTGCTCCAACATCAGGTGCAACAATTTAACAATCAGAACTTGGGAAACAGAGAGGTTACATTAAAAAATAGATCCCGACCACGCCTACAAAATACCGTGGGACGCGAGGGGGAAAACGCGCTCCTTCCCGGACTCGAGGTGGGGGGAAGAAGGGAAAAAACTGACTTAGCCCGGAATAGGGAAATAGGGAGAGAGAGAAAGAGAAGGGGGTCAGTCTTGCCCCTTCTCTGTGTCCGTTGCTATGCTTCGCTGCCTGCTGCCGTGCACGTGGCTGGGCTCCTCACTGCCACNTGGACCTTGGACGGTAGGGGGAGGAGAGAGCCCAGGGATTGGACCAATTCTAGGGACAGAACTCATTCTACCTGCAGCCCAATGTTACGATATGCCAATCTTTCTCTTAAAAACAAACAAACAAACAATTAAATAAATAAATGAGAAATGTCATCTTGCCACTAGTGGTATTTGCAGCATTTTGCAACTGTGTTCACTTTGAAGTGAGCAGTTAGTGATTTTCAAATCAGCTAGGTGAAGTGGAAAAATAATGATGGATTCAGTAGTTTTTTGCCTCTTTGGGGCTGGAATTTTCCTTATATCTGTGTGCATGGTGAACATGTACTGACTGCCACGGGTGAAAAACAGATTCCAGTGTAAGTCTTGCTGGAAGAAAAAAAATCTGGATCACAAACTAATAAAATACCTAATATCTCATAAACATTCTTTACTTAAATCAATGAATAGTAGGATATAGAAGCAGCTCTTAATTGGAAGATCCAGAGGTTCTAAACCAATGTTGATTTGTTGTTTTTTTTTTCTCCTAATTTTAAAAAATATGTCTTTCAAGACAGAATAATATAGGTCAATCGCACACTTAAAAGTCTTCAAGAACTAGAATTCTTAGTAGTTTGAGCAAGAGCTATTAGCCAATTCACCAAGTCATGCTCTTTCAAAGTTTGGCTTCTTTTTGGGCAAGGAGTATAAATCTAAAACTCCCAACTCCATGGCTTGCATAAAATAGATACTCAGCTCGTCCAAGGTATGTATTGATTTGGTCAAAAAGAAGGAGAGCCTGAGGGTTACAAGACCTTTCTTTATCTTCCTTTCTTCAGGAAATGATGTTCATGATACTATGTGTGTCTGTCTTCCACATAGATTCTATTACCCAATTTTAGCCAGATTTCAGCTGGTGTGCAAGATGTTTTAAAGACTGGTCTGGTAAGTTTTGTGAAAATGAGAAATGGAGTTCAGATGCAATGACAAGGATGCCACGCACCATTTGCTCACACCAGCAGAGGATTCTCCAGAACTCTTGGGGCATGTTTTCTATGTGCCCATCTATTAGGATCTTGAATACAGACCTTGTTTGACTCTTAGGCTTGGTCTATAGCTCAAGCTAAGTTTTCATCTTGTGCAGTTCTAGGCACTAGTGAATAAGAGAACTTGACTTCTTGGGGTGACAAATTTCCTTTTTATAATCCAGGAAAGAAATTCTGTTTTCCTGGGCTAAGTTCTTTGGGAAAAAAAAATCAAAATTTTTCAACTACAATATTAGACCTAAGGAACTCCATCCTGACTGAAGTTAAGGTAAGTTCTAGTAAGCTGACCTGCTAAAAGTGACTCAGAAAATATTCTGTCTCCTCAGACCCCTATCTCAACACCTTCTCAAAGCAGAAAGGCAACTCAGGACCTTTTTACCTGGGTGCAGATAACTGTACGGCAGAAGACATTTTTCCAGCTCTAGCAAAAATTAAAAATTAAACAAATTACCACAACTCTCCTTCTTCGCTGTCCCTGCTTTCCCATTATTTTTACTTTCCAGCATGTAGATTAATTGAATCCCAAGCTCTCTCTGGAAAGTAATGTCTTCACCCAAACTATTTCTACTTGTCAACCATCAAGTCATGAACTGCTGAAGAGAGAAAAATGTATGCAGAGGACAGACAAAAATTATATAAAGCAGTGGAATTGGCTTTCAAAAGTCATTTAAAGGCAGCAGACAGTGAAGGAAAGGTGTGGGAGGTGGTGGTGAAGTGTAGCTTTTGGAGGTTAATAATAATCACAGTTTCCTACTGCAAACTTCCTCCTACAGCTTCTGTCATTAAATAGGAAACCAAGCAAAAAAAACTTTTGATGTTGCCTTTATCTGCACATGATGGATTTCCTTTCTTCCACACCATTGTGTTGAGGGGAATTGTTGTCCTGACTGGATTTGCTGGTGGGAAAGGCAATGGGAAGAGAGCAGCAAGAGCTCAGTCCACACTGGAGCACCTAGCTTGTTGCGTACTGGAGTGGAGGGCAGAAGTACACGTGTAATTAGCATGATCATAATTTTCAAGCAAGTGATTAATATATATGAATTCACAAAACAGGGCCCTGGACTGCACAAGCAACAGTAAATATCATAACAGATTTATTAGTGGAGCATGAAGCATTTATTTTTTTTAGATGACAGGACAGATGATGACTGTGTTATGCTAGCAGGCAGGATGAATCTTATTTGAAAGTGCCTCGTAGGTGATGGTTAGATATGACAGGAAGATGAATTAGGATCTTTGAGCATCAAAAAGGTGTGATAGACCCTGGGAATTGAAAACTAAACATTAGTGGTATCCTTCAGAATGCAGCTGAGTTTCCTGTTTGTAAGTCAAGGCACAACCTTGATAATTGTGCCCTGGTGACATTGGCAGGGTTGGAGCTGCCCTGTCATACTCTAGCAGAGCTGCTTACCAGAATAAATCTTTAGTGCTTCAAATTAGAGCTGCAGTTATCAAGAGGCTGAGTGAAACTCGTGTTCTCCAGAGATCTGAACTTTGTCTAACAACTTTCTTGAAGGAGTTTTGAGCCAGTGACAGCTTCCTTTTCTACTGCTCATTAAACACATTACGTCCCAAATATACCAAAAAGCTGGACTAGGGAATCTTCATACAAAAAGCTGATTGACAAGGACAATTGAATAGGATTTGACTCCTAACTGCAGCCTAAGCAGGGCTAATGGAGTAAGTAATTGGACAATATGTAACTTGAACAATCAAGATCTTCAGAGTTACTGGTGCTAAATTACACCATGTCAGCTCTTGAAAGGGAAAGGCCATGGAGTACAATTGAATAGGACTTCTTCTCAGCCATTAGCTGCCCAGCGGGAGACAATGGCATCTTTATCTTTTTTGTTTATTTATCATCTTCTAGGTTTTGACATTATGAGCTGACACTTTTTTTGATACAAACATATTTCAGATGACAGCTCTTTCTACTTTTCACTCTGTTACCACATTTAAATACATGTCCTGAGAGCAGAGCAGTATGTGAATGAGTTTCACATCTTCTTTAAAATGTATATGCAACTGGATCTAAACTGTGCTTGAGATGGCAGCTGGTTTGACTTATATCCTAGGAAAGTGTCTCCTATGAAAATTCACTGTATACATCAAGATCATCTACCTTTCACACTCAAATCATTTGAACTCAGTCATGTCTGGAGAAATTGTAATGGTCTTCAAACATGAAGCTGTGTACCAAGAAGTGCTTTTTCTTTTTTTTTCTCCTAAGCATGATGTAAACTGTGCTGCTTTTTTTTTTTTTTTTTCTTTTTTTTAATCTGCAAAATCTAAAAGTGAAATAATCTCAAAACTGAGAATGGATCTCTTCTCTATTTTGGGTGGGAGAGGAGGGAGGGATGTTTAACATTGCATGTAGTTATTTTATTCTGTACTGGCCTAATTCATAATGCTGTTTATGCTTGCTTCCATTTGATTGAATAATAACTTATATCCCAGAAGTTATTATAGCATATAAGTTATAAATAAATAGTATATGTTATATACTATAGCTAGGCATATAAAATTTGTCTGCCCAGTTAAGATCACAAGTCACTCATTTCCAGCTCTAAAGTGTCTGTGTCTTCATCTTAACATTGATCTGAGCTTCATGATTAATATTTTTGTTACTGGGGGACCTGAGGAGATTATGAGAGGTCTTCAGGACTTTAGTAGATTGCCTATCCCTTACTGATACTGAGCAGTGCCTGCACGGGCTGCAATTAAGTTGAAAGCCCTCAAGATTTATCCAATTTTAATTTTCAGTTTGATTGACTCCAGCTACAAACACTGACAGTCTAGTGGGAGGAAAAAATATAAGTAAATGGTAAGAAATATCTGTGTTCCAAATTAAGGATGGGACTGAGGTTTGGTTTCTACAAGCCTATGATGATAAAAAAAAAAATCAATTTCTCTTCTATCCCATACTTCTCACTTTTCTAAACTATGTTTGAATTAATTGGTTCTCCAATCAAAGATCAGAGAGACAAAGCACTAAGCTTCACCATGTCATGAATGCTACCTTGGAAAAGTAGCAGCTCCGTTGGCACACTGCAGGGAGTCATCCATGCTTGCTATCCCTATCTGTCTGGGCAGACCACTTCAAGGATATCCGAGCAGAGATGAAGTTTTCCCAAGGAAAACCTTTGCAACAGCAGACAATACTTCCCTCCTTTCAGAAAACCTGAAATTTCTGCCACATAAGAGCAATGTTTCGGGCTTTTATTATGACACCTGTGGCCTGATTCTCTTGCTCTGCACCACCACGACCTTTACTTCTCCCCTGCTGTGGATTTAAGGCATGAGGCTCTCATGCTCTAATCCTTGTCCAACATTTCGTATTCAAGCCAAAGTTTGTAGGGAGAGAGAATTTATTTTAAAATTAGAAGAGCTGGCAGAATTGCAAGAAATGAAATGAACTTTTAGTCTTCACTTCTCTCTAGGGTGTCTGTCATTGTGAATAATGCTTATGAGTTCATGTGGTTTAATTCATCCTTCTTCACAATGGATATAATCCTAATTTTAGTTATTTCGTCAGTATGATGTAGCATCATTTCATGTGCTTTTGGACAGTATTTAAACAATTGGTTGAAAGGGCACTTATGGTTGTAATGGATTTTTTTATATTTGTTATATAGTGCAGGATGTTCAGCGCTAGCTGAATTTCCTTTTGTGCTTGGCACAATGTATTCACTTTTCATTCACACATACTGTGAAAATCAGGACTAGAAGTTACATGTTTGGCAACAAGTAGGTCTCAGAGGAGTTTGGATCATTGTGTAATGAGGAGGAAAAAGAGAATGAACCCTTAAAAAAGAATTTTACCAAATTCTTCCCATGGATATTGTGTTATTAGGGTAGCTAGTTAAACCAACATCTGAAATCCCAACAACCTGAGAAAGATCATTAAATTGCAAAGAGCAGGAAAAATGGCATACAGCACACAGACAATGTAAATTAAGACAGTGACTATAAATGCCAGCAGTCCCTAAAACATTAGGGACTAATTTCTAACAAACCACTAGCTGCATGGGGAATTGTCAAACATTATTAAGTATAATTTGCTACATCTGTTTTATTATTGAATTAATTTGGCATATATGCTATTTATGTTGTACAATTTATTAATTTCTACACTGTTTTTCTTTAAGCCCTACCTGATACTCAAACATAGTACAGCAGGTGGATTAGCATTTATTTTACTCTCAGGCAGGAATTCGGTTTGTGTGTTTGCATTCACACTTATGTGTGAAACACTTATCCTCTGCCTTCACCTTCCTCACACCTCCCACAAGCAGCTGCACACGGATGTTTCTGCATTACAATCAGAAGTCAGCCTGCAGCAAGTGCTCTTTCTACTGCCAAGTGCTCTCAATTCATGTATCAAGAATATGGTTTGCAGCCTCTGCAGCAATACTGTTACCATCAATATCATTATGCCATTAATATTTAAATGGAACCATGTTCTGAATCAGATTGGGGTTTTTCAAGCTAATATCCAAGGAGTAAGTGATAGCCTGTAAGCATTGATATCAGTCACATCAGCCAGCCAGTGCTGTAATCTTGATCAAAAATAATAATGTCATCCATAACACTGTAAAGATTTATTAGTTGTGACAGATCTATACATTAACAAATCACTGCATGGCCTTGAATACCAAGTAAACAGAGTTTGTCTCAATAGGAACAGTAAGACTTTTTGGGAACCCTATTAAGGAGTATTTCACACAGGAAAAATTTGCTCCAAAAATAATGGAGATATGTGTGATTTTTGTTTGTGTACGTGCACAAGTGATGGACAGCTGTCTGTTCACTCTCGCTCTTGTACAGTCAGGATGGGGGATGATCAAACCAGAATGGGCACTGCAAATATTTTTTGATGCAGTTCTACTTTGGATTTTGCAGTATTGAATCATAGAATGGTTTAGGTTGGAAGTGACATGAAAGACCATCCAGTTCCAATTTCCCACCACAGGCAGGAACACCTCCTATTAGAACAGGTCACTCAGGGCCTCATTCGACCCAGCCTTGAACAGTTCCAGGGAGGGAGCATCTACAACCTTCCTGGGCAACCTGTTACAGTGTTTCACCACCCCCACTGGAAAGAACTTCCTCCTAACATCTAGTTTAAATCTCCCTTCTTTCAGTTTAAACCTATTACTCCTCATCCTGTCATTACAAGACCTTGTAAATAGTCCCTCCCCAGTCTTCCTGTAGGCCCCTTTCAGTTATGGGAAGGTTACTATAAGGTCTCCTTGAAGTCTTTTCCAGGACGAAGAGCCCCAACTCTCAGCCTGTCCTCATAGCAGAGCTGCTCCAGCCCTTTGATCATCTTTGTGGCCCTTCTCTAGACTTGCTCCAACAATTCGATGTCCTTCTTGTGTTTGCGGCTCCAGAACTGTACACAATACTCCAAGTGGGGTCTGATGAGAGAAGAGTAAAGGAGAATCCACTCCCTTGCCCTGCTGGCCACACTGCTCTTGGTGTAACACAGTTGCTATCTGGGCTGCACACACGCACACTACCGGCTCATGTTGAGCTTCTCATCAATCAAATTACCTTGACTTTGTTATGATTTTGTCCTACTTTCCCTTCTACAAAACTGCAGGATTATGCACATTGAGTTGTTTTGAGAAGATATCACTGTTAGGATGACTTTTAAGCTTGATTTTACTCCACTACGACTGTTCAAAGCGTCTATTCCTATGACGGGCAGTAGGGTGATATTTCCTGACACTCATTGTGGAAGATTTTACTGGTTGAAAGTAAACCTATCAAGTCAAGAGTTTCCTTGTGTTGCTAAGGTTTTAACAAAAGCAGTTAAAATAATGAGAAATGCAGACTTAATGTTATCTGCTTGCTATTAGCTCTTTCTTTGTTGTTTCCATATAAGGTGGTTGAAAGGTCCTCAAAAGAGAAGACAAAAGTGTCTGTCATCTGAGGATTCCTGTCCCTGAGAGCAGTACTCTTAAGTCCAGTCACTTAAAATTCATGAGACAATCCATAAACATCAGAACATGAAAATAATAGTAACATGGATATTTTTAGCTTACTTCCTCATAGATCATATTATGAAGATTTTCTTCAAACCAGAAACATTTTAAAATGTCCAGAAACATTATGTGCATGTGTGGTGTTGAGGGATGTGGTTTAGTGGTGGATAGTGCTGATTTACAGATGGACTTGACGACCTAAAAGGTCTTTCCCAACCTGAATGATTCTATTATTCTATGACTCAGAAGTTCACAGAAGCATTCTCTCCAGAGTTTGTTTCCTATGGCAGGCAGAGCTTTAGTGTCTAGGGACTTTCTGTTCCTCTCTCCCTGAAGTCAGAGTCAGTATTGTTCTTATATCATAGCCTGCACCAGAGAGGAAATAGTTTTTTAGTCTCAGTATTTTCCCCCCTTCTTTCTCTACCACTATTCCCTACTTATTCTTGTCTCAGGAATAAGCACATAACTCCAGGATTTGTTTTACTTGTTTAATCACCTGTTAACAGAAGATCAAGAGTGTCCATGACCCAGGTGATTTTGGATACTTGTTCTCTCATAAATTTGATTACGCTAAGTAATCGTGGTGTCAGTAATGGCATATAATGATCTTGAGTGACAGCATGAAAGGTTGTGAAGGATACAGGTTGGGCCCAGATAAGTCTTCAGCCTAGTGTCTGTCTCCAGACTTTTTATTTCCTTTGTTCTCAGGGACTGCAGAAAGATCCCACGCTACTACTTGTTGCTCAAGCTGATTCTCTATTCCTTGCATCTGAACACTGTACCACAGATGTCTCCCCACTATTAATACAGTGTTTTGTCTTCATCCATTGATCTCTTCAATAGTCCCTCCAGGTCTTTACGCCTGTAGGTTTTCTTCTCTCCTTCCCTCAGCAGTATTGTCACATTACAGTTCCTCTGAATGCTAGTGCCAAAATGATCTTCATATTTCTTATTTTAGCCTCTTCTTCACTGATATTCTACTTTCAAGATCTTTTACAAAATATCCATGCATTACTGTCCCTTTTAGCTGATGACCCACAGACACTGACCTTGACTGCCCATTTGCCAAAGTTTCAAACAAGCTTCATACTCTTTTCTTTAAGCTTGAGATGAGATCACTGTGAACATGCACCAACCTTTACCTCTTTCCCATATCCTTTCTGTATCTGCTCCTGGCTGAAAGCCACTGTAATTCTAACAGTATATGATAATGCTGGAGGGCTAAGGGAGAACAGCAGGGTTTATCCTTGCACTTTCGTGGCCTTATTCACTAGGCCACTGACAGGATGTAGATGTCTCAAGAGCTACAAGTGAGAGAACAATGATTTTGCATGGTCTTTAGGAAGGATCAGCCTTTGCCAGGCTTTGGTGTGAAAGTAAAAAACTGAGGATATTCTATTGATCTCATTTATCAAAGGTTCAAAGTAAAAATTGTTCTTGTCTGATTTTACACTTCAGAGAGAAGCAGCAGCATTTCCTGTTTGCCACAATATCCTGTTTTGACTTTTAAAATATTGTAGAAGGTTTTCACCCAAGTAAAATATTTAGATATGAGTGAAACACAATGGAATACTCTCTTCATTAAAATTAAAAAAAAAATAGCTTAGCAAGATTTCTGAGATTTTGTTTTAGTCTTCAGCTGGGACAGAAGGAGAAGCATGCAATGCTCCAAGCTCTACAGACTGGGAGCTCTGCTTCCTGCCTAGAAGAAAGTTTCCTTATCAAGGTAGCTGAGGAAAAATCAAACAGCACCAGCATTTACTCTCATGGTGTTTTGACTCAAACTGACCAGGACTCTTCTTTCTGATCATCTTAGAAGATATAGTAGGATCAACTGAGCAGACTTTAAACTCACATCTTCTATTATAACATGTAATTTATGGAGCTGTAATGGCTGATATGTTAGGAAAACGTCTTTTAGAGTGCTCTACTTCATAGTTATAGAGCCCTTGATGTTATTGGAGGAATGCATCATAAACTATGAAGTGCACCCCTGAGGCAAAATTCAAATTTCTCCTTTTACACCTGGAGAAGTGAGACCAGAGTGGTAATAATCTGTATGGTTACTCAGTGATGAAGCTGAGGACTCATCCTGGACTTCTGCAGACACTTCAAGTACAGGGCTGCCTTTTCTACCTGACACAGTCTCTTCACATGGTTTGTAACATGTTTGTTACATTTTGCATACAGAGATTGATAACTGCTAAGTTACCACCTGTAGTGGGATGATATGAGAATACAGAGGAGGGATGGATATCTTCAGCAGTTTTTCTGTGTACCAACAGTATTAACTATGTATTAAAGTGTATAAAGGGAAGAGAAATTGCATTTACATGTACTTCTGATGGAGAGAGGGAGCTTTTCCCAGAGTATTTCCCAAGACTCAGGGATATTAGGAGCAATGACCAGGGAAATTGTGAAATGGGACCAAGACAGCAATTTAATCCAAATATTGGGACCATACAGAAATAATGCTAAGGAAATGTGATATACTTTGATAGAAAATACCTATGAGGATGTCAGCAAGAATGCTGAACCAGACTGTTCACATCAGCATGTGGTGGGAGAGTGACAGTCAGTGGGTATAAGCTGAAACAGTAATTCAAACTGGATATGAGAATAAATTTTTGAGGACAGTGAAATACAGCAATAGGTTACCTGTACAGGCTGTGCTGTCCCCCAGCCTTGTAGATTTTTGAGATGTGGTTAGATAATGCCCTGGGCAACCTGGTCTCTCTTAAGAACTGATCCTACTGTGAGGAGCAGAATCCTCAACTGTCCTACGATTCTAAACATCAACCTAGGATGCAGAAGCCTGTTCCCAATAAGAAAAAGAGAAAATACCAGGAATTATTCATCAGCTTTACAATAGAGCAAACATGCAAGTAAAGAAACCAGGACTTTTTCTTTGCTGAGTGGCTTCTCAATGTTACCAGCTAATATTTATTTTCCCACCTCACCAACTTCAGGCCAAAGAAAGCCTTTATCCTTCTCTTTGTCTCTCCCTTTCCCCTCCCAAACTTTATGTAAGGCCAAGAGTGCTGGACAAGGGGTCTCTTCTGAATTAGAAGAGGGCATTCAAATATAATGGCATATAATCATATACATGTCCTTCCATGCCTGCCTTTTGTATATTGCTACCATAACCCTGCTCACTTTGCTAGCAGGGCAAGATTAAATACTGTACTGATATCCTCCACGTGGCAGCATCTACAGCTAGACCATCAAATCAGTCAGTGACATACCACTGGTGGAAAAGTCATCAATCTGTCTCCATAGTGACACATCTCCTGCTGAGATACTTCTGGGTAAGGCACAGGCACACAGCAAAGTTACAAAAGCTCTTTTTCTTATACTGCAGATGCTGTTTGTCCTTGCTCTTTAGGTGGTGGTTTGTATTAGCGTTTTTTTCCAAATGAGTCTTGCTGCCACGTATGCTTAGGCTGTTTTTTCCTCCTATTTTGTGCACTGGTTTATATCTTGTAAAAATATATCTATGGAAATAGGTGACAAGTAAGGACCAAAAAGAGAACGTTTAAAAACCCTGAATCCAAGTTAAAAGTAATGGTACCTATAAATTTCTACATTGGGGTCACTTAACAAGAAACTTCCAGCTTCATACTTCTAAGACATTTACCTGTAGACAAGAGTTGAGATCCAGATCTGATTTCTTCACTCTGAACTAATTTCTAACAATTGTAAGCCTTTGCTCTGTTAATAAACATGCCAGTAAAAAACCCACATCATGTTCATTTTATTTGTTTTCACTTCTATTCATATTAGCATGTAACCTAAAAAAAAAAAAAGTCTCTAGTATTACTTATTGTAGCATTTGAAAGTTCTGAAAAATTGGCTGCCACTAGAGGTTATTCAAATTCTGGTCTTGATGTATTAGCCTAGACAGTTTTAAAGCCATATCTACAGCGAGTAGTTAGCCATACTGCTGAACAGACATTTTTTAAAATGAACTGCAAAGAATAGCCTATTGTGGTTAGCTTATTTTATTTACAACATTTCACACGGTGTGAACATTAAAAATTTACAGAGTAATATTGATTTGCAGCTCCATCAAACCATTTCTACCCAAACTACGGAACCAAACTGTTTGCGGAAAGGTACCTTATTCCAATGATTATTTGTTCTGCTCCGAAAGCTGCCTTTCTGTGAGGCAGCCATAAATCCACCTCCTGGCAGAAAGCTAAAGAGGAGGTTCACATAGTAAATAATTGCCAGGAAGCATCAGGAAAGGAGTCTTGATAGCATGGGTGATGCACGAGAGCTGGGAGACTGGTGTGCCTGATAAGGGTTTAATAAATGCATTCTCTCTGGTCTGGCCGCTGGCTGGGACACGGGGTGGCACTGTTGTCAGCCTCTTGGCTGGCTCAGAAGCATCGTCCGTTTTCAACTGATGAGAAAGAGGTTTTGTCATTTCTGTCACTCCCCAGATAGAAAAGCTAACAAATTTGAATAGACCAGAAAAACAAAATGATACTGGGTAATGGTGCACAGCTTTGCAGTGACACTGCCTGACAAGGGAGTCACAAAAGGGGAGAAGAGAGAGAGAGAGAAAAAAAACCCAAAACTGGAAAGCCACCAAAGTCCAAGTAGCTTTTTTTTGAAACAAACAAAACCAAACCCAAACACAAAGCAACAAACCCACAAAAGAAAAAAATAGTGTGTTGAAAATAAAGATGCCCTTCTCAATCCCATTAATGGAAACTTAATTAGGCATAAAATTAATGAAAGACATTGGAAATGTGATTTTTTTCCCATTAGGAGAAAACTAGGGTAGCTTAATGTCTGCCAGAGAGCTGGATGAGAGTCCTATGTGAGAAGACACATCTCCATCAGGAAAGATATATTTGAAACATCTGGTAAAGCTCTTTGGCTAGCAATGTGTACATCCTGAAAAATAGATATAGAATCCTCTTGGTGTTGTCTGTCCTAGGCACATGGAATTAAACTGTATTTCACGTAAATGCAATAATTTAGCTTTCACTCTCCCTGCTCATAAGTTCTTCTCAGACTTTGGAAATAATCTACCAGTATTTCAAAAGAAAATGCAGTTGTGGTATGACCTGGCTTCACTTTTGAAGACAAAGGAGGTGAAAATCCAGGTATTTTGGGAGTATTTATCTAATTCTGCTACTGTCACCCTTCTGCTTGATTTTGTTAGTTTAGTTTTTTTTCCATACTGATATAACACAAACTATCCTAAACTTTCAGACTTGCACCAGAGCAACTAATTTAACTCACTATTTGTGTTAACTCACCAGTATAGTAAAGGCCAGAGTCACAATTAATTTGAAAGCATACGGAGTAGAGGAGTACAAATACAAGTAGGATTTAGTAGATCAGTTGAGTACTGAAAACAGTACATCAAAAGAAGATCTAGTAAGAGCACATGAACCTTTACTTAAAGTTTGTGGGTCAAATCCAGTGATGACTTGGCTGGTGGAGCATATTACACAACATCTGTGAAGAAATGAAAAGTAATTTGCAGTAATGTGATTGCATAGATTTCTCACTGGAAGGACAAGTGGCAACAAGAATGGACAAAGGCAAGGTCTGATCAGATGAGGGGGTTTGCCATTGGCCTAGACAGGGTACACACATCACAATGGGTTTAGGTGCTAAGGTCTGTAAAATAGGCAGCAGGAAGGAGACAAAGTTAGGGCTGCTTTACAAGAGCCTGCTCTCGGTTTATTTAGAGGCTTTGTCCAGTGTCTGAATTACTCAGTGTGTTACTCAGCATCTTATGACCAGACATGAAGACATTTAGGCCCTTCAAGTAAATGTAGATGATTGAGAACATCAGTATATTCCATTATCTTCCCCAGCCTAATCTTTTAAGTCTCTCGTAATTTTTTTCATCAGCAAAGTAACTTCAGCCCCTGCAGTTTTGCTCTAGGGGATATATAAGAAAGGAAAATTGTCCTTGTGAACACCGAATTGCTCTGGTCCATAAAATGGGCCATCCCAGGAAGGATTTATTACTTGTAATGGTCTTATAAGTGATAGTGAGATAAAAGCAATATGAGATTTGAAACTCCATGAGTGTTTTAAGGAGAGATCTGAGTGACAAGAGACAGTGAAAATATCTTCCTTCTCTATACTGGCATTTTAGCATGTCTATTAAATGGAAAAGCTTCACATTGAGTGGGGGAAGGAAAGGCAAAGTGAAAAAGGGAAAGGAAAGGAAAGGGAAAGGAAAGGAAAGGAAAGGAAAGGAAAGGAAAGGAAAGGAAAGGAAAGGAAAGGAGAGGTAAAATCTCAGTCATAATCTAGTTATACTAGATGTATTTCTTATATTACCCTCCTAGTGAGACTATGCTATGAACCAGGGGCTTGCCTGTAATCCTACTTCTAAAGGGCTAAAGTGAGGCTTCTTAATTGACATGCAGATCATGTCAATGGAAAAAATTGCTCAGAAAGGATCTATATCTCTTCCTAATTCCAGTTCAGTATCTTTTACAAAGATCTATCTTAATAGTACAGTCCTGTGCTACCTTGTCATACAAACCACTAAAGTAGGGAGTAGGAGGAAAACAATTCATTCTATGGAAGAAGGTCCGCTAGAGAGGTATTTAGGATTTATAAATAGATCTATAAATAATACATTTCCTTTACTACTGGTTTTATTGCTATTGATATGCAACATAATCCTCTGGGCTTAAATCTGCAGATATTTTTATTACTTGAGGTCATTGTCACATTGCATGGTACAAACAGGAGACTGTGTTCACCTCAGCAAATGTTTATTCTTGCATGCCTCGATGGCTGTCTTGAAAAGGCAATGCATTGAGTGTTATCCATCTCTTCTACCTGTCCTTAGATTTTGCTAAGTGCATACTTTTATGGATCAGCTGAAAAGCTCCAATCACTCTGTAATTTAAGATTTTATGCCTGAATGCTGGATGTCACCCTAATAAGTAAGATGATGTGTGCCTGTGTAAGGAGGTATAAAAGAAAATAAAGCTTTGCTTCTCTGATAGGCTGTGCAACTATTTGATGACATTGTCTGCACCTTTGCTAATTGAATAAGGATTATTTTGGAAAGATAAAAGCTGTAGCAGCTGAATAAGATTCCGTCAGTGCAATTAAAATGTTAATATAGACTTCTGTTAAAGGGGAAATTCTCCTTTTCTCAACTTACACAGAAGGAACAGAAACAAGTGGTAGGTGGTCAGCTTACAGTGTGGAACACCACTAGTCTGCCATAATTACCTCTCTGAAGCTTACTTTGATTGTATTGTTATATATTTCAAGTCACCAAATGAGACCTGAAACTGCCTGCCTGCTTTTTTGTTAGTACCCAGCAAAAACTTGCAACCTGCATTAACAGGTTTGTGGATAGTTTCTGAATTTTGCCACATGCTAACTAGTGTACGTGCAAAGAGCCATGCTGTAAAATCTCACTAAAGGACCAGCACCTGAATGTTTGCAGTGCAGCAGAACCATGAAGGCACCTCTGTGTTCCCTCCAGGCACTGTGTCAGAGTAAGACTAGAGCCAGGGTGCACCTGTCTATCAGATGCTCCAAGGTACCATGGTATTGTAGAAGCAAGGAGCAAGGCTGTGGGTGATTCTGGCTCTTCCAAGACACCCAGTGCCCATTCAGGGTGACAGAGCCTGAAGAGAAGTGCCAATTCAGGCCATAAAACACATACTGAATTGCCATTTCCATGCGGTGTCTAACGAGATGAAAAGCTCTTCCTTTTTCCCTTGTCATCACCTCTGTCACATCATCCCGCAGGGATCAACCCCCAGCTCACAGAAAGGCTTTCTCCTAAAATATATTAACCTTAGCTCTCTCTCATGTCACTACTGTAGTTGAGACCTAATGTATTTACCTCTGCTTTTTTTCAGCCCCCCTCCCACCGCCCTGTTATTGGTACGGTGCCGTATCAACATCCGTAAGCATATGCCCCTCCTTGCACATGTCAGATGGACAGAGTACAGTCAGTAAGACCTACCACTTATCCAGTGGTGTTCTGGATCATTAGCACAGTGTCACAGTTTCACCCTCCGTCCTGGGGCTTTCCCTTAAGTAGGTCTTACGGCAGAAGCCTCATTTTCAAAACGATGCTTTAAGTGTACATGTTAATTGCAAGATGTAATTATACGGTGGTAAAGTTGTGAAATGTTCCTCCTAATTAACAAGGAAAAAAAACTTGGCGCGGGAGAAAGGGGAAACGCCTTTTGCATTTCATCATTAGCAATTCTCGCACGTGCCTGTCGCAGTGGTGCGTGCCCTGCCTCATTGACTTCCCAGTGTGAGGATGGATTAGGTGCAGGTGAAGGCCAAGAGGCCCGCAGCCAGACACCTGCAAGGAAAGCAGTGGTGTAGGGGCTGGAGAGAAGCAAAGCATTGGTGTTACAAGAGAATTATTCTGAGAGTTTCAGGGAGCTTCTTTTCACAGGCACCATGACCTGCAGCAAACAGGGTGAGCCCAAATCAATTTTAAACTGAGATTTCTTTCCAAATTGGTATCTAGAGATTTGGCTCAGATTCATACCCAGTCCCCAGGAACTACCTCCCAGCATTAGACAGGAATTAGAGACTGAGAAAAAAAAAAAAAAAAGCTTTTTCCTCTAGATGAGAATCTATTTCTGCAGATCTGCTTGCCTGCATCCTAATATACCTTTCAAAGGTGGGACACCTGTTTCTTCTCATCTTGGGTTTTCGTTATCTTTGTTTTTTCTTTATCATTTTCCCCCCTTTTCTTGTTCCAGTGGCCAGTTCAGACATTTAACCATTCTTTTAATTCCCTTGCTCTTTCCTTTCCCTAGCACAGAGTCCCAAAGAAGCTGTGCTGGCTGCAAGTGTGGTGCTTAATGGCTGATTCTCCGAGGCTTTTGAATCACTCTGCTCTTCCTGGCCTTGACTCCTTGTGCCCAGCTCACTCCTCCTGGGGCTTCCATTTCCCACTAAGTGGAAGTCTCTTAAGTCCTAACAATCACCTTTAGTCAGGGGAAAAACAACACTGGGGAGCTCTGTGAGAATGAGTAACAGGAGGGTCATGGCAACAGGCTACAATTCTTTCTGTTGCAGGAGCTCAGTGTGGTGGAATTAATCTTGTGTAATTCTGCTAAATTGCAGTGTTTCAGAATTTCTGGATAATTGGTTTGAATGTAATGCAAAAAATGCACTTTATAAAATTAAAAATATTTTATCTTCTTTTGTAATTCTTTTAAATTAGAAATTTAATTGCAATTTAAAATGCAACATCCATTCTAAAATTGCTATTTCCACCTCTGATTTTTACCTTATCATTTTTTTTTTTTTCACCCAGATAGACTTATTGTAGAATTCAACACATTCCCATGGAAACTCCTGAGACAAGTAATTGTTGTTTTGTTTTGTTTTGTTTTGTTTTTTTCCCCATTCATCCTGCAGTCACCTTATCTGACATTAGAATTTCACATGTTTTTCTTTAAGGCACAATATATGGATACATAATTCTGTTCTCTCAGACTTCAGATAATGTATAATCATATTCAGGGATCAACCTAATTAGGTAGCAGAGAGCACTGCCTACAACAGAGTGAAAAAGTGTATAGATTTGCAGCCAGACAACTGTTCATTAGGGGCCTGACCTTGTAGTCATTATTCATGTTGAGTGGTACTCATTTATAGGAGATGCTCCTATTGTCTTCAGCATGCATATTACTACATAAAATATCATCTGCCAATGTTATGACTTCTTTAACATCCCAATATTTTCTACCTACAATGACACCAGGTGTAAATTCCACAAGCAAATTTTTGAAGGCTGCATTGGCAGTGGTGCTTTCACCACATCACTGCCCCAGAGCTGAGATAATCCTTACTGGCCTTGACTGTGTTCATAGATTGTTGTTGTTGTGTTATTTAAACTCTGTTTACTTAATCCTCTCGAGGAAACCTGTCTACTGTGCTGCAGAACAGCAGAAGGACACGGTCAGAAGACAACACTCCAGCTGATGGGGCAGTGATCAGCAGCTGGAGGCCTGTAAATGCATTAAAATGCACTACTGCAATTGCAAGCAGTTGTTTCACCAGTCCCCCAGGGATGAATGGATTTGAATTGCAGATTCTTGTTTTCCTTCCCTGAGACTCTCTGTGGATTTTTTGTCCATTTTCCATCGCCTTAGCCAGGAGGTCTAAATCCATCTCTGACCTAACTTGGTCCATCTGAGTGCCATGTGTGCCTCACACACTGACTGCATGCCACACAACCTTGTTTACATGCAAGCCTCTCTCAGTAAACGGCTGGGAATAAATTAGTGCTGCCTTGCCTGTTCATACACCCATTTCTTCCTATCCCTTTTCTCCTGGAACAGGCTGCATGCATTATCTGCATCCAACAGATGAACCCCTGCCTTACCTTGCTCTGCAAGCATGGCTAAACCATAGACAATAATAACAAGTCAAACCCTACATTTGTTTAATGCTTTGCTGTGTGACAGCTTTTCAATATAGGTAAGCTTCACCGAACAAGTGGAGGTAATGAGCTTCTGTATTGGCTTAATATATCAAGCAACAACATTTGTGCATACAAGGCACCTTCTAACTCCTGTGAATGGTTTGTAAGCAGCAAAGATGCTATTTTCTGCCAGGAAAGGGGGCTGGTTTTAATATGTGGGGCATACATTGGTGTCAGATTTTGTCAAAGAAAGGATGCCCTATCTGATCTTGTGATCAGGCAGCTTTCAGTACAACAGTGGACATGATGCACTGACAGGGACAGTTGAGCTCTAGAAATAGCCTTTATGGGTAGAGTGGATGTAAAAGTTTTGTGCCCACGAGATCCTCTCCCCTCTCCTCTTTATCCAGAAAGAAATATGTTAAAGTTGTTTTTCTTTTGGTGCACGGCATTCATCATGGCCAAAGTAGTTGGACGGCAGGTAGCAGGGCCTGTGGCTGAATAGATGGCACCGTATTAGCTTCCACGCTCCTGTGGAGTTCTCACTAGCCAAAGGTGTGGTTCAGATTTTAGTCACGTCCGGTGAGAGCGAGAGCAGAAACACATTGCTATAGCCAGGGTTCTGCGCTCAGACAGGGACTTTCAAGCCTGTCAACATCTATGTTACTGGTGGAATTTTATCTGTTACTTACCGCTTTCCCTGTTAAGTCTATGTACACCAGAAGTTAACAGAAGCAGTGGAAATCTTTGTTTGATTTCAGAGCATTGGGCTGTCATGTTGCAGCTGACTCTGGCCAATATCTTACCTGTGTCCCAGTCTCTGAAGTCAAGCTGATCTTGAGTGATGTGATATTCTCAGGACCTTTTCTTTTGTGACTTTTAACTCTTTACAGGCTTTCACCTTCTCTCCATTGCAGATGAGCACCAGGTCTGTCTGAACCCATGTACACCTCAAGGTAAGGCGCTCGTGTCTGCCTTGGGGATGGAAACTCAAGGACAGCACAGTGTTGCCCCATCCCTAGACACTTGCCCTTCTCTACATGCACCCTGCTGTGCCCATCACTGGAGCTAAGCTCTTAACAGCTCCAGACTCTCCTTTCTCATGTTAAGAAAGTGATCGCAAGAATTATCTCAACCCCATTCATCTGTAAAGGGCACTCTGTTGGGGCTGCGATTTTCCTAGTTCCTTTTCCATAGTGCTGACAACAATACAAAAGGAAAAAAATCCTAGTCTAAAAAGAGCTGTTGCTGTACAGCGGTGCTGTAGTGACTTATTGCCAACAGATGTGTGAGTTTACCATAGATCTACTTTGGGTCATAAGTGCAAAAATATATCTCGTTAATATTTAAAGATGCTTAGCACAAAAGCATGCATAATTAAACAGTGCATCAGAGCTGATAATTCCAAATAATTTGTCTTCTGAAAAAGGATTTTTGTAATTTGTTAAACTGGTTTGAAATCTGCAGCTTAGCAGCAGGAGCATATTTGCATTACAAAATGAGTAATTTTAAGTGTTGGGCTGTGTCCATCCTCTCTGAGAAGAAAATGAGACATGGCACAAGAGACAACTTCTAAAAAATGTACATAGGTGTGGATTCAGCATTACACAGAGCTCTGTGTCTGTCTGAGATATATGTTTAATTTTTGAAAGCAAAACTACCTTCCTGCCAGGTGTAGCATTACTTTCTCTCCCAGGATATTTTCATGTTCCACGAGGAGCTCGTTGATATTAACCATGTCTTTTTCTAGATAACTCAATATTGAAGGTACAGCTGTAATAAGAATGATCTATTAGTTAGTAAAACAAGTGACATACAAGACAAATATGGAAAAGTTAATGGTGCCAGGTGCAAGTTACAGTATACTGTGAGCTTTTCATTACATCCAAAAGGCCATCTGAGCACATTTTCTGCCTGGATGCTAAAAATCTATGAGGAAAGAAAATGTGCTTATGATCCATTGCAAATCATGCATTTCAGAAGTGCCAAAATACAAACTGGTGTATGACTACGGCTGCTCTTTAATTTAATATAAGATCGGAAATTAAATGGCAATGTGTTTGGGGCACACTCAGATCATTGATCACACAGGAGTTATTTACAACCTATTTTACAGGCCTTACTGAAGGTTTTTCTCAAAGTTACCGAAGTTATCATGGGCTTGTTTATCTGTGACAGTACTGGGAGAGCAAATCTCAGCTCTGCTATGATGAAACTGTATTGGCTGTCAGTAACTCAGGACCTGGAGCATCTCACTACCACAGATGTATTTGCTGTTGAAGGTAGTTGGAAGAAGGTTGGTTTGTGTGTGTATTGGAAACTGCCACATATTAATTTTCTAATCAGTGCTGTGTTTTATGTATCAGTCCAGCACTGCAGCATTTAAAGTAGTACAAGTTAAAGACGGAGTTCTGCGTTCCAGGTCCTGCTCTGAAAGTGACCAATATCGCTAGCAAGAGTCTTTTCACTCCACTAGTAGGAGACAGTAGGAGTCTGCCCTCAGAGCTGGAGAAAGAAGCCCAGAGAGGTGTAATCAGGCGGCATGTCCTGGACGTGACAGCATCCAGAGTAGATTTATGAGGGATAGGGGTATCTAAATTCATCATTGGTCAATGCTGCTGTACCCTGATTTAGCAGGGAGTCAGAGGAGAGAAATGAGCAGTCAGACAACAGTAGTCTGTAAGGGCTGACTGGTGTTAACACCTGACTCTCCTCTGGCTGTATCTGTTTAAAGGCAATTTGAGCAGCTTAAACACTGATCAGACATCATCACTGATATAGACACAGCCTGGTGCCTAACATTCAGCATCTGGTCACAGGAAGCTGTGCATGGATGGCAAGGAAATCTGCTGACTGAACGTGTAATTTTTGCCTCGACTACAAAATACACTGGTCTCAAAAGCACACTATCTGAAGTTCAACTTGTAAAGAATATGCATTTTATGTATTGACTGTAAGGAAGAGAGAATCACAGAATCATAGAACAGTTTGGGTGAGAAGGGACCTCTAAAGGTTATCTAGTCCAAAATCCCTGCAGTAAGCAAGGACATGCTGCATTAGATCAGGTTTGATAGAGCCCTGTTGAACCTGACCTTGAATATCTCCCAAGGACGGGGCTTCAATTACTTCCCTGGGCAATCTGTTCCAGTGTTTCACTACCCTCATGGTAAAGAACCTGTTCTTAACATTCAGCCTAAATCTACTCTTCTCTAGTTTGAAGCCATTGCCCCTCACCCTATCACTGAGGCCTTTGTAAACAGTCCCTTTCCAGCCTTCTTGTAGGCCCCCCTCATATACTGGAAAGCCACTATTAGGTCTCACTGGAGTCTTCTCCAAGCTGAACAACCCCAGAAACCTCAGTCTGTCTTTGTAGCAGGGTTGTTCCAGCCCACTGATCATTTTCATGTCACTCCTCTGGACCTGCTTCATCATGTCCATAACCTTCATGTATTGAGAGCACCAGAGCTGGATGCAGTATTTCAAGTGAGATCTTTCCAGAGTAGAGTGAAGTCAGAATCACCTTTCTAGATCTGCTGGCCATTTTGATGCAGCCTAGGATGTAATTTGCTTTCTAGTCACTGTAATTAATTTGTCCTGTAATTCCCAGTCTCTTTATTCTGTAAGTTGGATGCTGTGAGAAGCCAATGACTAGTCTGACTGCTAACAAGGTCCTTCAAACTGGCCACAAGAGGATAATCAAAGGCTCCATAATGTGACATGTGCTTCTCTCTTAGAGGTGACTATAACAGAATGATAATAATGTTACTAGTGGGACCACTGAGTTTGTTTCTTTGACATTACTTTCTGCATTTTTGAGTGCAAAGTTTTGCATCGACTACATAATGCTAGACAGAGAGAGAACTGCCTACTATTTTGGAAAAAAAAATACTAAGTATAGATACTAGGATGTAATCTTTTTGGCCTCTTTAGAAGGAAAACTAGTGAGCTTTCTCAGTCAGATTTCTGCTTTGGTGCAGCATCTCTTTGATACATAATTAGCTTATGTGGAAGAATTAGACAAGATATATCTCCTGGTCCTGCTCTGCATCTGCCAAAAACTGTAGAAAAGGGACTAGAAGGGAGAAAGCATAGAAGCATCTTTGTCCCCCTCCAGCCCCCTCATCAGCCTTGTTGCCCTTCTCTGGACACATTCAAGCACCTGAACATCTTTCATAAACTGAGGGGCCCAGAACTGGACACAGTACTCAAGTACAAAGCTTTGCATCTCAGTTTTCTCAAAGGAAAAGGATTTTGGTTCCTCTCTTTCTCTGTTGTTCTTAAGTTGAGATGCTGCCAAAATATAACCTAGATATCCTGTTGGAAACTGTAGGCTTGCATTCTTTATGTATTGATTATTTTAATCATTATTATCCTGCAAATTCTCTCTGGACTTTGGTATAAAATAATAATGATGTTACATTTCATGTTAAGATATGGCCCTGGGCTGCTCAGGAGACAGGTTTATATGCTTCCAAGCTGGATATTCTCACTTGTCTTTGCTTCCCTTTTTTTTTT